>JAZGTN010000011.1:1200000-1800000 GCA_037783415.1 Leptasterias polaris
GACTTGGTTTGAAGTACAGCAGCTTTCGATAGTATAAAGCATTTTGAGAATCATTTCACTTCGAAGTAATGTGGTTATGGAAAAAGATATCAGTTTTTATGCCACCAAACTTGAATCTGAGAAACGTGGCTGTACAGAAACGCTTCTCAGATTGTGTATTCCTATAAGGGATTATTCTTCCTACGTGGACATATTCGCTCCGGATTTTTGGCGATATCTCAAAAATGTGAAATGAAATTTTCACAGGTTAGTTTGATTGTATTCATCTATATTTATAGGAATGAAACAATCGAATGGTTCCAATAACCAAAGGTATTATGAATGTTTATGAGTGAAATGTGATTGGCAGGAATGTTTGCATGTGTTGGAGAATGGAATGTTAAGGGGATGCTGAGTTGAACGGTACATGTTCAAGGAAAAAATGCTCTCTCCATTCCACAATGCAAAACATTCATTATTTGTTTTGTATAATCATCCAAGTAGATCTTTGTCACTTGATTGGATTTGAGGATAAACTATGACAAATAAACAAAATTATATTCTGTCATCCGCTGCGAGGGCAAGTTGTACCAGGCGTGAAATGTCATCTTTGAGAGGGCATGGCCATTTTCAATTTGCAAAGGGCACTTCCATTGCAAAATCTTAAAGTCTATGGGAAACTTTTGAAGGGGCACCAAGGCCAAGACCAGGGTAATTGAGGCCAAAGCCTCTGTGTAATTTCAGGCCTGTTGTACTGTTGTGTGTAACACATAATGTTGTCCAGCGTGCAATAAATCAGAAGGGATGGAACAAAAAAAATTAAAATAAAATAAAAATAAAAATAACCAAAATGCATGGATTATGACAAAGGTCAAGTTATTCAATTCAATTCAATTCAATGTAACATTTATTTCCATCTTGAAAAGTACAAAACAAAATGTTTTAAATAAGCAATATTGTGGAGGCACAATCCTAATAAGCCAAGGCTTGTAGTGGAGTGCCTTTAGAAGAGAAAGCAGAACAAACAAACAAACTTAGTTAATTAATTATGAACAAATAAACTAGCTGATTAATTTTTACAAAAACAAAGATATACATGGGGACAATGATCTGACACGAAAGAAGTTGAGATAACTGATGACTAAAAAAAACTGCTATGGAGGAAGCAATTCTGGAGAATAAACCAAAGGGATGAATCTATGCTACATATTGGAAGACAAGATACTCTTTGAAAGAGATTTTAAAAGAGCCCACGGAGGTTTTGGACTTAATTGATTTGTCAATGCTATTCCAAAGACTGGGACCATAGAAGCGAAGTGTGTTCTTGTGCTGAGATGTACGTGTGAAAGGTACGTATAGGTTGCTGTGTGATCTAGTGTGATGGTTGTGAATGACGTTAACTGAAATAAAGAAAGAAGAAAATGTATCCGGTAAGAGATTATTAGTAAATTTAAACATGAAAATGCCAGTTTGAAACTTATTAATATCAGACAGGGTGAGAGTGTGCAATTTGACAAGAAGAGGTGCAGTATGATCACGTGGTAGGGATTGGGTACAGATCCGAATTACCCGTTTTTGAATGACTACTAGTGGGTGAAGCTTAGAAGTAGAACTGTGAGCCCAAACGATATTACAGTAGTTTAGGTAAGGAAGAATAAGGGTATTGTAGAGTGAAAACAGAACGTTGTTAGGGAAAAAATTACGCATTTTAGAAATAACGCCAGTGTTCCGGGAAATAATCTTGGAGATGTGTGAGATGTGATCTGACCAGGTGAGTTTATCATCGATGATAACACCGAGAAACTTTATAGAATGAGCCTGGTCAATACGAGTGTCCTGTATAAAAATATCAGAAGTAGCAGGAATATTCTTGGATCTACTGAAAGCCATGTATTTCGTTTTGGTAGAATTAAGAGACAGCATGTTGGCTTTGAACCAAGAAGAAACTTTGCAGAGTTCATCATTAAGAGTGATGACCAAAGTGGAAAAATTGGGGTGAGAGAACAAGATAGTGGTGTCGTCAGCAAACAGAATAAAAGACACAAGATTGGAACAGTGGTGGAGATCGTTGATATAAAGAAGGAAGAGAAGAGGACCAAGAATAGAACCCTGTGGAACACCATGATTGTTAACCAATAAAGAAGAAGAGCAATAATTTACAACAGAGTATTGTTTTCTGTTATCCAGATAGTCTCCAAACCATTGATAAGAGACACCACGGATACCATAGAATTCTAGTTTAGACAAAAGGATAGAGTGGTCGATGGTGTCAAAAGCCTTTGACAAGTCAATAAAGACACCTATAGAAGACATGTTATTAGTGAAAGAGTTTGTAAGATTATCAACGAGTTGGATGAGAGCCATATCGGTCGAAAACTTGTTGCGAAAACCAAACTGCTGATCATAGAGAAGATTGAAGCGTGAAAGGAAGGAAGAAAGCTGTTTATAAACAAGTTTTTCAAGAATTTTAGAAAAACATGGTAAAACGGAAATAGGCCGGTAATTATTGAGTTTATGAGAATCTCCGTTCTTGAAAACAGGAATAACTTTAGCGACTTTAAGTTTGGAAGGAACGGAGCCAGAGAGAAAGGAAAGGTTAAAGATATGAGCGAGGGTTGTTGAAATGAAAGGAATAACCGACTTAACAACCGAAGGACTGATTTCATCAAAGCCACAGCTGGCTCCTCCTTTTAGTTGCTGAGTGATGAGATTTATTTCAACAAAGTCAGTTGGTGTCAGAAAGAAGGAGTGATTGTTAGCGTGGTGCAAATAATCAGTGAAATGAGAAGTAGTGGGTGTAATGTTACTAGCAAGGGAAGAACCAATGTTGCAAAAATAAGAATTGAAAGCTTCAGCAATATCAGGAGCATTGTTAAGGACCTGCTGGCCATCAGAGAAGTCAGACGGCAGTTCAGTTTTCTTAGGTTTTCCAATGATGTTGTTTATCTCACGCCAGGTATTTTTGATATTGTTTTTATTGGCATTGAACTTCCGAATATAGTGACTCTTCTTAGCTGCACGTATGATTGTGGTGAGACGATTACGAAACTCTTTGTACTTTGTTTGTTCGCCACTGTTGGATTGTGCAAGTACCGTTTATAGAGTTTGTTTTTGTGGTTACAAGAATTTACTAATGCTGAAGACATCCATGGCTGGTTCTTCCTAGATTTGCTGATAGTTCTGGTAGTAAATGGGAAGTGATAATTGTAGAGATCAGTAAAGGTAGAAAGGAAAATATTGTAAGTAGATTCTGTGTCATCTGAAGCAAAGACATCACTCCAATCGGTTTTTTTGATATCCTCATGAAAAGATCGAATAGTGTTATCATTGATAATTCTTGAGGAGAATGTCTGAGGAGGAGATTTCGATTGCTGAAGACAGTTCCGGGTAATCTGAAAAAGGGGGAAATGATCAGTGATGTCCGAATAAAGTATTCCTGAAGAAATATCACTAGAGTTGTTGTTAGTAAGAATGTTATCAATAAGGGTGGCTGTGTTAGGAGTGATACGTGTTGGTTTATCAATCAATGGAAGCAGACCGTACGAATAAAAGGTGTTCACAAAATCCTCGGTGGGCTGATGATTGGAACAATTGATCATGTTTAGATTAAAATCACCCGATATGTAGCACAATTTCTTTTCCTGTGAGATTAAATTCAGACACAAGTTAAAAGAACTGAGGAAAATGTCGACAGATGTCCCAGGAGCTCTGTAAATATTACCAACAATGATATTGGCAGCATGATCACGCTCAATCTCAATAAATATACTCTCAAAGTCGGTACAAGTGGGCATAATATCATCACGAACATGATAATGTAAAGAATTACTGATGAACATCGCCACTCCTCCTCCGATTTTATTTGCTCTGGAAGAGTGAACAAGGTGGTAACCATCCATATTAGCATATAGAGGAGGAGTGTTTTTGAACCAAGTTTCAGTGAAACTATACACAGAAAAAAAGTGATTGAGAGAACAAAGATAATCCTGGATGTTAAAAAAATGTTTACACAAACTCCTTGAATTCATATAAAAAATTGAGAATTGACCTGCAGAATTAAGGGATAGATTATTAAAATCATTACTCTCAAAATAAGAACAATCAGGCTCATTTGGAATGTAACAGAGGTTTTGGTCAGAGAAGAAAATAGCAAAAGCAGAATATATTTATAAGAATAGGGTAACACAAAATATACAATTATTACTTATTAGACTGACAGGCGAAAAAAAAATATGCAAACTAAATAAACAGTTGAAAGGGATCTTAAATCAATAGCATGGGCAATGCTGGAAGAAAAGGTGAAAGACAAAAAAAAATAACCAAAACAAAAAATATAAAATCTCGTTTGAAGGTACACAAATGCGGGAAACAGACTTAAAAGGGGGAGACCGGCTGAAGATACACAAAATTAGTTACTATGAACATTATAAATCAATGATGGGAATAAAAAAAATGCAAAATGATTGATAATGATTGATAATGAACACAAAAGCTAACTCAAAGTGAGACTACATCTGACTCAGACAATGTACAGCAATTGTACATACAAGTACACAGGTATAGAAAGTGTCTATTTGAGCTTGTCCAGTTCACTCCATGTCGAGATTGACACCTTTTTCTTATTCTTGAGAAGGAGGACAATGCGACCATCCTGTGTCCAAGCCGACTCTACAGTTGGTCTGAGTTTTGCCTCTTGAAGTAGCTGGTTGCGTCGCCGAGTCAAATTTTCGGTGATCAGGAGGCCAGATCCCTTCAGTTTTCGCTTACTCCTGAAAACTGCTGATCTCGTCCAGTAGCTAATAAACTTGATGATTATGGGGCGTGGCTTGGTAGAATTGGAACCTGATGGCTTCTTAACTTGGCCAATTCGGTGTGTGCGATCAAGATCTTCAAGTTGAACGTTCAAGTTCAGCTTATTGTTGATGATGTCAACGGCAAGTTTGTTAATGTCATTGCCATTGGTTGATTCCTGAACGCCATGTAACAGTAGACAATTTCTACGGCTGTACTGCTCGAGATCATCAAGGTCATTTCTGAGAAGCTCGTTGTCTTTGGAGATGGTGTTGCAATGTTGACGAAGCTGATCAAGGTCCTTCCCGTGGCTTTTTAGGTCCATTGTGGTGGATTCATAGACCTCCTGGGCAACCACGTCATGTACAGTGGTTGCAAGTGACTCTATAAAGGTCTTGCTTTTGATCAGGTTATCTGCCAACTTGTCTATCATTTGACCACAGCTCTGATTGATGATCTTATCTGCAATGAGGGTGGCTATGGGCTCGATGATAGACTTCAAGATCGAAGGGTCATTTGTGATGGCACTTGAGATTTGTTTCCGCAAGTCATGTTCGTTTAGGTGCGGGTCGCTGTTTGTGTCTGGCGTTGTTGGTAATGAGGGGCAACCTGTAGCTGATCTTTTGTCATCAGTTGAATGGTCACTCTTTTGTGTTGTTACATAACGAGTAGATGACAATGCTGTATCCTTCTGTACCTTGCATGGCGACCGTCCACACTCAGCTTGATCAGTTGAATCCGATTCAGTTGCACTGGTTTTGGATGTATTTCTTCCTCGTTTGGGCCTCATTTCTAAATCTATTATGACCAGTAGGATCCTGGTGGGAGATCTATCAGAAATATACAGAACAGGCAAACCCGCAGCCACAGATCATTGAAAAAAACGAGATTTTGTGAGAGCACGATATTTAACTATGTTCCATGTCTGGTGTCTGGTTACCACTACTTGCCATGTGACCTACAATCCACCAATCAAATGACAAGGATCTACTGGGGTGCTGTTATATAATGCAAAACACCTCAATTAAGGATTTACTTTGGAAGGGCATGGCATAATGGCCTTGAAAAGGGTATTTTTTCGAGGGGCACCACGGCCAGTTGCAAGGGCATCGACGGCACTGGCCGTCGTGCCCGCCGTGTAATTCAAGGCCTGGAAAGGTACCACTATGCCAATATGATTTTCATAAGTTGTTATTAATGATAGTAGCACTTAGGACAAGCAGAGAAATGAGAACACTCCTGTCTCTTTGAACAGAAAGGGGGAAAACCCCATCCGCACACAAGGCTTTGTTATGAGGTTGGATTCGAACCAAGGTCCACAGTGGTGGAAGACAGGGAAAGGTACCACTATGCCAACATAATGCCTTTAACACATTATTAATGATAGCAGCACTCAGGACAAGCAGAGAAATGAGAACACTCAGGTCTCTTTGTAGGGGGGGGGGAGGAAAACATGCCCCAAGATTTATAGAGTGCGCGACTGTCACGCCTTAGTAAATGCATTGACATAGAGCCAAGGGCGTTGGGTCTGGAGCCTAGACACAGCCTGGATCGTTATGTTGTCTCAACTAAATTCATCCCATGGGGATATAGATTCTACAGATTGTATTGCTTGTGTTTTAAGTTGTTAAATCAGTAATATAGCTGGGTGTCTTAATCTGTAAATTGATGTTTTTTCCTTTGAAAACAAGGGTGTAAAATTTGAACAATTGTTCGATAAACAGCTGTTTATATGTACCGCTTCACCCACGGAAGTCTCAAAGGGGCTCTCTATGTTTGGAGCAAGTATGCTAATTCTTTAAATTATTAGACCGATTTATGAAGCACCTTGTAAGGGTTTACATGGTGATGCGATCTGCCGTCAAATGTGCCAGAAACACTAGGGCAAAGCCCTTCTGTTTCTTTTAGGACAAAGGACAAAGCAATAATGGTTATAAACTGTCTTGCTTAAGGACTCAAGTGTCAAGAGTGGGACTCAAACCCATTCTCTGCTGATCAGAAACACTAGAGCTGGAGTCTGGTGCGCTGAACTGCTCGGCCTGTCGGCCATGACACGCGATAACATCAGAATAACAGGTTTAGAAAACCAAGTAGAGATTTACACCCCAGGGGGAAAACATATTCCATAGATTTTATCACTTGTATTTTAAGTTGTTCAATCGCTAATCTAGACCTTAATCTGTAAGTTTTGTTGTTTTTCCCACGGAGAGAAAACAAGGATTTAAAATTAAAACGGTTTGATAGATCAACATCAGGATCATAGGTAGAGAATATTAAGTAGATGGACAACCTCCATGAATGAGAAATAATGAGTGATATGTAATAACATGATCATAGTTTATCAGAATTTCCCAGCCTGATCAAAATAAAACCAAACCCAAAGCCGGCAAGAATTTGCCAACTAGCGAGGTATAGGATCATTCTTCTCTAAAAGCTTTGGGACACAAATTGTCTAATAGGAAAAGGTGTCTGCCCGCCTGTCGCTAAAGATAACATCACAAGCTTGCGTATCTGCTTTACGCCCAAAGTTTTCGTTGCCTCGGCTCCAAAGCTAGCATATGTTTGTGGGGTTTTTTATAGAAAAAATCTCCCCCCAAAAATGTTTCTCATGACAGGAACTTTTAATTCTGAGAAGACGTTAGTCTTCGAAGAACTTTTGTAAAAGCCAAGTCCAATTATTAAACTTTTTCTTATACTCTCATCAAAGAAAACCTAACTTCCAATGGCTTCTAGTAATCAGTGGAACGGCCAGTTTTTGTGAAGTGGGTGCGCGTTACACTACAGGGAATATTCTGTCACACGTATGAACAGGCTAATGTATAGCTCTCAAACAAACACTGAAACCAGCACCTTCCAAAAGGTTACAAAATGCAGCTGTCGAAGGTTGACGATAAATAATGTGATTATTTCAGTTCATAACACCCATTGGGTATTTGCATTCGGGCATCATCAAATTTAAACTGATTGGAAACATAATTGATTTATAGATGCAGGACTCTGTGACATTGGCCTTTTGAATAAACCGTTCCGATGCAAGACTCAAGTTTGTAGATAAAAAAACCCAGAGATGAATAAATGCTGTTCCAATCTAATTTTTTTTGAGGGGTGAACAAAGAAAATTGGACCATAACGGGATTTGAACCTGTGACCTCCAGGTTTATTTGCCAGTACTCTACCAAGTAAGCTATCAAGCCCTCTGTTGGCAGTGTTCCTATTTTGTCAATATCTTTGTTCGGGGGGGGGGGGGGGGGGGCACCAGTCAGAAGTCATGTAACCATACACTGTTATATAGCCAGGGATCAGGCACAGTTTACAACGCAACCTGGGAATACAGTATCTTAAGGCTTTTTCACACACATCAACATCTGACCCGAATCAAAATCTACTTGATTCAACTCCGTGTTGAAATCAGTCAAATTTCAACACGGTTCAAATCTGCTCTTCTTTCACACCAGCCCTGGGCAAAGTCAGCTGGTGGGTTTCAGGTGTAACTTTCAATCTGTGCTCTGTGCGGTCGTTTCACACAGATATGGTCCTCCTACACTGGTCAAAGTCGAAAACTCCCATACTTCAGTGTGCGGATGGCGCCATGCGCACTGGCTCAACACGGATCAAAAATGAACCCAGGAGTGTTCACACTACGGCTTTCGGCATGTGTTGGAATTTTCGACTTGGATGGAGGCTTGCACTAGTCTATTGTTTTTAGTATATCCCGCATTTGTTCTTGTTTGTCAGTCTTTATACAAGTCCCTTGGCTGCATCTTGTTTGTCATTGAGCCATGCTTCATCCAAAACAAAATGTTGTTCAGCTACCTGTACTTCATAACCACATTATTGTCAAACCTTTCTGTATATCAAGTAATAAACCACAAGGGAAACTGACTGGGTAATTTTTTAGTAACTTTTTAGTTGAAGAAAGAAAAAATTAACAAGAGTGGAACTTTAACCCGGGACCTCCAAATTAACAAGTCAATTTGTCTTTGTTCAATCCAAAACTTTCTATTTATGTACAGTTCTGTTTTTGTCACGGATATTTCACGGTAACTGATGTATGATCGACTTGTGTTGACAGTGTTGAAGGAAATGTGTGTTGAATCAAAATTGAGAAAAAAATTTCATAGATTATGATAGTCATATCAATGTGCTAAGTATTAACAACCGGGTCCAATTTCATGGCTCTGCTTACCTTTAGCAAAGAATCAGCGTTCATGGAAGCAGGGAATTCTGCGCATATGTCAAGCGTATTTCACAGGTTAGCAGGTGCGTACTCCACGTTACTAGACATTTTTCGTTTATACAGCTAGCGCAGAAATTCGGCGCTTGCACATTAAGCGGAGAATGGTGATCGTAAGCGCAGAATTCAGCGGTAAGCAGAGCCATGAAAAGCAGAGCCATGAAATTGGGCCCAGTTCTAGGCAGTCTCCAAGAAAAAAACCCACATTCACATTTCATTTTTGCATAATTTTTCTTTGGGATAGACAGTAAAACACTGTTACTAATACAAAGTGTTTCCATCTACATGTAAATGAAGTGCAGCTGGTTGCCCCCATGAGTACCGTACAAAATAACAAGCTCTGAGTGAGAAGACCCCGTGGGTACAATTTCCGAGTACATACTGTGGAAGTGCGAGGTTAAGAATGGGATTTGTTATGGAACTCATCTATGGGAGTATTAACGGCATTCTCATGTCAATCCAGTGTCAAAGAGAAAACTGACTTTCAAAATTCATAGATTCCATCGCCAGGGGCCTTGTTTTTGGGAACTGATTTGGGTAATAGATGTTTGTTTCCGTTTGATTCTGTCCTACATCCGTCAGGAAAACAGGGGCAAGATTTGCCCCTAAATCTGGCTCTCAAGACAACCACTTCTTTCTAGTTTTTCCCCTTTTTTTTAAACATCTGGTGATTTCCTCCCGTTTCTGGTTGGCAGGTGGCTCGGTGATGTTTTGCACCTTGGGAGGCAGAGGGAGTCTTTCCGGATTATCTTTGAAGCTGTGAGAGGCGGAGGAGTTCGTGGGGATGTTGCTCTTGACTCCCTGGAGTTCAGCGATTGCTCCCCAGGTTAGTGACATTGTTCCCTGTGTCTACCTCAGCAAAATTATACACTGATACTCTGGGTACTTAAAGGGATAGTCATAGGTTGGTTTTTTGTCAAACGTAAAGATGTTATTTTGGAAAACTATAAAGAAAGGTACAATGGAGTGCGTGTAAAAGTTTCAGCTGAATACAGTGTCTACATATACTGAGAAAACAGCAGAAGCTGTCACAGTATTTTCACAAGAACATTGAATCCATCCATGTTTAAAGAGGTGACAGTGGGTACACACTGCATCCCTGGCCCCAGCAAACCCAAACGAACATCATCCCCCAGACAGATTCACTTGTTTTGGGGTAAGACAAATTCTAAACCATACTTTGAAGGAAATCCTTTCTCGAAATACTATCAACAGTGATTTTGTTTTTGGTCTTTAAATATTGGAATGTTTACCAATCTATGACCCTATGTTTTTGGAGACCAGGCTGTTTTTCCTCTTTTATTTATAATTATTATTATTTTATTTCTCTTCACAAGTTCAATAAAAATTTACACACAAAAGATATATAAAATAGACATGGAGAAGGCTATATAAAATAGACATGGAGAAGGCTATATAAAATAGACATGGAGAAGGCTATATAAAATAGACATGGAGAAGGCTAGACTGAGGAGGAAAATATAAATTTTCCTATAACCTAAAGGTTCAGTCTGCTGATAAAAATATTCATAAAAGGTACAGACACTCAATATACACAGGGAAAAAGGATAACTCTTGACCTCAGTGTGGTTGTACTGATTTCAATGTGATAAAAAGCAAGGTTGTCCTACCATAATAACAGTCTTTTTCCAAGTAAACCCATAAAGTGGATTAGCAAAAACAAAAAAATTAAAGTACATCAAATTGTTTGCAACTACACAGCAAAAGCGTTTGCTTTGCATGTTAATTTGCTGATTAATATTTTTCATAAACCCGGAGGTCACTGGTTCAAATCCTGCTCTCGTCGCCTTTTCTTTGTTCCCGCCCTAAAATTAATATTTTCAGCTTTACAGGTTTATGGTATGAGCGAGAGTCCCTGAATCATTTCTCTTTTAATAACGCCCACTTAGACACATATTTGAAATATCAATTATTCAAGTGATGGCCTCATCAGAGTCATATGAGCTTCAGATTCACGAGAGTGAGGAGACACAATCCAAATGCTCATTAAAAACTTATGGTAACAGATCAAATATTTATAAATGGCGACTTGAAGAAGTCTATGATTTAGCCCAGTTCAGCACTGTCAATATGTCAATATTTTATGAGGGCGTGTGACTTTATCTACTAAAAGCAAAGCCCACTATTGCCGGGAGGGGGGTTTTGTTTTTGTGTTTTGTGTGCAAAATGCAGAAGAGAGACATTTTATTTGTGTATTGACGTATAGTCATGTCATCCTAAATCATCCAAAATGTATAAGACTAAGAGCTTGAGGGCTTCATCCTCCCTCAAGACTAAGAGAAGAACCCCCCCCCCCCCTCCCCCATTATGCTACAGTATCTGATGTAGGGTAAATGTGAATCATACCATGGAGGAAGAAAACAGAGGTTCAGGGGGTCTTTATCCTCGAGACTGGAGGGGCATGGGGGGGGGGGGGTAATTAGCCTTAGTGTGTAGCATAGTATCCTTTCATCATGAACATGCATGCTGATGTGATAGGGTCAATTTGTCTTCATGGGGGCTTTATCTCCTAGACCAAGGGGAGCCCTGGGGTCTGCTCTGCTACGTGTAGTTTTTATTTGTGTTTTTGTAGAGAGTCTGTAAATCCTCTGAAACACATAATGAGGTTTACAGGGCTTCATCCTGCAGACCAAACGGAGACCGGGACCTGTTGTCTGTTCGACGTCTATTTTTGTGTTGATGTGTAGAGTCTGTAAATCCTCTGAAATGTGACCCACAGGAGGTTCAAGATGCTTGGTTTTCAAGACCAAGAAATGAACCAGGTCTGTTTTCCAAGTTCTTAATTTTTGTTGATGTGGAGAGTCTGTAAATCCTCTAGTGAAATGCAGAGGTTCACAGGGCGTCATCCTTTAGACCAAAGGGAGACCCAGGGCCTGTTGTATGTCTCATTTTTCTATTTGTGTAAAAAAATCCACTGAAATGAAACACCCAGGAGGTTTGGATGCTTTATCCTCTTGGCTAAGGAAGGAATCAGGCCTGTTGCCCAAGTTCTTATTTTGTGTTGATGTATAGAGTCTGTACATCTTCTGAAACACAGAGGTTCACAGGGTATCACCCTCTAGACCAAAAGAGTCTGAGTCCTAATTCTCTATTTTTGTTGATGCTTAAAGAGTCTGTAAATCCTCTGAAATGTAACAACCAGAGCTGCCAACTCTCCCTGATTCTGCAGAAAGTTCCCTGAAAATAAACCAATGTCTCCATGTTCTGAACTTCTGATGACAATTAGATTTGAAAACCTCCTTGCTTATATGGAAACCTTTTCCCTATTATGGTGACTGTGATTCTAAACATCTCCCTGAATGTTTTACACAATCTCCCTGATTGCAAGATGCAGACGTTGGCATCTCTGATCGCCCAGGAGGTCAGAGATGCTTTATCCTCCGGGCCAAGGGATGTACCAGGCCTTTTGCCCAATGTCTTATCGATGTGGAGATCGGTCTGTAAATCCCCTCGGTTATAATATTACTGGACGCATGGGACTCACCATGTGTCACACTTTAGAAGGGCGATGTCAAATGGCCACATCAGTCAATAACACAAGATGCAAGTTTTGATAAAATATCCAGATAGTGCCTGACAGATCTTTCGAGTCACCGAAAAGAGTGAACAAAACATTGGCCAAGGGTTGTTAAACAGAAAAAGTACTTAATAACAGAGAAGAACTTCTAAACCTGATAACACAACAATTTATTGCTGGAACTCAGGAAGCAGGGGACTCTGGCTGCATTTAAATCTAGCAATTTATTCAAGGTGTTTTGATTCAGAGTTTGATACAAGGTATAGATGTATTTATCACAGAATGCCAATACTATACCTCCATTTAGCTGGCCTCCAGTAGAAGCTTTCAACTTGTTTGTCCATTTAGGCTTTTAACGGCTTCAGGAAATTGCCCTGTTGTATAATAAAGTGACTGAAAAAGCTTTTAAACTAACCAGCTGCAGCTGTTTACCAAAAGTGAACAGTTCATCTGATAGAGAACAAAACTTGGAGGGGGACTCATTAAAGGTGTACTTCTCTAAAGATATATTAATATTAATGATAAAAACACAATACGCTTATAGTCCCTATACTTGTTCAACGCATGCTACTGTGAGGTTCCTATACTTGTAGAGTGGATACTACCATGAGGTCCCACGCACGTGTACAGTGCACTGCATACTATCGTGAGGTCCTTATACTTGTACAGTGGATACTACCGTGAGGTCCTTATACTTGTACAGTGGATACTACCGTGAGGTCCTTATACTTGTACAGTGCATACTATCGTGAGGTCCTTATACTTGTACAGTGGATACTACCGTGAGGTCCTTATACTTGTACAGTGGATACTACCATGAGGTCCTTATACTTGTACAGTGCATACCGTGAGGTCCTTATACTTGTACAGGGCATATACTACCATGAGGTCCCTATACTTGTACAGTGCATACTATCGTGAGGTCCTTATACTTGTACAGTGGATACTACCGTGAGGTCCCTATACTTGTACAGTGCATACTATCGTGAGGTCCCTATACTTGTACAGTGCATACTATCGTGAGGTCCTTATACTTGTACAGTGCATACTATCGTGAGGTCCCTATACTTGTACAGTGCATACCGTGAGGTCCATATATACTTGTACAGGGCATATACTACCATGAGGTCCTTATACTTGTACAGTGCATACCGTGAGGTCCCTATACTTGTACAGGGCATATACTACCATGAGGTCCCTATACTTGTACAGTGCATACTATCGTGAGGTCCTTATACTTGTACAGTGGATACTACCGTGAGGTCCCTATACTTGTACAGTGCATACTATCGTGAGGTCCCTATACTTGTACAGTGCATACTATCGTGAGGTCCCTATACTTGTACAGTGCATACTATCGTGAGGTCCCTATACTTGTACAGTGGATACTACCGTGAGGTCCCTATACTTGTACAGTGCATACTATCGTGAGGTCCCTATACTTGTACAGTGCATACTATCGTGAGGTCCCTATACTTGTACAGTGCATACTATCGTGAGGTCCCTATACTTGTACAGTGGATACTACCGTGAGGTCCCTATACTTGTACAGTGCATACTATCGTGAGGTCCCTATACTTGTACAGTGCATACTATCGTGAGGTCCTTATACTTGTACAGTGGATACTATCGTGAGGTCCCTATACTTGTACAGGGCATACTGCCATGAGGTCCCTATACTTGTACTGTGCACTGCATACTATTGTGAGGTCCCTATACTTGTACAGTGCATACTATTGTGAGGTCCCTATACTTGTACAGTGCATACTATTGTGAGGTCCCTATACTTGTACAGTGCATACTATTGTGAGGTCCCTATACTTGTACAGTGGATACTATCGTGAGGTCCCTATACTTGTACAGTGCATACTACCATGAGGTCCCTATACTTGTACTGTGCACTGCATACTATTGTGAGGTCCCTTTACTTGTACAGTGCATACCGTGAGGTCTCTATACTTGTACAGCAAGTACATTGTCTAGCAAAAACTGGTAAGCACCACTTCTCAACTTGCCTTAAGAATAAGAAGTAAAAAGGTGCAACTTACTTGTTAAGATTTTTTTTTTTTTAAGTGTTTAGTTATTTTCGAGCATGTGAGTGTAACTTCATTTGATCAGTAAACTGGTGGTGATCGCTACCATTAATACATCAGAAAGATACATTTATGACAATACATGTTTAAAATCTGGGCTGCAAAAACTTCCTTGGGGCAAATAAAATGAACAAGCCCGGTAGGCTACTTTACAAAAAATTTAAGCGCAAGGCCTGTCACACAAACAATTATTCAATGTTAAGAAACCATGCTATAGACATGATAGCTTGAAATATCTCTACCAAAAACGCAACTGCATTTTCCTTGATTGTTTTGGCCTTGGAGGAGCCCTTGGGAGATGGGCAAGCCTTTTATCATGCCGCTGTCGTCATTCATCTCTTTTATTGGTGAATTCATGTTTGTGACACTGAAGTAAATCAGAACAAATTGTAGTGAGGAAGCTCATGTACAAACTTAACCATGGCCCAGCGAGGTGCAATTCAATTACTGCACGGGGCAGCATTCTCTTTGCATTTCGCTAACTCATTCACTCGAGAGATTTTCCACGGTGCTGGTTTCAATTTGAGAGTGTTGACATTAGCTGAGTTGGAACTACCCTTGTCAACAAGCTGATGGTTTGCTGGATGTTAAAGGTATACTATCTTACTTCCCATCCAAATATTTGCACATGGAGTGTGACATCGATCTTTACATGCATATGGAGGAAGAACAAAGACTATCACAAATCACTGGCGTGCTTGAGATATTACCATTTTGGTAATCACCTCATAATTTTAGAAATGCCCTATTTTAAAGCAGCATGGGGTGGCTAGTGCGTAAAGCACTCGCCTCTCACCACTGTGGCCGGGTTCAATTCCTGGCAAAGGCCATAATGTGAGTAGAGTTGTGCGTTGGTAAGGCAAAGGATGAATTAGCCTCCCAAATTAAAAGTGTTTAATAATAATAATAATATCAAGCATTTATAAAGCGCCATCTATCTAGGTAGCCTATTCCGAGGCGCATATTATTACCCTTGGTCACTGGGCCATTTATTTCAATCCTTAAACCATCTCAGCTCCCTGGGGAGTATACAGCCTGTGCTGCAATATATGCGCTACTAGGCTAAATCAATCACAAGAACCATCTCTGCCCTCACAGGTACCCATTTTACCCCTGGGTGGAGAGAAGCAATTATAGTTAAGGGTCTTGCTCAGGGACACAAGTGTCACGACCGGGACTCGAACCCACACTCTGCTGAACAGAAACACCAGAACTTGAGTTCGGTGTTCTTATCCACTCGGCCACGACACCCCACTGTTTACAGAATCCCGCAGCAGCTGGATCTTCAGACTAAAGACTTTATGTATACTTTTAGGTTAAAAAAACCTGTATCTGATTACTTGAGCATGACAGCTGTGCCCTTGTGAGGTATTACAACAATTACAGGGAGAGGTCAGGTGTGAAAGTAGGAAAGACATGCCTCATCTCGTGTCATCCCAGGCCAATTGGCTAACAGTTGTGGCACAAATCAAGTACACACAGGTGATCACCAATTGATTGGTCGAGGTATGGGTGGGAACATTAACTGCTCAATAATAAAAGCAAGGTTTAAAAGGCAAAGTATATCTTTGGTTTTTGGAACCGTTCGATGTTTTAATCCTGTATAATTGTAGATATACAATAAAACTAACCTGTCAATTTTTCACTTCAAAAGGTGGACGCATTTTTGAGATATCACCGAAAAACCAGAGCAAATATATGTCCACGCTCGAAGAATAACCCCTTTAGGAATACACAATCTGAGAAATGATTCTCAGATTCAAATTTTGGGGCATAAAACCTGATATCTTTTTCCAGAACCACATTACTTCGAAGTGAAATGATTCTCAAAATTCTTTATACTATTGAAAGCTGCTGTACTTGTAGGCAAGTAAGTTTGTATTGCCATTAATTTACGAGTCATTACCAAACGTATACAGACCCTTTAATTGAAACGCATGAGATGACCGCAAAATTAATAATGCATACGCGCCAATCAGGGCCCAGTTTCATGGCCCTGCTTTACATGCTTACGGTGCCCTGCTTTACATGCTTACGGTGCCCTGCTTTACATGCTTACGGTGCCCTGCTTTACATGCTTACGGTGCCCTGTTGATCGTGGGCCAATTTCATAGAGATGTTAAGCAGAAATTTATGCTTAGCAAACTTTTCTGCTAAGCAGTTATTAGGAGGGAACCAGTCACAAACAATACAGATTACATAGAAATTTGGCTGGTACCCTGTTTCTGCTAAGCAGTATGTTTAAGTGCTAAGCTTTTTATGCGTGTGTGCTTAACAGCTTCATGAAATTGGGCCCAGTGATTCTATGGGCTGTAAGCGCATAATTCAGTGGTAAGCAGTATCATGAAATGTGGCCCTGTAGCTGTACTGTAGTGAGATGACAGTTTCATGATGGGTTGTGAAATGGGAATTGATCCACAGGGAGATCAATACCTCTAGACTTGCTGGAATGTAATGCCTGGAATCCTTCAAATGTCGTCATAGCTCAAGCTCGGTGTGTTGTTGTGGCCGAACGGTCTAGCGCACTGGACTCCAGTGAGCGTTCGAATCCCAGTCATGACACTTGTGTCCATAAGCAAGATGCATTACTATAATTGCTTCTCTTCACCAAGGGGTATAAATGGGTACCTGCAAGGGTAGAGGTTGATATTGTGTTTGAATAAGCCTTTGGAGCGTCATGGCTGTGCGGCTCTGTATACTTCCAAGGGAGCTGAGCAAGATTGCAGGAATGTTATTGGCCCAATGAACAGGGCACTAATGTAAAGCACATTGATAGGTTGTTGTAAAATCTGCTATATAATAAGACCTAATTAGTATTATTTATTATTTGAGTTTGAAAAATAGTGCTGTAGACAGAAAATGGAGACTTGGAGCCTTTCTCATTTGAAAAGGGGATCTAAAGTGTAAAGTAATATAGTGTTTTATATCCATAATCCCTTGAAATGGCTGCGTATAAAGAGTTGTCATAAGAGAGGAGTGTAGGCTTCTCCCTGTGCTTTTAAGCTTCTTAATTGTTAACGTGTACTTAGTGTACCTGCTCAGAGCTATATGAGACCTGCAAACGATTGTGTGTTTGTGACTATTTCTTCGAATCAAGGCCAGATTTGTTTCAAATGTAATCATTTTATAATTTGTATCATTGATGGTAAGGTTTTGTAACCCATTTGGGGATTGTAATTAATAGTCACCTGTTTAGTTTCTATCTATCATGTCCAAGGTTGATATCACAATAGAGATCAATACAATCTCACTGCTTGACATTGCAACATAGGGGAGTAGAGAGTCCTTGGTGTGTACGTTTGTCCTTAATACATGTCTGTCAACTTTAAGAATGCGGTTATCAATTTTATGTCAGGGAAATTGCGACAAGATCGCACCTTTAAACAAAAGGGAAAAACTTCAAACTAGGCAGATTAAACAAAAATTTTAAAAAGGAATCCAACTTCGTTTTTTTGTTTGTTTCATTAGCGATGCAAGCAGTGTTTGAAATTGTCTGCTTTGATGGTCTTCAGAAAGAAGGGTTGCTCTGAATGACATCCAGTGCAATAATGACTTGCTACTGAAGCATATATAGAGAAGTAAAATCAGAAAAACTGCATGAGTGATTGATGTAAGGAACTGTCATGACATGGATCAGAGTTAGGCACTTAGGATGGCATACTTTGATTTTTCATTTTTCTCTTTTCCCGGATGGGGGAGGGGACTTGGGAATAGATATGTCACAGCAACTACTTGATGGCTGAGACATTGAAGAGGGAAGAAAAACTAAAGTGGAGTTGACATCTTCACTGCTTGGCATTTGTCAGTGTTGGCCTTTTTGTTCTGTGTACACTACGAGGGTTTTTGTTGTTGCAGCTCACCTTTAGGCTTTCATCTTTGAGAAGTAATAGAGCATGCTAAGATCAAGGTGATGAAAGGAGGTTAATGGGGGATGTTACCTGGAGAAAGATTACTACTGTAAGCACTGAGCTGAGGAGAAGAGACAAGACATTGTTTTAACTTTAAACAAGGCAGGGGGAGGGTGGAGGCAATGAAGAATTTGGGTTAACTGATGATAAATATAATTTGTCAATCTTTGTCGATTTGGCAACTAATTGATGTATAGATTATGTTTCTGAGTGGAGCAGCATGATCTCATCCCCCAAGTTTTATGTTTATTACAGAACTATAACCCAAGTAGGTCAAAATGTAATGACACATTAGTAACAATTGAGTCTTGTGTAATGACTTTACTTATAATTAAAGGCAGGGTACGCTTCTGGTAATTACTCTACAAGTTAATGACCATTGGTAAGGAGCACTGAAGAGCTGTTGTATAAAACATTGTGAGAAACAACTCCCTTTGAAGTAAGTTTTCGAGAAAGAGGTAATTTTTCATGCGAAAATTTTAAATCTGAGAAAGAAGCCTTTCTCAGGCATCAAGGGTGTTTGGGTTTTTTCTTTCATTATTTTCTTGCAACTTTGATGACCAATTGAGCCCAAATGTTCACAGGCTTGTTATTTTATGCATATGTTGGGATACACCAAGTCAGGGTACTTGTCTTTGGCAATTACCTTAAGCTTAAGTGTACCCTGCCTTTAAAATGCTCTTGAGTACAACTACTACCGGTAGTCATGCAACTTTTGTCAACTGATCAGCTGATTTCCTAGGTTTTAGGTTTCTCAGCTGTGCAACTGAAAATTGAAAAACATGAGAAAAAGTCTTCAGTGCCTGCCCCTTTTCCTGTCTGGCTTCCATGTGACTGCTCTTAACTTACACTCACTGGTCTTCCAGGGAGCCACAAGTCCTAAGTTACGCTAAACTGCCATTTCACTTTTTCATGGGCGAGTTGGAAGTGAGGCTGCCATATAAAATAGTTTTGATTTCTGACATCAAGAGTAAAGAACTGGATGCAGCTTTTTCATTTTATTCGCAAAATTTGATAACTTGAAAGCGAGGGTGCCCCATTTGATGCATAATACATTGTATGAGGCATGGTGTACCCCCCCCCCCCCCCCCCCCAATTGCATCTTCATTGTGCTTGGAATCTCATGAGGAATTCTTTGGAATAGAGGGGGGGGGGTATTTAGGGTTACTACATGTATAAATTGACCTCATATTACACCGGTATAGCATTTTCACAGCAGTTTGGGTGCTCCAATACAGGAGGGTTTTACCTCCTCTGGTTGCGACCCCCATTTGTACAATTTTGTTTTGTAACTGTATTTATTACTTGAAATAAATATTCTTGTACTTTTGTTGTTGTAAACAAACTTCTGTACGAGAGGAAAATAGTGTGTTTAAGTATGGGAACGGGGGGTGGGGGGGCTACCCTCTGTCCCATCTTGGGTATGGTATAAGGTGCCCCTGCCGACAAATTTAGTCTGGCTAGCTAATTGCACACGCTGGAAAGTCATTGCGTCATGTGTGCGCATTAGTTACACATGCAGACTCTTTTACTGTATAGAACTACACCCCACGCACTGAAGATTGCATAGGTACGTAACCTTTGTTTTTCAGGGACTAAGACATAAGCTGGCAATCTGATGTGTAAGGCCCATGAACAACAAACCTGAAGCTGCCTGCAACTCAAAATAAAAATATTTGAAGTTTACTGTCAACATTATATCAAGCAGGTGTATTGATGCTTGCTCATAGCGGGAGTCCCCTTTGAGCTCCTCTGCTGTTGATGCCTTCCTGTTTGAGGTTTACATAAACAGGTTTTGCCAGACATCCAGCAGACAGTACAAACATCCCTTTTAGCTGTCCCCCCTGTTCAAATAAAGTGAAAGTACACAGACCTTTCGGCTGCAGGTTGTGAATTCAGCTCTGAAGAAATTTACATGACAAGTTACAGAAGTGCACACGATGGAATTCGGCAAGATAAATCAGTGGATACTATTAGTTAGGTGAATAAAATCAAGCTTTAATTAATAATAATAATAATAATAATAATAAAGACTTGTAATGCGCACATATCCACCCTGCTGGGTGTTCAAGGCGCAGTAAACCAAAAAACAAACAAAAAGAAAACAGACACAACTAAATTAGTCCTTAAAAACCTGTGACATAAGATAAGTTTTGAAAAGTGATTTGAATTTGTTGGTACAAAGACAAGATCTAAGAATAAGTGGTAGCTTTGAACACTGCAGTGTTTGCATTTTTCCCTTAAATAGCAGCATTGGAAATAAATGTGTTTGTGTTGGTAGTAATAATAAGATAAGTTATGTATCATAAAATGAAAAAATGTGAGCATTCAGTAGCTCCACAGCCAACCCCCCTCGCTTGAAAAATAATAAACAGTTTTGTCTTTTTAGCTGTTTTTCTTGGTACTTTTAAAGGGAGGGTATAGCTTTGGTAATTACTCCAAAAATTAATGACCATAAAAACTTACTTGGTAAGGAGCACTGCAGCTGTTGATAGTGTGTAACATTTTGAGAAACGATTCCCTTCAAAGGAATGTGGTTTTAGAGAGGGATTCAAAAACATTTCAAACTGAGAAACGTTTCTGCATGAAACATTTTTCAGATTGTGTATTCCAATTACGGATTATTCTTCCTGTGTGGACAGATTTTCGTCGATATCTAAAAAATGCTACCACCTTCACAGCTTGGGTGAAATGAGCATGACCAATAAATCTGAGAAATGTTTCTGCATTGTGTATTATTAACTATTCTTCCTGCATGGACATATTACTGCTCCAGGTTTTGAAATGAAATTTACACAGGTTAGTTTTATTGTATTATCTTTATTTTATATATGATTAAAACAGTTCCAAAACCCAAAGGTTTACTTTGCCTTTACTGCTAATACAGAATCATAAGTGGATCGCTGTCAATGCACATGTTAAGAATACGCCATACACAAATATATATTTTTGGACAAACATCTGTGTAAATGACTAAATGTGACTTATTGTAAGTGCAAATGAAATCGAAGATGTCATCAATCCCAAGAATTTATTAAATCTGACGCAGTGTTATTTTAAGGGAAATTTGATAAATGTTTAGAATTTAAATTACATCACTCTCTGTTGATCCTTCCCCTAAAGTGTAATCTTAAACCAAAATAACATGAATTTTTCTTTTTTTAAGTGCAGCACATCAGCGGTGTTTTAATTTGTGGAGAGACGTTTGAAATAATGATGATAGTAAACAGGTATTTATAAAGTGCCTAAAATTACCAGAGGATGCATAGCGCTTGAAAAGGAAAGGAGAGAAAAACAGGAAGGGGGGGGGGGGTTGGCAGACTGGAAAAAACCATTACATGCAAACAGAGAAAAGATGGGTCTTGAAGGCCTTTTTAAAAGGAGTGAGACCAGCTGAATTTCTAACAGAGGAGTCTGAAGTTTATTCTACAGCCGAGTGGCAGGGACAGATAAAGCCCTCTCAAGCCCAAGGTTGTCTCTTTTCACCTCAATTTGTCCCTGCTAATATATGGAAATCCTTTGGATAAATAGAGTCTTCAAAACTATCCCAGGTATGCATAAAACATGCAATTTGGCCTGCGCCTCACCTCGGCGGCGGCGGTGGGGCAGCCGCCAACAAGCGTTTTGTTCCTCCTGTTTACTCACTTGACAATGCCAGATTGACGGGCCACTGAATTCCTTAGCGTGGTTTTGCATCTTCATACCTTTTCAAGGACTTTTAGATTCCTTCGTCACCATATCTCATTGCAACTTGGATGTGTAACTCAAGAGATCGGAATCAAACCGTCCGTGAATGAAAATTTCCGGGGGAGTGTGGCTGATTACAAAGTGCCCTTCGCTAACTTAGCCTCGGGGATGTTTTAAATTCAGTTGAATGGATTAACCAGAATAACCCATGGGAGTAAAAATTAAGACAGAATCTTTGTAAACTCCTGCCACTTGTACGTACTTGGGGAAAAGGTTTTTCACCACGAAGTAGTCTTTGAGCCCCCAAAAGACCTCCATTCTCAGGGCATTCATTTGTGTATTTCAATTATTTTCTGATAGATGTAATAATTGCGTCATGGATAAAGAATATTATGTTGGTCTGTCCCTCAGTGTTAGAGTAAAAACTAAAATAAAACTCAGTATTTGTTTCTTTAATTTGTCAGATTTAGTTTGTGCCTTTGCTTAAGATGGATATGAGAATGGCTGTAAAGTGCTTTTGTAATTGGAGAGGTATGAGGGTATTCATCAATGCTCAAATACCAGGGGTTAATCATTCCATTTGTAAATCCTCCTTGAAAAGTATGTGAACCATTCTTGGAATAGCACTGGTTGTGTGTAGTACAGCGCACCTTGAAAAGTGTAACTCGCTTCGTTTTCTTTAGTATTTTACGCATCGTTTCAAATTGTTCCGCTGCACTTTTTCAAGGAGCAGTTGATGTTTCCCGTCAAAGCACAAACTGCCTGGGGCTTATTTAACCTACTTTCGTTGCGGTAAATGTCTGTGCAATTCTCAGTTTAAGATCAGAAAAGGGATAATAATTCAATATTTGTGCATCAAGAACAGAAGTTATTGAATTTGTAAAATTGGGACCTGAATAAGTACGTTATCTGATTATTGGTTTTTTTTGCCGAAGTAATCATGTACAGTTGAAGCAATTGAGGAAGGAAGTAGTTTTTGGTTCGATTCAAGGATTGGGTATTCTCTCTTATCTAAGTTCTACATTGAAGTAAATCAGCATGCAAAGTCACCTTTTTTTTTTTTTTTTTTTAGCTCATGCAGTTTTTAAAGTAATTAGTTAGTCATTAAGTGCTACCACTATCTTATTTTTTTAAATTTCAGTCAATGATGCAAGACAAAAAAAAACAAGTAAGATTTTCAGCCTTCCCTTTTTTTAGGGATCAGTCCGCCCTCTGCTAATTAATTCAGTGATGGAAACTCCATTTGCATCTTTTTCAACAACAAAATCCAGCAAGAAACAAACGAAACAGACAAAAGCTTCCTCTCTCAAAATCTTGATGCTGGTCATCGGATTCCATCCGATTCTCATCACTGGTTGAGCTCAGTGTCGGTGGCATAGTGTTTGGTCCTGATGATCCTAACCCTTGGAGGGTTATGATTATTGCAACTAGTGTTTGGGCTATCTGCTGTGTGCTTGAGTTGTCTTGAAAATTTCTGAATTTACAGTGTTAGATCACACATAGTCGAAGGGCCCAAAACAAAAAACATCTTGAACTAAAACTCTTTCCCATGCTGTTGTTTGGAACCGAAACGAAGGGACATTCCAAGCCAAAATAGTTGTGTGCGTGTTAACTGTTCAACAAAATTATATTAACTGTCCTTCATGGTGTGTACATTTTTTGCAAAACGCAGTGTTACGCAAGGTGAGGAAAGCTACCACTAGGCCAACCCTACTGCCCTTAAATAAATCAGTGCACTAACTTTGTGTTGTTTGGGGGTTTTTGTTTTTAAAGACATTCTTCAATATATCTGGTTTTACTAAGCTCTTGTTGTAAACTCGGCCAAAAAAGCCTATGGTAAAGTGATGTAAAAAAGAGGAGGGGGCGTTCTCCACCCCTGCCTATTACCTACTGCCAGTGCCTAAATCACCACATCTTCTCCAGATAAACACGCTGGTGTGCGGGTGACTATCAAAGCGTCCTTGTAATTAACTCTAAAGACAAAATCTTATCATGGTAAAATATCATTTATATATTCCTACATAACACACACCTGCGAAAAACAACCCCAGAAGCGTTATATGGAGATCAGGAATATCAGGCGGGCGAGATCAATAGATTTTCATCAGAAGGTTGACCTTCCCTTTTAGTCAATTTTTTCCTTCTCCTTCCTCCTTCTCTCTCTCTCTCTCTCGCTCACACTCCTGCTCTTCCTGCAAGGTCCGGACGTCAGTGTAGAAAAACTTGATTGGAATCTGTTTTCCACTAAACCCTTGGAATGGAATTCTGGGACAAAGGTTGATAACATCCATTTGTTGGGTTGTTAAAAACAACACTTATTTGTCGACGTAACTCTTGAAAATCTGGAAACTTACATTCTAGTTGTGAAGTTCAATTCAATTCAATTCAATTTAATTTATTCGTCATGTATTGTTATACATGAAATTTGCTATCCTTTGTACAGCAGTAAAAGTACGTAAAAATATTAAAAATATTAAAAATAAACAAATTGGCAAATAAACACAGTAACACAGTAAACACAGTAAAAACCAACAAAGAAATTACACAAAATAATAAAAAGTCATTATTGGACATGCTCCCTACATCCAACAACAGCAATGAATGCCAATCTACAGTGTACAAAAAGGAACCAGACTACTCATCCACCCAGTCCCGGTCTGGCCACACCGACATGAATGGGAGAAATCAAGATGGCTGCACCATGACAAAGGTCTATTATCTACAAAATTTACAGTTAAAATTGTGAATGGCATGAGGTAAAAAAGAGTTCCTAAACCTATTCGTTTTAAGGCTTAACTGACGAATTCTACCAGATTTATTTGTAACCACAGACGAGTTGAGAGGATGTGTATTGTCAGACATAATGGAACTAAACTTACACATGAGACTATTATGGACCAACTTCTGAAGACCATCAATGTCCTCACCTATAATCCTTCCAGCATGTTTCACAATATGTTCTAGTTTCTTACGATTGCTAATAGTTAGAGAATTAAACCAAGTGATCGAACAAAAAGTTATAACAGATTGAATTGTGCTCTGGTAAAACAGTTTTAAAACCCGGGTATTAACATTAAAAGATTTCAGTTTCCTTACAAAGTGTAACCGTTGGTTAGCTTTCTTGTAGACTTTGGTGGTGTTGGAATTCCAGTTTAGCTGACTATCAACCACAGTACCAAGGTACTTATATTCATCTACTACTTCTACAGACACATCGTTAAGTTTAACAGGTGACATGGTTTGTTTGGTTCTTTTAAAATTAAAGACCATTTCTTTAGTTCATGGTGTGTTTACAGACAGGTTTTTGTTTACCTGGATGGGGTGATCTCTCCTCTCCTCAAAAGCATGGAAATAAATTAAACTTATACAAAACAGCTTATCCTAGGGTTATGGACTTCATTTTGCAAACTGCAGAGCTGCCAACTCTCCCTGATTGTGCAGAAAGTTCCCTGAAAATATACCAATCTATCTATGATCTGATGGGCAACTTTGTAAATCCCCCCCCCCCCCATTACATTGAATGTAATTCTAAATATCTACCTGATTGTTGGACAAAATCTCCCTGATTGCAAGCTTCAAATGATGGCAGCTCTGCAACTGTGGTTTGTGATTGTTTTCAGGTAATCAGGAGATTGTGTTTTTAATGTTTTATGTTACACTGAAAAAAATCTGTAAATGAATGATTAAAAATAGGCCAGAGCCGACTTTCTGTCCATGTTTTCTTGTTTTATATTGATTCCCAGAGTGAAGAATGGCCACAACCTTTCAATCAGCTTATAGTGTAGTAAGGCATCACCGCTAAAGAGTATCCTATTAGCCTAATTACAGAGGAGCTCCAAGGTCAACTTCATTTTTGTGATCCACTTATTTTCCAATAGAATGAGTCCTCGGGAAAGTAGGAGGAAATTCACAAGTCTCTAACCTCAACTAAATTGTGTAAAAATGCCATTTTATGCGATACTCTTTCAGAGCGAATTTTAAACATGAAGTCATCAGACAACAAATACAAATGAGCATGATTTTTTGTTATGAAAGTGGATCTATGAAAGTTAATTTTCCTCCGGGTGTTTAACCACTTCACATCGGATGAAATGTATACATGCCAAACTTTTCCAAACTGGCTAAAAGGGGACAATTATAAACACCCAGAACTTTTGTTCCTTTCAGTTGGACGGCTAACGTGTTTATTCACCCAAACATTCCATTGAGTAGCCTGCACAGGCATGCATTTACTGTGCTATGCTTCGTTTCCCCTGTTACAAAGAGGGACTGATGGTTCTGGAATTCATGCTCAAAATCTCCCTTTTTCTGGGGGTGTTTGTGTAACCCCTGATTCCTGACATTTTGTTATACAAATGTGGCTTACAAGAAGAATGGACAAGCTGCAACCATTGTAATTGGCTTATTGGGAGGTAAGTCCATGGCAGATTATCAGCCGTGGCTTACATTCGATAAGTTTTGCGAGACACGTTGAATGCATACTCACATTTTTTTGAAAGAGAGCAATCTCCAACTCTGAAATCTCCAAAGTGTTCCGAAAAAATAATGCCGTGCAAATGTGCAAAATGTGCAAAATAACTGGTTGACCAACACGGAAAGTGCCAAAATCATCTTTAAAGACATCAGCTGGAATTATTTTTAGTGAGTGGGGCCTTGAATGAAATTGTTACAACGCAAATAGATTGAGAGATGAAAAATAAAGGGTGAGAAGAAGTAAATAGCTCAGGAAATAAAGGCAGATGTTTTGGGATTCCTCTTAAGGATGGGATAAAATGATGGATGGGATGCTGCTGACTGGGGCTTACAATGCACAAAGTCACCTCGCCACCTGTTGTTTTGAGGACGGACATTTATTACACTGGGGAACTTGCTTTTAGAAAAAGAATGGGTCATTATATTGGTACCTGCAGATGTTGTTGTTATGCCATGACCAATTTATTAGTATTTTTAATTGTGTTTGTAGATGCAGTCAAAGACCCATAAGTCTGCTTCAAGTTATTTATATCAAGTAATAAACCACAAGGGAAACTGACTGGGTAAATTTTAAATAATTTGTTTTGGACGAACAAAGAAAAATTGACTGAAGTGGGAGATCGTGACCTGAATTGACATTATCCAATGTTTCAAATGTTAACATTTAGTGTCTTTGCTTTAAAAAAAATCAAAAAATCAAATAAATACAAATCTGGTTTTTTTTCCAGACACTTTTACAAGAAAAAAAATTGTTCAAAAATTAACAATAAAACCATGTATGGGTGTATGGTGATGATCATACAGAATGATTGGTCTCTAAAAGGTTAAAATTCATAAGATGCAGTTGACGGGAAAGCCTTGTCAGTTTCTTAATTGGTGATTTCACAGAAAAGTCCTAATCTCAGATCTTTATTTAGTTTTTTTAAATGGTTCTATATTTAGTTGTTTCAGGGATGTGATTTCTCTGGGGTTTTTTTTTTGGGGGGGGAGGTGGGGGGTTTCTTAGGTTTGGGGGGTTTCTTAGGTTTTTTTTATACTTAAGATCAAATTCATAAACATGAAGTTAAAACCATATAGAAATCTCTAGATTGCAGAGTAGGGCTTTTAAAACCAAAGATAAATGTACATAAGTGGGCTTCTTGCTCACAAGCTTTCGAGCTCACAAGCTTTCCCGCTTTGCGCTCACAGTTCAGTTTTTCAAGAGCCTATCACATCCCTGTTGGTTGTAAATAGTTTGTGAGGCCTTCAGCAGGATTAACTGGTATTTTCAGCAATTTCTTAAGTGGTTTTGCGGAGAATAATATTTCAACAGTGAGCAAGGTCACTATTGTTTCATAGGAATATTTGACAGTTTCCAGGGAAATTTGTATATTCTCGTTGATTGCCAACCAGCAGGATTCCTGTGTGATTTAACGAGGTGAAATCTTTGTCTGAGTGACCTATAATTACATGCCATTATTTCTTTTTCAGTTAGTTATTTTGCTGGCATGTTTTATTTTTCTATATTTACCAATTTGTATCTTTATTTTTTTCCTTTTTCGAACTCCCAATTGGAGTTTGTATTCAGTATTACTCAATGTTTCAAACTATTTTTCTATTAATACACAGACAATGTATTTGTTTTTACCTTCACTCAGACTATCCGTAGAAAATTAAATACAAATAAATGGCATAACAAGAGTGCTATAAAGAGACTTGTTTATGAAAAAGAATAATTGAAACTGCTGTTTTATTTCTCCATAAGTGGATCTATAGGAAAAAATTGGTGTACCCCCTAGTGCCCCACTTGAAAACGTACCTTATGTTTGCAATTGGGCTATATGCTATACTGGGGGTGTAGGTTATTTTTTGTACTGAGTACCCTTTTCAACTTAGCAAAATTAAAAATCTACATATTTTTGGAACTGAATGCGTGTTTTAAAGCTACATACGAATTGCGGACCTGAGTACAAAAGAGGTCCACATAATGTAGGCACTTGAAACAGTATGTGGACTTACACACGCCCACACCGTGTTTTTTACAGAGTTGAAGAATAGGACTTTTCTTAAGTGTATAGAACAAAGGAATGTCCACAGAGTGACTGCACCACAGGGCTGGGTGTGTAGGTGAGGGTAGGTTATACATATTCAAAGAGAGGACCAATAATAATAAAGGACAAAGGTCCTCGGTTGGGTGAAAGTAGGGTACAAAACCAATGGGAGCTGTTGCCAAAAAGAGAGACAATAGGAGGTTCCAGATTGCAGGTATTTACACACTTGCATGTGTGGGTAGGCACACTCACCGTTTTGGGGACTTTTACATGGTCATGGCGGTGGAACAAATGACCCCACAATGTTTTTCTTTGTTCAACTTGGTCCCCACACCGCTAAAAATGGTATTCTTGAAACAAGAAAAGAACTTATTTCAAGAAAAAATTTCTTGCGCCACTCCAAAAAATCTGAAAAGAAAAGATTCCCAGGGAGTGACACAAGAATTTTGTTCCTGAAAAAAAGAGTTTTTTCCAGAATGCCATTTTTTTTCAGTGCACAAGGGAATTCTTTAGAAACGGCAAGTCCCAGCAACTAGGTGTTTGAAAGGCTACGGGTAATATTTCACACAAATGCAAATTGAAGTGGGTTAAACTAGATCAACAACGTGAAAGAAGCTTGACTGTATTGCTTTCAATCAATCAATCAATCAATCAGTTTATTGGGCTGATTTCATCATGGAGAGGAAGCGTCCACAGCTTTCATGTTTTTAAGCAGCACAACACTGCTTGGAATGTGTGCCAAAAATACATCCAGCAACAAAAATTTGACCCCACCACAAGAAAGCAGCAGATGATGAAAGCATGCATCACCAAGGGGAAACAAATAAATTGTTATTATGTGCATATTTTGTGTGACCAGTTTAATCTTGTTATCTTTAACACAAAACAACCTGCACACCTGAAGAGAGCTTTGACGTCATAGCTTTGCTGTGAATGACTAATACAGTTTAATTGAGGTCAATTGTAGATTCATGCGAATCTCTTATTTTAATGTCTGCAAATTCTTTTCTAGCTGACTAGTTTTCACTTATTTAGAAAGAGAATTCACCTTATTCAGGGAGACCTTCTGTCGAAAAAATCAATCCCCCAATCGTTCAGTTTATTGCGTAAATATATGTCATTCAGAAGAAAAGTATAAATTGCATTTTTAACTAACTTAATTATTGTGGAATTTAGGAAAACTTTTTACCCTTTTTTTTCTGAAAATACATCGGTCAAGATTCTCAGAAATCATTAAAGGACACCTTTTATTTTTTTTCAAAATACTTCTGTTATTCTCTGGATGATCAACTTTAATGTAATGATTAAATATTGATAACTTGATTTCGTCTCATATTTGTTGACACCCTCACACCCTATCACATTTCCTTCTGAAGCTTTCCGTCATGTCTTTCCTTGTTTTGTTTCACACCATCTTCAGATGCACAGAGGGAGCAGTGTCCCAAGACTTATTTCGTCTGCGATAATTTGGCATGTGTGAGTCAAGATAAGGTGTGTGATCTCCACCCAGACTGTCTACTAGGAGAAGAGGAGACAAGTCAGCAATGTGGTAGGTTGTTAGTTCCACACTGGTGCACTTTTACCAGAAGCCAATTTCAAGACCAATTAAGGCTTTAATTTAGGTGTACACTGTTTAATTCTTGGAAATTGTTTTTGGTTTTTATTACATTGATTTCTGCCCTGAACCAAGGGTGTTTCCTAGATGAGTGGTTAAGAGCACTGGACTCAAGCTCTGGGTGTTTTTGATCAGCAGAGTGTGGGTTCAAGTCCTGGTCGTGGCACTTCTTTTGATCTTGAGCAAGATACTTTCCTGTATTTGGTTTGTCCTTCAGATGGGACTTTAAGCTGTAGGTCCTGTGTACTATGTTTGGTAGTGCAAGTAAATTGGCGCCAACATCCACGGCTACAACTTTTGCTGAGGGTGTTGTTAAGGATGTCTTGTACTTCAATGCATGATGATGCAGAAATCTAGCCGGACAAGACCTTATAATAATAAAAATAACACTAATTATAGAAGAGGAAAGGTTCTCTTTTTTTCTGATCCATAGCAAGCATTCTTGACCACAAGCAGAGCTCAATTTCATGGCACTGCTTACCCCATAATGCTGTGCTAATGCCACCCTGTAAAGCACATGATTCTATGGGATGTATGCTCAGACAAAAAACAGAGGCCATGATATTGGCTATTGGTGAAATCTAGGCTTCCAAAGTAAAGTGGGTATTCGCTCTTGATGCGTCTTTGGCTTTTTATAAATTTAAAATTACCTCAATTATAGTTAACTTTTTAAATATGTTTATTTGAATTTTTCTGGTTCGTTTGTATTCAGGAATCGTTCCATTTGGTGGAGCATGTTCATTTGAAGATGGCTGGTGTGCCTGGCAGAATGTCCTACAGCAGGATCAACTTGACTGGACAAGAAATAACGGTAGCACACCAACCGGTAATACTGGCCCAAGTGTAGACCATACACTCGGAAATGACAGAGGTAAGGACATCAGTTTAACAAGGCAACCAAACCATCGCAGGAAAATGCATCCTGGTGCTTTCAATTTAAACGTCAAGTATTAACAATTGCGGACAGAAAACCAAGGGCACAGATGTACGCTTAATCCTACCTTAACCTTAAAGGACAAAATGTTCCAAAATAATAAGTAGGCTCAAATCCCACTTCTAGCTGAGGGCGCTTTACTCAAATGATGTTATGTGCACAGACTTTTACATGGCCTATGGACAAGGTAGTACAGCACACATCCTCATAAGCCCGGTTCATACTTACTGCGAATGCAATACAAATGTTGACGTCACAAATTCGCAACAAATAATTCAGAAGAGTTGAGATGTGCTTAACTCCTTCGAAACATTCACAACCAAAACAGAGCTGTGATGTCAAAATTCGCTTCGCATTCGCAGGAAGTATGAACCGGGCTTAAAGGTTACTTATTATTATTAATGCTTTATTATATTTGAGACTTTGATATATGATTTTGGGTTGATCAAGGAAAAATTGACTAGAGCGGGATTTGAACCAACGACCTCCGGATTGACGTGCTGGCGCTCTACCAACTGAACTATCTAGCCCTATGATGGCGGTCTCCCTATTTTGTCAATATCCTTGTTCGGTGGGTGCCAGTCAGAAGCCATTCAACCGAAACTGCCGTGTAACCAAGGATCACACCCAAGTATAAGATACAACCTGGGAAGCGGCAGCCAGGGGATCACCATAAGGGAATGCAATTTGTTATATCAGATATCAAATAATAAACCACAAGGGAAACTGACTGGCTAAATTTTAAATGATTTTGGGTTGATCAAGGAAAAATTGACTAGAGCGGGATTTGAACCAACGACCTCCGGATTGACGTGCTGGCGCTCTACCAACTGAGCTATCTAGCCCTATGATGGCGGTCTCCCTATTTTTTGATATATATTTTTGAGACTTTGATATATATATTTTTTTTTTTAGGTCACTATGTCTACACTGAAGTTTCCGGTGTTGATGCAGGTCATACAGCTTTTCTCAGAAGTGTCTGGTTTCAGCCTCCACCCGCAGAGACATATGACAGAAACTCCCCACACTTTGAAACTTGTAAAGTATGAAATTCTGAAGCTAGCCTACAGGCACTCTGTTTACTATAATGTGTTTTGATCTGACCACAATTTAGGTACAAATTGCAGACAAATTAAGCATTAATAACACACTAATTGAACTATCACAAGAAATAGGTAATGTGAAACGAATTCCAGTCATAAAATGCTTTCATTAAAATGTAAGAATGGTGTCTGATAAAGTAATTTACAATCTCCAAGAAAGCAATGTATCACATTTCAATCTTAGGGATAAGAATATTCAGACTTGTTTCTGAATTCAGACTTTTTGGAGTCAGCCTGGTGAAGAAAATCTGCAGTTTTTTTCCCTATAATAAAGAAATCCTGCTCTTTGATCTACTTCTGTAGTGCTGAGGACACTGTTCCTAAAAGCTCCTGTGAAATCTAAACCCCAGAGGTTTACCAAAAGGTGGAAATGCCATCATTTCAACATACCTCCTAAAATTACGATTCTACTGTCAGACTTTTTTGTCAGCAATGACTGCCACCCCTGCAATTTTCTTTGGGATTGTAAGACATTGTTAGAAAAACAACTCTCTGAATACCAAAGGTTTCCTTTGCATGCAGTGCAGTCGGTTGCAGTTTGGAGAGTACACAAATGGAAGATGCAAGATGCCTCAAAGTTGCGCATAAAAACAAATTTCTCTGTGTGAGACAAGGCCATCAGACTCGGTGAATGTGCCAAATTGACACTTTTTGTTTAACAAAGGCAACCTTTGTTATTGACCCCTTGCACCAATGTCACACGTGGATTTTGGAGCTAGTTGCACGTAAAAGTTATGGTACGTGCGTATATGCCTACTCTGACTGCCCATTGACTGACAAAATGGTACAACCAAGATTATTGTGATGATGACGTCGGGTGAATTGGGTCAACAGCCAATTTTTCTGTCCCTTGACAAAAGGTGATAATTATTATCTTGTTCTGTTTTCAGGTGCGTTTTTCATACCATATGTATGGATCAGGAACAGGACAACTGAAATTGTATGCCATTCAGAATCTATCAAGTCATTCTGGTATCAGTCAGCTGTTTAGTCGGTCTGGTGACCAAGGTTACCTGTGGACGACTTACCCAGTTAGTCTGCCTGCCGTCACAGAGAGGTAAGAACAAACCATGATGCTGTTATATGTGATGTTCTCATGCTTGCAATGCAGGAATGATGCTCAGTTGATCTCATTATACTCGTTCGCTGTGTGGAGTTATGTTTGAAATATAAGACCGGTTTATTCACATGGCACCATGTAACAGTTTACAAGGTGCTGTGGCGCAGTCTGCAGCTTATTGGACCAGAAAACACCGGGCGAACATCTTCTCTTAGCGATAAGTGTACTGGCTTCTTTTGTGTGCATTACACAACACGTGGGACATACGGCTTTATGTCTCATCTGGTTAAAAGTCTTACGAAAGGACACAAATGTCAAGACCGAGACTCGAACCCCCACGCTGCTGATCAGAAACACCAGAGCTTGAGTCCAGTGCACTTAACCGTCTGGCTACGACACATTAAAAGAGTTTCCAATCTCAATACTAAATATTTAAATGTCACTTAAAAAGGAGTTACAAAATGTTAGTTGAATTGTGGTTTTGTCAATTGTGGCACTGGTTTATTTTTAAGCCAAAGGTCCTATATCCTTTTAACCTCTTGCGGACGGATGACAGCTATGGCCGCGGCTTGATAGAAGGTTTGGGTGTCGGGTGACGGCTATAGCCGCATACTGGTTGCATACTTTCTATTCATTATGCACCTGTGGTTTCTGAGGTTGCTGGCCGGTTATTATTGAAAGACCAACTCTCTGCGAAGGGAAGAGTTTGCTGAACCTTTCTTGGCCCTGTATCATGGATCTATTCATAGAAATTGCCCTTTTGTTTGTGTTTGAATAGATTGGTATTTTCGAGTGAAAAGCTACTGCAACATGTGGCTCAGTGCTTTTCACACGGGCTGTTCGTGCGATGAATACGGGCTATTGTTTCGGTAATCCGCGCTATTGTTCACGGAATCCCGGCCGACCAGCATTCACTCTCAAAACAATACCGTGCTCAAGGGGTTAAGTGGGCGTTGCAGATTTGCACTGTAGATGAAAGCATCCAGAACACAGTTGGCTTAATGGTTTCTTCCCTGCCATTCTTCCTGGACCTCGGTTCAAATCTTTCCTCAGACTTGGCCTTGCATGTGTATTGGGTTTTCAGTCCCTACCTGATTGCGGTGGTTTTCCCATATTTAGCGTTTTCCTAACACATCTAAAACTAAACATTGTCTCCTCTAAATTGGTATCTTGTGGCGTGTTGTGGCCGAGTAGTTAAGAGCAAAAGACTGAAGCTCTGGTGTTTCTGATAAGCAGAGTGTGGGTTCGAGTTCTGCCGTGGCACTTGTGTCCTTGAGCAAAATACCTTACCACAATTGCTTGTTCTTTGTATGGGACATAGCCCTTGGTTTCGTGTACTAGGATTTGTAGTGCACGTAAAAGAACCCAGAACACTTATCGTGTAGGAGTTATCCCAGGTGTTTCTGGTTCACATAGCAAGCACCCTTGTTTACAGGTTTCCTCAGGCTTGTAAGCTATACAGTGATTAAGTTCACTTATGAGGCATCCATGGTTTCATTACCGGAAAGATTTAAAATATATAACAAATTAACGCCATTCCATGAATCATGACATCAGTAGTTCTGTTGAACTTTTTGTAGTATGTACATCCACCCAATATTGTTTTTTTGTACCCTCTAGGTACTATCTTCAGTTTGAAAGTTCTCGAGGTTGGAGGTACACCGGTGACATAGCATTGGATGATATTACACTCAGTCCACAGTGCTTTCAGCTCCTAGATCTGACCCTTGACACGCCGACCCCTGACCCTGCAACAACGATCAAGATGACTGGACCAATGTCAACCCAGTCAACAGAGTCAACAGAGTCAGGTGGGTTTGTTGGCTGCAGGTTAAAGGGCTTTAAAGACCCTATCAAAGTTTTATGTTTGTTTTAACTGCAAATGCATTGAATTTTGTTGTTATCTGTTCCCCACTTTAACCATTTTTGTCAAAACACCAAACATGTTTTGATTTGCTGGGACTAACATCTTACTTCATCATAATTGAATCTTATCCACGTATTTAAATTTCTGTTATTGTTAACAACTTTAAAGTTTGTGATTTCAGTCTCAAATAAGTACAGCTTAGGTGCACCTTAAGCAACAGATATATAGCACGATATACAGACCTTAAAAGGTAGTTTGAAAATCATGTGTGAATTTAAAAATCATGTGTGCAATCTGTGGGGTAAATGCACAAGATCCATACTTAAATTCCCAGAATCTTACAGACATGCCCCATGCGTTTCTCTTTGCAGTGAGCATTTTGCCTACACTAAGCTCCAGCAACCAAACAGTGTTTCATTTCAGCACCTGTGGTGCCATGGAGGATCGGGGACCTACACAGTCACAGTGTGATGTCGCTTACAGCTTCGAGAATATCTCAGTCAGGGTTGATGAAGGAATACAGAACTGGATTGTTCCTTCCACAAAAACATACAGGTATATTCTGCACATCCCATTGGTCCCTAACTCCTCTCTGACTGGAAACCTCTCCTTCATGGTGCTATATAAAAGCCCAGTGTTTGTATGTATGTATGTATGTATGTAACTCCTGTAACCAAACTCTCACTACCCCCCCCCCCCCCCAATCCTTTGTTCTGGGCCCAGTTTCATGGAGCTGCTTAACCACAAAAAGTAGCTAAGCATAATTAATAACAGCATACTTACCAAAATAAGGTTACCAGCCAAATTAGCATTCACGTGTACAATTTATGACTGGTATCCTGCTTCTTTTTGCTTAGCAGAAAATTTCTAAGCAATGTTTGCTGCTTAAGCAGCTCTATGATTTCTTGGGCCCTGGTCACAAATTACAAATGCTCATCTCCACCTAACTCAACAGCTGTTCCCAATCCTTCTTTCTCTCGTATGAGTTTCACAGCATGGACTATCTTACCCAATACCCACCCATGTCTTCCATGTTACAGATTAGTGATACAACCTTGTAAAAGATCGGTTACGCAATACTGGCGATTTTCAATACAGTGTGCCCTCTACAGTTGGCAAAGGAGAGGCCATTTTCACTGCGTATCATGGGAAAATGTTGACAAGTTTTTAGTGATCTTGCAACATCCACCACATGACCCTGATTGCTGGAGTTTGTTCATGTTTTGCAAAGCAAAGGGTTGTCTTTGTCTGTGTTTATATATTGCGTAAGATGGTTTTCTTTATGAGGCTGGTATATATTTTTGACATTCATGCCCTTGTAATGCTGAGTAGCTAGTACTATTGTTTCTAGTCAACCGCTTTGTAGAAAATAGTCCTTTTGGGGTTAACGGTAGAGGGCTCACTGTATGATAAAATTCCCATAAACACCCCTTGCATCGACCGCCATAGCTGAGGTCAAAGTATGGGAACTTGCTCGTGTGTGTGCCACGCATAACTCTCAGCCAATTACAGGTTTTCCTTTTACCTCATTGAGGGCGCTATCTGAGCTTATGACATCATATTCTAGGGGTCCATTGCAGACTTTGCGTTTTCTTTTCTCACTGCTGTTGTTGTTGTTTTTTTGTTAGCCTCAAACTTGAAGGAGCAGGTGGAGGGACCGGCGTTGAGAATACAAGCCCCTCACTTGGGGCAGAGATTGAGGCCAGTTTTAATCTGACGGCAGGAGATCAACTCTTCATCTTAGTGGGACAGAAGGGAGAGGACGCATGCGACGATGCTGGAACGGTAAGTATAGGACAGCCAAAGACTTAGACTGTGTGCTGGGCCCATCTGTTATTGATTCTGTAAATGCCACTTATAACTTTTGCACAAGTTCAAATGACAAAATATTGTCATGGTAACATCACAACATTACAAGCAGCTTGAACCAGAAATTTGTTGACTTAAAGACGAAGAATATGGAGGGGGGGGGCATTTTAAATGAGTGTATCACAACAATTTATTTCAAATATTCATCATTATGTTTCACATTTTTCTTTTTTTGCAATGGAGAGTTCATAATGATCTTTTTGCTGTCCCATTTTACAGCCACAATTTGGAGCCGGTGCAGTGTGTACCAATGTTTTGACCGATGCTACAAGACAACAGTTTGGTGTGGGTGGATACTCTGCTGGAGGAGGAGGCGGGGGTGGAGGGGGTACATTTGTTGCTAAGGTGAGCTGATGTGAACTGATGTTGCAGCATTTGCTCCAAGAATGTTTGCGACATAATTGATAGAGGGAGTGTTACAGTTTAGGTTTTGGGATACTATCAAAATTAAATAGCATTTTAAGAAAATGATTTTTTGATTTTTATATTTGTAAATAGTTTTTAAACAACGATTTTAGATAATATCTAACCTTAATCAATGCCAAGTATGATACATCTGTGACTTGATCGATAAATACAGACCAGGAAGGTCTTTAAGGTCTGAGCGAACTACATTGTTGAGAGTGCCTCTCACTAAGACTACCACATATGGTGACAGGCAGTTTGGGAAGGCTGCTGCCACACTCTGGAACTCCCTGCCCACAGCCCTCAGAGATTTCAAAGAACTAAATAAATTTAGCAGCGCACTGAAAAACACATTTATTTCAGGCTGAATATTTTTTACTGAATCTTTTTACTGAATGCTTAAACAGATTTTAATGTCAATATTCAATATGTATTTTTAGCAAGCTTAATTACTGTTTATGAGTGTATTGTTTGTTACGTTTTATCAATTTACATTTTCACTCTTCAGTAATTATTTGTTCCTCTTTTTACTTAAGGTTTAATGTATTCATCAATTTTTACTCCTGCTTGTTACAATTCATTTTTAATTTATTTAATATGTCAAAACAAATGTTCCTGCTTGGCTTTTGACTAGTGTCATTTTTCGTTTTACTGTGTTGAGCGCCTTAGAGCATGCCTGCATGATTAGGGCGCTTTATAAGTGTTGGTATTATTATTATTATGATGGGAGTGGGTTAGCTGTCCCATATTTAAGTATGTGGGAACCCCCAGGGTGTAGCATTTTATACTTTAGTCATATGATACATTTAAGCAAATGAAGGTAGCTCAGTGGTATTCTTCCCTGGCTTTTGCCTCTGCGGACCTCAGTTCGAATCCCAGACTGGATTCTTGCATGTGGATTAGGTTTTCAGTTTGTATGTGACTACATTGGTTTTTGCTATTTTTGGTTTCTTCATCGTCTTCTCTACACAAGTGCACTGGTCACTGTGCTAGTCGCTTTTAGGGTCCCTTGATTTCACCAAAAATATTTAATTTATATCTTTTTACCAGAAATATATAATAATAATAACTTTAAAACCTGCCATGTGAAATTCTGACAAGCCATTTTTGTTGAGGGATTTCCTTGCTTTTAAAGTCCTCGTTTTTAGCCTTCAAGAAAGACTCTGCTAGGGTTGTGACGTTAGGCCATTACTCAAGAGTTGATATAACTAACTGGAAACCCTGGTGTGTGTTTGTAGTTGAATGTCACAACCGGTGAGTACATACCACTGCTGATTGCTGGGGGTGGAGGTGGTCTGTCATTCAGTCCTTCCCAGACAAGGGGTGATATTCAAGGATCAATAGATGCCCCCGGCACGGGTCAACCAGGGATTCAAGGATCATCTTTTGATGTCTCGGGTAAGATTTTCATTGTTGAGTCATTTTTAAAAATAATTATCTTCAAACAAAAGGATTACAAAATTTCTTGAAAAAAGTGATCTTTTCAAATCATTATTAAATATTTATAAATTTCTATACAACATTGTGCCATTTCAAGGGTCTCTTCATATTATTATATTCGAAGGGTGTGTACAACATTGGTAAGATTGAAAACATAAATGTTCACAGATTTGCACATAACTTACATGGTATAAAGATGGTTAAAGTATGAAATTTCCTTTGAAATCTTATTTCCTGAAATACTATAGTTTTTGAGAAATTAGTAAAACAATTGGTAGCTAGACGTCTAGGAACAATATATGTATGGGGTGTTTGACTGCTTTTACTCGTGTTTAAAACAACCACTCCCTCAGTGATCCCCAGAGTGGTCTATTTTCCTAAGGTTTCAGAATGCGCAAGGATAACCTCGGGAGTCGTAGTTGTAACCATAGCACCAGAAGCAGTCAATATTTGTATACTAGGAGACATGAAAACTTTGATTAATGAAACCCAACTGGTTCCCTGTCCAACACAGGTTCTGGAGGGGGCTGGAATGGTACCAGTCCTAATATGACCCAGGCCAGCGGTATATCCTTCCTACAAGGAGGTCTTGGTGGGTCAGGGTGCGCCTCGGCTCATCTAGATGCTGACTGGAGAATACAAGGAGGGTTTGGAGGAGGGGGTGGAGGCTGCACTTCCGGGGGAGGTGGGGGCGGTTACACAGGTAAGCTCTGAGTTTAAAAATGTAAATATTATTTTTGTTTCTAAGTAATTGAAGAATTCTTTTTCTGGTCGGCTTTCTTAACTAATCTATTTTCATATTATATTTTGTTTAGGAGGAAATGCTCCACTCCTTAAAGACTTGACTGGAAGTGGACAAGGAGGGACTTCTTATGTGCATCCTACCGGATTCAATGTACACAAGAAATCAGGTAAAGACACAAGAAAATTGTAAAGTCTTTTCGTTTTGGTAGGGACATACTTTGGTAATGATCCTGAATTATTAAAAAAAAAAAAATTAAATCCAAAAGTTTCTTTGTTATAAAGATGGTAATGGTAGTAAGCATCTTAAAAACTCAAAACTTGTGAAAATGCAGGCCCCATAAGTAAAAAACACAGCTGGTAACACATACGAGGCAATGCAATACATGACACAATACACTAGATCAGTAAATTTAACATTACTTAATTAATCCTCAGCAGATAAAATGCAAGACACTTTAAGTAATCATTGGGACAACTTCTCAAGATAAAAGCATGTTATACTTTTTGTCCTATTTCTCTCCTAGGGAAGAACACTGGATCCGGAAGTGTTATCATCACAGCCCTTCTCTCTTGTCCAGCCAATGAGATCCTAACTGAGGATGGGACCAGCTGTGTCTGTAAGTCCAGGGCTCGATTTCACAAAGCACTAAGATTCATCTTAAAGGCATTGAACACGTTTGGTAATTGTCAAAGACCAGTATTCTCACTTGGTGTATCCCAACATATGCATAAAATAACAAGCCTGTGAAAATTTGGGCTTAATTGGTTATTGAAGTTGCAAGAAAATGATGAAAGAAAAAACACCCTTGTTGTACAAATTAGTGTGCTTTCAGATAGGAATAAAAGGCTTCTGGCCAGAAGTCTTTTATTATTTTAGTGAGAAATTACCTCTTTCTCAAAAACTACATTACTTCAGAGGGAGTCGTTTCTCACAATGTTTTATACTATCAACAGCTCTCCGTTGCTCGTTACCAAGTAAGTTTTTATGCTAATATATATTTTGAGTAATTACCAAACGTGTACAGTGCCTTTAAGATGAGTTGTCAGTATTACCATGGTGATTTGTATTGTGACATCACACTTTGCTTAGCAATTAGGATGGATTTGCACTTAAGATCAGTCTCAACTCTTTGTGAAATCGAGCCCAGCCCAATTTATTTTGTTATTTTGAGTATCATGGTGGCTTTTCCACTTTCCTCAGTAGAGCAAGCCACCAAGAAGAACACGTGATCATTTGAAGTGGAATTAACTCTTGAGTCGCGATAACTTTCAAATGCCTAGAGTCTCCTTTCATATGACCCCACACTCTCAAACAGCCCCCTCACTGAGGTGTAAGGAGGCAGATCATTGGACGATAGCTGTTATTGGTGTGTAGAAACCAGTGTTTGACCTTAGCATACCAGCAACGTTGCACATTATGCAAGGGGTCTATATCTTGCTATTATCATATCAGATTTGCTTGATTTTGTGTGTGTGTGGAATAGACCACCCTTTCTTGACTAATTGTTGCTGTAGTGTGTCTGATCCATTTTATTTCAATATGAACACTAAGAATAGAATTTCTTTGTAAATGTAGAATCTCTTGTTTTTCTGTTTTGCAGACATTCCTGAGAATGCTATTCCTGTAGCTGTGATAGTCGGTAGCATCCTCCCTGTACTCATCATTGTCATCTGCATCATTGTGTTCATGGCAATCAGTGAGTATATTATTATATATTTCTGGTAATGACATCAATGATGCCTCCTAAGTGAAACTAATCACTGTTCGCAAACCTGAGGAAACCTGTAAACAAGGGTGCTTGCTATGAGAACCAGAAACAACGGAGTTAACCGCCACTCTTCCATGATAAGTGTTCTGTGTTCTTTTACGTACACTACCAACCCTAGTAGTACACGGGACCTCTGGCTTAATGTCCCATCCAAAGGACAAAGCAATTATGGAAAGCATCTTGCTCAAAGACACAAGTGCCACAACCGGGACTCGAACCCACACTCTGCTGATCAGAATGCCAGAGCTTGAGTTCGGTGCTCTTAACTGTTCGGCCACGACACACCACAAAACAATTTCAGTTATTTGCTCTGTCTGTGTCTTAAAGCACTCGGCCAACATTGTCAGTTGTCAAAGACCAGTATCCACACTTGATGTGACCCGGCCAGCATATACATGAAATCACAAACCTGTGAAAGTTTATACTCAATCAGTCATAGGAGTCACAAGAATATAGTGAAAACTCCCATTTTCACTGTTTTCAAAAAATAATTAATGTCAAACAAAAGTATTTTGTTATGGTGGGAATGTTTCCACCATACCATCTGTATACCATGTAAGTCATTTGCAAAGCTATGAACATTCAAATGGTTGATCTTGTGCATGCCCTTTATTTAGGGTGTGCTGCATAGGAGTGGCACCCCCGAAAGTGTTATTAAAACTTCATAGTTTGCATTATTGTCGAACTGGAGCAGTTGGTTTTAAACATGCTTCATTTATAAGCCATTAAAGATGCATACATATGCTCTGCAACACTGTTTTGCTGAAATTGTTCAACATGGAATGATATTTTTGAAATGATTTTCAAAGGTTACCAACGGAAGAAAAAAGAACTCACACAGACTACGCGAGGAATGGACACTGTGGACTACCAGCTAAATCAGCTCAGACACAACGCTTCAGTGGACTTTAACCCGTGCTATCAACTTGGGGATGGAGCGGTTACCGTCAAAGATCTGATGGAGCTACCTAGAGAGAATTTGAAACTCATTGGGTAAGATACAAGACACCAAAGGAAAAGTTGAAACATATATTTTTTTTATAATTTTGTTTTTACCCTTACACCGATGTGTATTTTAAAAGCACTGTATACTCAGTACTTTTCCAAGTTCTGTGAAAAAAGTCCACAGGCAAATCACTCAGGTGGGATTCGAACCCACAACCTTTGCATTGCTATAGCAATTTTAATCTTGTTGGCAAAGGGTCGGGATCAAGGTTACACCCTCTTTCCCACCGTAGGTCTGTAGCCAGTCTCTGTCTTTTCTACAGATATTTTCATGGTAAATGTGCCACCAGTTGGTCCGACCTGGTTCCAATCAGGTAGACACAAACTGACTAAAAGTTTTTAAAAATGAGAAGAACAACAACAAAAAGTAGCACCTGAAGAATTTGTTTAAAGTAAACTTAATTACTGTCAGGTTGATCTAATATCCCCGGGAGCCTTGTTGAACTGTAAGATGCAATCAGTCCTGAGGTGTAGGCTGGAACCAGACCATGCATCCGTTGAAGACATTGAGAATGATGATGTTCAGTTATACTTTCAATGCTAATGTGCTATGTACGCCTAACTTTGTCCTTCTGCAGTGCTTTAGGTCAGGGTGCTTTTGGAGAGGTTTATCACGGTCAATTCCAACCACCTGATGAGAAAGAATCATATGAAGTAGCTGTCAAGGTAGGAGCAACCGTCGTTATGTCTCACTAGTTCTTTGAATGAAACTTTTTGAATTAATTTGATAGATTGGACCTGTTTTACAACAGTCAGCTGCCCAAACACCGGCTACGCAATTGTTGTATTGTACTTGGTTGTGAAGCCAAGGATTCTTTGAAAAGCGGATCCTAGAGATGGAAGGCAAGAAAAGAAAGCACTACGCCAACCCGACCGCCATGTTACTGGTGTTTCTCAAAGACCTTACTTTCTTGAATCTTTTTCTCCCACTTGCAAGAAGTTTCCAATTCTTCTTATTCTTGCAGACACTGCCTGAGAGATGTACAAGCCAAGATGAGACAGACTTCCTAATGGAAGCCCTGATCATGGGTAACTTCAGACATCCCAATATAGTCTCCCTGAAAGGTGTCTGTTTCACCCAGGCTCCTCGTTTCATCCTACTGGAGTACATGGCAGGGGGCGAGCTGAGACAGTTCCTGAGGGATTCACGGCCAAGAAAGGTGACATTTTCATTTTATAAATGAGGGCCTTTTAAACAAACTGTGAAATGAAGAAAATTGTTGAACAAAGAAAACAAAGTTTTATTGTTTGAAAAGAATTCCTCTTTCTGATGCTATCTTATGCCCAAGATTGGTTTTTATGAAATGCAGTTTTACAATGTCATGGGATGTAATAATACTGAATGGGACTTCAGGTGGATTGGATAAGATCATGTATTGTACATTTTTGTAAATTCTTTTACTTTTTCTCCCTCTTCCCAGCTTTGTTTTTTGTATTTTGTGTTTCCAACCTCTTGTGGTTAAACCAGCTCCTTCCCTCTACCCCCACCTGTCTGCTTCTTTATTTTTCATCCCCTTCTTTTTCTGTGTGATTTGTAAACGCCCCCCCCCCCCCCTCTCTCTCTCTTAACTTCTTTCCACTTGATTGCTTCTATTACAACAGTTTACTGGTTTATGTGTGTTGTGTTGTGTTGTCATTTAGCCTTTGAGAAAAAACTCAGCTAAGGGTCGAAACGCCAGGCCATTAACTATTTTTGTAAATTCTTTGTGAAACACACCAGGTCTTAAATCTCCAACACTCTACAAATTTTGTTCATTAAACTTTTCTGGTAATCTACAGAGATCACACCACGATAAAACTCTGTAAACTGAAATGCTTCTCCTGTGGGAAACAAATCAGCTTTCACCTTGGGTGGGTTTTCCAGCCAACATCCGCATTCTAGAACAGATGTAGTTTTAAAAAAAAATATGTTGTTATATGAGAGATTGCCTAACATTACAAGGCTGGAGGGCCCCTTCAAGGTGAGGCTACACTTAACCATTCACAGTCCATAAGGATGTAGGCATGGGTATCATCCACTAGGAGCCTGGCTGGTAGAGCAGAATGCACTACCTTCCCAACTTTTTACGAAGCAATTATGGATAAGTGGCTTTACCGGAATACAAACACACTCTCTGCAACACCAGAGCTTGGGTCCGGTGAACTAGACCACTTGGCCATGACATGCCATAGTATTTGAGTAAACTTGTTCAATGGTATTTTCTTTCTCTGTCTGTCTGTGTCATCTTGAAGGGCCAGCCATCGCTACTGGATATGTCCGACTTGTTGTTGATTGCCCATGACGTGAGCAGAGGATGCGAGTATCTGGAATCCCGTCATTTCATACACAGAGACATCGCTGCCAGGAATGTTTTACTGACGAGCAGGGAGAGGGGCCGGTCAGCTAAGATTGGTGACTTTGGGATGGCTAGAGACATCTACAGGTAAAGAGCATGCAGCAAGGATTGTTGTCTTGAATTTACTGGCGGCGAAGATTGTTCAGAGAAATATAATTACAATATAATATTATAAAGATAATGTAAACAGCGATGGCGACCATGCTTACTTGCACCATGCTTTCCCCATGTATTTTACACATTATTGAAAGGAATTTACATTTTAAAGGAACTTAATTGTTATCTGTAAGTAATATAGATATTATTGGTCATTTCCAAAGGTATGATTTGATTTATTTCAATCACTTTGTTAAAATTTTGTTCTGGTTTGGAAAAAAAAAAAAAATAAAAAATTCTTATCACTTATTAACAATGGTAAGTTGTTGCTTTTTCAGAGCGGACTACTACAGAAAAGATGGTCTTGCACTACTCCCAGTCAAGTGGATGCCTCCAGAAGCATTCCTAGATGGCATCTTCACCTCCAAAACAGACGTTTGGTAAGACTGAAAAACGGTACAATACATGGGCGGTCGATTCTCTGGCAGTTTTTTTGTGGTGGCCATTTTAATACCACTCACTACATGAACCCCTGTTGGGGGTGGGGGGGGGGGCAGTTTTTACAAAGAATTAAGATTGATCTTATGTGAAAATCAATCATAATTGCTAAGCAAAGTGTGATGTCACAATACAAATCACTATGGTGATAATGACAGCTCAACTTTAGATGAATCTTAGTGATTTGTGAAATCGAGCCCTGGGCTAATTTTGATGGCATTGCTTCCAGAGAATGTTGCGCTTATGGTGCTCTGTAAAGTACTTAATTCTATGGGCAGTAAGTGCTGAACTCAGCGGTAAGCAGAGCCATGAAATTGGACATTGATTGCAACTCTATTGGGGATATATTCCCCCCCCCCCCACCCACCCATTCACAAGCCTTACATCAACATATCACATGGACAACTAGGCATTTTATTCAATGCTGTCACACAAGACAGTTATTTGTGAGCTCTATTAGTGCCTAGTTATACTGAGAGCCTCTTGTTTTTGCTGTACTGTTTGATTGAGTGAGTCCACCCCATGAGCTGAAAAAATACCTAAACCTAGATACAGCAGTAACAGGCACGAGTGTGGCACTTTATGCTGGGACAAATTTACAAGAAAAACGCTTTATGTTTGCTTGTAAAGGGTAATAATGTATTTTGATCCCCAGCTACTAATGTATTGTGTATTACAATAAAAATTGGCAAAATATTGAAATGAGTCCCATATGATTGGTCGCAAGGCCTGCCACTAGTCAACCATCCACTCCTAGACCTGCCCTAGTCCTAGCTGGACATAGGTAAACTTGGTCTTGGCTCAATATGTTGTTGCTCATATTTCGCTGCATTGTGATCGCATCACCAGACCCCCTCTCTCACATCATCCTAGACCACTTCGCACAATCTCGTCACCAGACCGCCATGCTCACATAATGTCCTCTGCCACCTTGTGTCTAGAAGTGTACCATTTGAAACAAGCTAAAAGACCATCGGTCTGTGATGAGTTGTCAGTGGTAATACACAACCTTTTTATGTCTCAAGTTGGCAAGGTATCAAAACACACAGAAAAGTAACTCAGTCACACCAATCCTGGTTTGCGATATGTTTGTGTTCTACATGACCACTGAAAGAATGTACATGAGGATGTTGACGGCACTGCATCATAACAAATAGGGCAAAAGCAATCGGCTAAGTTAAATAGAACATGAAGTCATAGTAACTTTAAACAGTCCCGCTCGAGGGGAGTGGGGCAAGAAGTCAAAGCTTACAGGAAACCTGTATTTTTTTTTCTTTATTGTTCGTATCACCAGGTCGTTTGGTGTGTTGTTATGGGAGATCATGTCCCTTGGTTACATGCCGTATCCAGGGATGAGTAATCAGGAGGTTATACACTTTGTGACTGCAGGACGAAGGATGAACTCTCCATCGCAATGCCCTAGACCAATGTAAGTAGATGATGACGGTTGTGCGTTGTGAGTTTTAGCTAAAGGGATTCAGCCAGTACTGGTTACTCTTTCCTTTCAGGTTCCAAATGACTACATGAAAGTTAGGACGTGTAATTGTTGGCTACAGTTGTGGCTACGGCTGTTTCTATAGGCATCCCATGCATCATTGTTCATGTGACGATCGAGCCACAGCAGTAGCCGCAGCCGCTAATGCAGTCACAGCCGAATACTTTTTTAAAACTTCTGTGAAATCAGTGTGTAAATGGTTTACGGCACTTTTTTTCTGTAGCGCTTTTGAAAACTTGTTTTTTTCTAGCCGTGAGAGCTGGCAAGAAAAGTAACATAAGATTCAAGCACATTATCTGGACGATAGCAGCAGTGTATTTCAAACACATCAGTATCTCTGGATGGTTGGTACAGGATGACAGCGTTGAAGACAGTAGTTTTTTTCAGGATGTCTATTTTTCTAGATAACCATTGTTATATCGTCATAAGAACAGCGGAGAAGAAAGATCAGTTCAGTGAACAATTTCATTATATAATCTTTGTGCTAAATCAAAAGTTTTTAAAACGATCAAGCAAGGGAATGTTTCAAATGGCTTTGTGATGGACGTTTGAAAAACTGTTTATAATAAACTGTTGACTTATCCTGATTGAAATTGATATATTTGTCTTTACTCTGAACAGACACGACCTGATGGCGCTGTGTTGGCAGCAAGATCCTGACAACAGACCACTCTTTGCTTCCATCATGCAGAGCATTGCCTCCTCTCTGCAGGTCAGTAGAAGTCCTCCTCCACCCTACCCCCACCTCCTCCTCTCCACCTCCCCCCACACCATCTACCCCTACTTGCTCCCCCACACCAAGTCACCCCCATTCCCAGTCACCCAGTGATCTTTAAATACATATAACAAAAACAAGTTCACTGAATGCACACTTTCTTTGTTAGTAAATATCCTACATTTTTTGGTTCAATTTGATTTTAATAAAATTATTAAATTATTAAAACAGCATCAACCTGCTTTTGCCAATGGTTTGTCTGAAATGTTCTTGTTCTTGGGGAAATACAAATGCAATAGTTGAGATTCATACAGCAATGATTTACCCCTAAACGGAGAGCACATGACATTAGAACATGTGGGAACCTTTAGAAAAGAATGTTGTGAAAGAACCAACTCGTTAGTGTAATTACAATGAATCCAAGCACTATTTTTCTTGGAAACAAGAATCCATCTTCTTCTTTTTTCAGAGAAAACCATTGCCTAAGTTCCCTTATTCAATGAACAAACAAAAAATCAATTATACTTTAAAAGTGTCCTCAGTCAGTGCTGAATTAACAGAGCTATTTAGGGGTCTTGTCAAAGTTATTTAGGAGACTTGTCAAAATTAATCCAGGACAAGTGGTTGGATAACAATTTTCCGATGTCAAATTTTTGTTGGATTTCCTTTGGACTGTATTTCTATGAGAGACATGGTTTTACTCGCTGAAAGGCACACAGTTCTCCAATGCACTAAAGTCAAGCCCTATGCCAATGCACCTTAATGAGTGCTCTGCGGTTTGACTGGCTGATTAAATGTAGTATAAACAAACTTGAGCTTTTGAGCAATATAAAAGTTTGAAGGACATTGTATAATTAAGATGTGTAATGTGTAGATGTTGATAGTTAGCCATGTAGAGACCCCCCTGCTTGTTTCGCAGTAGATGGTGATCCAAGTCTCTGCGTTTTGTAAACAAATGTAACACCAGGCACTGTGGTTTCTACGACACCCAATTTTGAACAAACAGCAGGTAAAAACCTTGTCCTGGACGGTAATTATTAGCTGGTTGTCCTAGACTAATTTTGACAAGGTCCCTTAATTTCTTGTTATAGTGAGTAGGACTCTAAGTAATTTTGCCCAATTTCCTGATGCCTGAGAGATTTCTTTCTTTCACAATCATGCAGGATGTGAACGTCTTGCACACTCCTCTTCCACAAGACTTATTTGAGGAGGAGACGAATCCTGCTGTGATGAGACCTCGCGATCAAAAACGATCCCCCGTCCTTAAAGTAAATCAGTCCTACCGCCAACCTATCCACTCATCTTGGGGAGATACCAATGGCAAAAAGAGGGTAGCTAGTGCATCTGATGGGGATGAGTTCCTGAATCCAGATTGGATGTCTGGTGGCAGCATGAAAGAGCAGCTCCTGTTAGAAAATAGCAACGTTAACAATGCAGCCGATTGTCTAGGAGCTTGTGGAACCACTCTTACAAATCATCCAAATGAAAACAAACTGAACCAAAAAGACTTGGAGAGAAGCAGCGAAGCCTGCAACGAATCGGTGAATAAGTTAAAGAAGAGACGCCAGGACAGAACAGAAGAAATGAGAGGGTCAAGACCAAACTCTGACACCTCATTCACCCCACCGATAAATATCAACGAGCTCGCAACAGAAGGATCTGATCTTCTAGACAGAGAGGATGATTCTGAGGAGGAGGTCTCATGTCACCCATCGACTAAATCATCAACACCAAGAAACACCTTTAGTCCAACCCATCAGAATAGACTTGCCAAACAGTCCGCTGTAGAATCCTTCCCACAGGAATCCAGCAATAATGACCAATCACCGTGCTGCAGTGACAGGGCAGATGTGCCTCGCCTGGATCTGAATAGAGAGTCGCCAGTCCCTAACGGTAATGTCGCTGGCACGGACGCACACTCGACGTCCCTCTCGCCAAGAATTCTAAACCGCTTTCGGCTTCCAGTCTTCTCTCGCCACAGCAGTCTGGAAGCGTCTCCATCAACACATTCCTCACCACCGCTGCCAATGTTGAACAGGATGCAGAGTCTTCCTGTAAATCCTAATCCATACACCATAACAGACCTGAACGGTCTAACGACCCCCGATGATTCCAGGAGCAGTCATGCCAGCAGCAGTAACAGCATCCAAGATGCTGCAAATAGAAGAATAATGTTCAATTCAGAGTCTGGGCACGTCATGTTTGAAGGTGATGAAAGAAACGGAGCAGTTGTTTGAAGGAATTTTCTCATTTCAGCATACTCTTCATTAAAATGATGTATTGACAAAATTCAGCTGATGTCATCACTACAATAAATCTTGGTTTCCGTGTGTGTTATAACTGTGTAGTGAGCATCTAAGACTTTAAATGCAATTTGACTCCTCAAATGTTGGACCATGTGAGACAGTAGCTCCATGCAACATCAGTGCAAGTGGGTCCAGCTCCAATTGCCTTTTTTGATTACAGAAACACAATTATGAACAATTTAGCAGTATGGTAAGAGCTCTTGTAGATCATGTTTACTCGGAACTTAATTTTTTGGTTCATTACTTTTGGAGCTGATGTTCATAAAAGATAAACAGTAACAAGGTATCCCTCTAATTCCAGCCTGTATGTATATCACGAGGGGGGTGGGGTGGCAAGTGCATAGTACTCAGGGATGTGATTTCTCCGTTTTTAACCGGAAATCCAGTTTTGTTTTGCCCTACAAGCTTTCGTGCTTCAGGTTTTTTTCCAACAGCCTATCACATCCCTGAGTACTGCTTACAAGTTAGACAACTTATGTGGTTTTTAATAACAATGTGTATTTATTATAATGCGCTTTTGAAAGCCAAGTACACCCCTCAAACTCAACTCCTTAGGAGTGTGCAGCACCGGCAGCTAAATGGCCACACAGATTGCTAATCATTCACACCAGCACTCCCTACCCTCGCAGGTCCTACCCTCGCAGGTACCCATTTATTCCATGGTGAGGAGAAGCAGTTATAGTTAAGTGTTGTGCCTAGAATTCAAACCCACATTCAGATGACCCGGCCACCATAACTTGAGTTCTGTGCCCTTGACTGCTCTGCCTCAACATGCTACAGCAGATTTTTTAGGTTTTTTTTCGAATTCATTTTTTCACTCTTTTGCGAGACAATAGGCAATGTGAGTTTGTATTCGCCATTGATTTGCCTTCTTCAACCTATTGCCTTTGAAGAAATATTCACCGGAAAAAGTTAGTGTAATTTTCTCATGCTTTTGAAATGAACATTATTTGCACAGTAAGCAGCAAAACAGACATTCAGTGCAGTGAAATTTGCCTCAAGATGAGTTGTTGATCGTTTCATGTAGGAGTTATACCTGCTTTACAGTGCATAATTTATTACTCTAATTTGTTTCGAAGGTCAATTTGTTATCAAAAATTGAATTATCAGGGGAATGTGTTCAACCATGGTGGACTGTTCACACTGATTTGCATTCATTGAAAAGCCTTTTTAAGTTTAACACAAAACTAAAACTTTAAATGTAGAACTTACTTATGAGATTGACTTACAAAAAAATAATAATGAAGTTTCTCTAGATGTGTGCCGTACTACCTTGTCCATATGCCATGTAAAAGTTTGTAATTTGTATATAACAAAGCAGCTGAAATTATCCTGTTGCGACCCCCTTCTTATATTTTCCCCAATAATAATGCCCTTTATGGTTTTAACAGTAGTTTTATCAGATAACTTTCTTTTTACCAAATTGACTCGTCCTGTTTTTATGACTCTCTGTTTTTCATTTTGTATGTAATTGTCTATTGTGGTGTACTTATGTAAAGTTTTTAAATGCTGTACAATGGATAACAAATTTCATGTGTTTTAACATGATGAACAATCAAATTGAATTGAATTGAATTGAATCTCTGAGAACGCCCAGAAAAACAAGTCTGATGTAATACATGACGTTACTGGTGGACTGAGGTTCAAATAATGGCTACTTTTCTTGTTCCACCATTGGCGTCACACCATGAGCAAGGCCTGTTTATGTGGGTGTTCCCGGAGGGCAATGAAATAGGTTTAAGGATATATACAAAAGCGAAAGTAACAATTATGTTTTCAGCTGGTTCATTACAAACTTTTACATGGCATATGGACCAGGTAGCACAGCACACATCCTTTAAGATTCAACGTCGATTTTTGTTAATGTCATCCTCAAAAGCTTGATCAAACTTCTTGCAATTTAAACAAATTGAAACATCTCCAGAATGATATCTGTAAGCAACTTAATGTTAAAACAGTAAAGTAGAATTGTTATTGAATAGCGCTCCGCACTAATGACGTCACTTTTGCTTAATATACCATACCTCCTGCCAACTGTTCAGATTTAATTGGAATTGTCCAGTTTTTCAAGATTACAGGCCCCCCAAAAATCAGAACATTCCTATTTCTGACAATGACAGCAATGAAAAAGATCAAAAAGTTCTGTCAAAAGAGGGTGCCATTTGCTTGTGTCAGTAGAGATTTTCTTACGGGATACAATGATTTTTGTATGTTGTTTTAAATACGTACATAATTTGTATGTGTACATGTGTTAAGCTTTGCTCACATAGCTTCTTGCATCGCTATCTGTGGACTCGTAAAACTGGTGTTCCTATTTCTGATATTTCAATGTTGGCAGGTATGATATACCCGGCTATTGAACAAAACATTCCACCACTTACGCAATCACCTCGTCATCTACACACCTTGGACAGGTCTACGCACGTACATGTACGTTAGTGAACTTTGACACATTTTGTCTAAGATCAGGGTACTTATCTTCTGCTTTCAGCATTAGTGCGGAGTGCTGTTAGCAGCACCAGTATGTGATTTATTCATATTGTTATTTTGTTCTCTTCTAAACATTCCATTAACATGATAGAGAAATATTACGATTAGGGACCAGTTTGTAGCAGTGAAAGAAGGGTCAAATGATACTTAGCCTCGAGACTGCAGCAAGGTCAAATGTTTTTTAAAGGTTTGAATGGTTTGGGGAAGAGTTATGAAGAATACACTCATTCCTATCCTGTAGCGTGTAGTAAACAGACTATAAATCAGGCCTTGAATTTTGAGAGAGCAAGGTGCTTTAATTTCAAAATGGTCAATAGTGCAGGTTAATCTTTTTTAAATTACCATCGATGGATCATGCTATTTTAATAAAAACAAGTTTGTCTTCATAAAACCATCATACAACTGCCTCGATGTCCTTGCTCAATTCAATTCAATCCAATTCAATTAATCTTTATTATATCCCAAAAAGGGATTAAAAACATTAAAATCAGTTTTAGGGATGTATACAATTACAAGAAAACTCACTAAAAAGCGATAAGTATATTCTCTATGCTTGATGGAACTCAAGTAAGTATACCAGTAGCAGCAATTAGGATGAAGAGTGTCTGTCAGGGTACCCATGTATTTTTACCAGAGTGCATCAAACCAGAAGCTTTAGGCTTGATAGCATCGCACATGTTTTACTTTTATCTGAAATCCACTGTAATTGAAAAGTAAAAGAAGATGCAATTTGAAGGAAATTTTTACAAATATTTATTGAATAGTAGTGTAAATAGTAATAATGGATGCAACTGGTGTACATAATTATATATTTTGTATTTGAAATAATTATGCAATTATTAAACAAATGATTTGTAATTTTTTTGGTAATAATCCAAATGTTTATTTCTGGTGATCACGTCAAATAATACTGTTTCAAAATTTTGGGGTATTTTTTTGAGAAATAGATAGATAAATGCTTATATTTTGCACACACCACCTAAATATAAATTAAAACTACAAGAAAATGGTGTTTGTATTTATGCTGATCTTTGTATATTTTGGTTATTTCTATAGAATTGTTTTTGTTTTGTTTTTTCAAGGTGCAAAACCCGAAGGTTACCATCTTTTTAAATATTTTAAACCTAATTTTGTAATTGCAATATTTTGACAGAAAATTGTCACGTTGCTTTTAATTAATAAATCCAGGATGAGATGTTCTGAAAATTGTGTAATTCCTGCTTATTATGATGAATCCATTATAACTGTCTCCTGTCCATGATATTTAAAAGTAAGAGGTCTTCACTCTCAACGAACTAAACATTTGAAAGATTTTTAATTTATGAAATGGAAAAAAGATGCTAACATCAATTAACATTTAGACTAGTTTCCTTTGTCATACGATTCAATGTAGTAATATAGTTTATTGGAGTGGCAATTTACCGTTTTTGAGAAACCGAATTGGAAAGATTTGTAATTCACAAATTGCACAACTGCTTACCAACCAAAATGACCCAAGACGGAACCCCACATTACAAGGCTGAATTTTACTACTTGAGAAAGACTCTGCTAGGGTTGAAATGTGATGGGCCATTAATTTGTTGTTAATGCATAAATTTACATTTTGTTCTTTGATTCAATTTAGTACCAGCAGATTTTATTTTCAACGTATGGAGTGGTGATTTAACACTGATGTGGCAAGTCCATGATACTGTATTTCATTTTATTACATTGACGCGAGGTACCAGTACAAAGATAAAGGTTACACCAAACTTACATTCTAAATTGCTGGTAGGGATCCAGACATGTTATTTGGCCCTTTTAAAAAAGTAGGACAGTTTCATTCAGTACAAGGTTCTACATACACAATATATATATTTTCGCAAGACTTTTAAAGACCTACTTGAACAAAAATGGCAACAAGTGATCTTTGCTGAAATTCATTTAAAATGTTTTCAATCAATAAGGAAATTGAGTTTAATCAGATGAGATTAAACAGATTTTAACTGTATAAAAAATACAATCATTAAGAGAGATCCCTGTTACCGCACCAGTCATGTGACGTCATGTGGGAGCTCCGTTTTGCTTGTTGCAGAATGGATGTATAAGTTAACAAAGCAAACTCCCACACATGACGTCAAAGGATCGATAATTACAACAAATTTAGAAGTAGCTCAAGTACCTGTAAGGTTATTTAATTTATTTTTTTGCAGATTTTTCTGAGGGCAATATAAAAAAAGCAGAAATCATATTAACCCTTTCAGCCCAAGTTTTTTTTGACATAAACAATTGCAGGTGCCCACATTGTTTGACCACTCAAGCTTGATGCACACATTCTCACACAACAGGAAGAATGTGTTCAAATTTCTGTTTTACAAACTCTATTATTACCTTGAAGATTTTATTTTAGAGCATAATGAGTAATAACAATAGTCTTACTTATTGAATTTCCTTTCATTTAATTAAAAAAACATTGAAATCAGCCAATAAATGTCCAAGTTCTTGGTCTTTGTTTCCCCAGTGTGTTCTGTAAACCCAAACACTTTTTTAGGTGTCTTGCATTTCGGATATTTCCACTCTGAATTGAAGAGATTGCATAATACCAACCTTATTTTATTTAACCATCATTGCAAAGATCTGAAGATCTGATCTTTCTCTTTCCAATGATGGTAAGCTTGGGTATGGAGGGTGAACATGGACAAAACTGCAGCTTTTTTAACAAATGGCATTTGTGCTCAGGCTTGAGTGCTTTTTTGTGTGTTATCTTTGGCGAGTTTAGCCGCCATTGATTGGGCTCAAGCAGGGTATAGTGCACAGTCCACTAAAGTCACCCTTGGGGCTGAAAGGGTTTAAAGTATGAAGAATACCATGCAAACTGATCTAAACATGGTTGTGTGCCAACTAATGGGTTTATTTAAATATTGATATCCCTTTTCTTCAAAAGATGAAAGGCGTAGACCTATAGTGAGGAAGACCTTAGACCTATTCTGGTTTCAGATTTGTTTTAAAACAATATATTCAGTTTTAGAAAAAAGGAAAATTCATGGTTATTTTACAATATAAGAATGCAACAATTGCTAACATATTCTTTTCCCATAGTTGAGATTGATTTTCACATTTTAATCACTACAAACTAATATAAATCTAGTTTTACGTTTATTAATAGTCATGCCGTATTGTTGGAAGCCCACTTTTATTAAAAAACCTACATAACCAGCACACGGAACTGTGCAAAGACAACATAATGTCAATGAAAAGGGACAACAGCTGGCTGTACAAAAAGTAGCCTACACGCCAAAACAACACAATACAATAAATACATTTATAGAGCACTCTTACTCATCAAAGCCAGTCACACAGTGCTGAAAAGTGTATAAAATGTTACCCAAAGAATACAGTTAAATATGTAGGTCGTTGTTCGAATAGATGAGTTTTCAGAGCCTTCTTAAACTCATCCAGAGTCTGAAAGCAGGCTTGTCATCAGCGGTGGCGCCAGACCCATTAATAGGGGGGGGGGATTAAATTGAAGGGGGCGAACATTAATTTGTAATGTAATTTTGCACTGATGAAAAAGCATTGACTCACCAAAATGACAGACTTACACTCAGCGTGAGCTGGGCTAATGTGAAAATAGTTGCATTAATCAGGGTGCAGTTTTGGCCATCTAGGAAATTTCTGAAGCAGGAATTATGAGGGGCGGGCAGTTTGGGGACGGCTACAAAACTAAACCAACGTTGTACTCTGAGCTTAAACATTGTAGCTAGACAAAACAACCCTTATTTTGCTTTGAGACTATTTTTTTGTGAAGCGCTCAGAAAGAGGAAAATAATTGTTTTAATTCAAATGTAAGCAATTGTCGATGGAGTTGTTGCTTACACACTTTACTGAATGATAATATTCTTGTTTGGTTGCCTTTTGCTAAGATTTGCAAGTTAACCCTTTAGAGACCATAGCGGCCGCAAGCGGCTTGTACCAAAACGCCCAGAGCGGCCGCAAAGTTTAACCTACTTCTATTCACATAAAGAGGTCAAAGTAAAGGTCATGGCCACATGTGAAATTTTCCGATGTAGTAAGTTGACATAGTACCCCAATTTCTAAAACAAGAAACAAAACTGTCCCTTTCATTTTATTTATGTTGAGATTTTTACTGACAAAATTTCAAGAAACTAACAATATTAGCAATGTCTGGGCGTTTTGTGATGATTATCTGGAAATTAATGGTCTCTAAAGGGTTAAGACATCGGACAACGTGGTCTACTCACTCTTTAGTTTTCCACTTTTATTCCGACAGCACAAAAAAAGACACACCGCCCTCATGACGTAAAATATTACGCAAACCAACACCAACAAAGCGATACCAATGAACACAATGACATCAATAGAGTTCAGCTGGACAAAGTTCAAATCTAGTGATTTGGGTCTGAGATGAGCGCCGCCATATTTGATGCTAAGCTCTACCCAATCAGCAGCTCGGTCTCTTGGGGTTGAAGGTTGGTCCTTGAGGATGCCTGACCACTTCTCAGCGTTTTTCTTATACCTGCATGGTAAAATATGAGACAAAGTATCCGAATTAGTAAACAATCAAAGGAAATGACATTGCTTTTGAAGTGCTCATTCTGTGTAGATGTCTTCTAATGGTGCAAAAGCAAGAAGTAGTGAAAAAGGGGTGCTGCATAAAAACAGCAGCAGACTGAACAGTAATCCAAAATCTCTATGGAAATTATGTTGGCCATTATCTATACCGGCTTCTCAAAGCAATCGTTAATTTCTTAATGATGGGTACCGGTATGTACAGCTAAGTTTTAATCATAACACTCATTTATGTAGCATCAAGGCGATGTGACACTATCTGCTGCCAAAATGCTCCTTGGCCGATCCTGGCGCCTAGCTGCACGTTTACATTGTTTCAGAAACCATTTTACCTCTAGACGGTGCCATAATGACAATGACGCATAAGATCCATAAAAATGATTCCCCACCTCTTATGATCAAACCAGCCCCTTCCCCTAAACACCCCCACCTTGTCACCCTCCTCTTTGTACATCCCCAGCTTTTTCTATGTGCTTTCATCTCTGTCATCTCTTTCCACTAGACTGCTTTTGTTTCACCAGTATACCTGTTTATGTGTGTGTTGTCATTTACCCTCGGGAAAGACTCTGCTAGGGTCAAAACATTAGGCCACTAACTACTTTTTGCAGAAATGATTATCATCACACAATCATTACAAAAATGTACAGAAAAGTAAAATCATCAAAATAAATTGTTGACATCATAATATAGTGCAGTCACTCACTGTTTATCCTGCAACACCTCAACAATGGCATCGTGGAAGGTATCCTCTGTGATCGTAGTTATGTCAACCCCTTTCCCTAACTTCCTTGACTCGATTCTGACCAGTACATCAAACTGATCCCCAACCATTGGTAGACCAATGATCGGCACGCCGTGGTAGATGGCTTCAAAGACACCGTTCAACCCAGCGTGGGTGATCAGTGCTTTAGTTTTGGGATGAGCTACAGGGGGAGTAAAAAGGAAGAACCAAATCATATGCAACAAATTATTTTTCGTTATTATACTGGTTGGCAAAAAAAACCTCAGAAACATTTCATCCTGTGCCTTGAAGGATGTAATAATGTTTTACTGAAAAGGGTGTGATCAATTGATAAGCAAAATCGTGTTTCAAGAAGACTGAGCTTAAAGGTTTGATCAGTTTTCTACCATTCAAGTCCTTCCTAGGAAAGTAAAATTCTGCATGGGAATGGGACAACATGTCTTTCAGGGTAATTCTAACTTTTTGTAAAAATGCTGGATTGCTTGGGTTGAGGAAACTCTCATCCAACCATATAGAGGCCAACCATAGATCCAAGTGAGGATAGGCCAACCATATGCCTAGAGCCCAGTGAGGGTAGGCCAACCAGAAAGGCCAGGGGGTAGGCCTACTAGAGCCCAGTGAGCTAGGCCAACCATAGAGCCCAGAGAGGGTAGGCCAACCACAGAGCCAAGTGAGGGTAGGCCAACCACAGAGCCCAGTGAGGGTAGGCCAACCAGAAAGGCCAGGGGTAGGCCTACTAGAGCCCAGTGAGCTAGGCCAACCATAGAGCCCAGAGAGGGTAGGCCAACCATAGAGCCCAGTGAAGGTAGGCCAACCATAGAACCCAGTGAGGGTACACCATAGAACCCAGTGAGGGTAGGCCAACCATAGAACCCAGTGAAGGTAGGCCAACCACAGAGCCATCACAGGCCAACCATTGAGCCAAATGAGGGTAGGCCAACCATTGAGCCAAATGAGGGTAGGCCAACCATAGAACCCAGTGAGGGTAGGCCAACCATAGAACCCAGTGAGGGTAGGCCAACCATAGAACCCAGTGAGGGTCGGCCATCACAGAACCCAGTGAGGGTAGGCCAACCATAGAACCCAGTGAGGGTAGGCCAACCATAGAACCCAGTGAGGGTCGGCCAATCACAGAACCCAGTGAGGGTCGGCCAATCACAGAACCCAGTGAGGGTAGGCCATGGCAACCATAGAACCCAGTGACAGTAGGCCAACCATAGAACCCAGTGAAGGTAGGCCAACCATAGAACTCAGTGGGGGTAGGCCAACCATAAAGCCCAGTGAGGGTAGGCCAGCCATAAAGCCCATCACAGTGAGGGTAGGCCAACCCTTGAGCCAAATGAGGGTAGGCCAACCAAAGAGCCCAGTGAGGGTAGACCTTCTAGAACCGAGGGTAGGCCAACCATAGAGCCCAGTGAGGATAGGCCAACCATAGAGCCCAGTGAGGGTAGACCTTCTAGAACCCAGTGAGGGTAGGCCAACCATAGAGCCCAGTGAGGGTAGGCCAACCATGGAACTCATTGAGCTAGGCCTACCATAAAGCCCAGTGATGGTAGGCCAACCAAAGAGCCCAGTGAGGGTAGACCTTCTAGAACCGAGGGTAGGCCAACCATAGAGCCCAGTGAGGGTAGGCCAACCATAGAGCCCAGTGAGGGTAGACCTTCTAGAACCCAGTGAGGGTAGGCCAACCATAGAGCCCAGTGAGGGTAGGCCAACCATGGAACTCATTGAGCTAGGCCTACCATAAAGCCCAGTGATGGTAGGCCAACCATAGAGCCAAGTGAGGGTAGGCCAACCATACAACCCAGTGAGGGTAGGCCAACCACAAAGCCCCAGTGAGTATGCCAACCATGGAACCGATTGAGCTAGGCCAACCACAAAGCCCAGTATAGGCCTACCATAGAACCCAGTGAGAGTAGGCCTTTACCCTAACTAAGCACCCAGTGAGGCCTCCCATAGTTAATTAAAGTTGGAGTTAGGGTTCAGATTTGAATTCAAGTTAAAGGTTACAGAGTAAGAGTTTGGGGTTTTAATCTAAAATAAACCGTTTTGGCAACATTCCTGTACTAAATTTCAATCCACATGTTTACATGACACAAAATGTTCATTTCACCAAACTTTGATCACAGGATCCAAACGATCACCCCACCCCCACTCACCGAGTAAGTCGTTTTGCGGTAGCCATTTAACCAGCTTGGTGTTGTTGCCCAAAGTAGTCGGTGGTTCTCCCTCGAACTTCCACACAACCCGCTGGGGTAAACGCGCCAAGGTTGCGGCCAGTGATGAACATTTAGTGGCGTTCATGGTGTTGAAGTATGAACTTACTGTGAAAACCACCACACCGTGCTCACCAGATCCATTCATGAAGTCTTCGAGCTCCTGTGTTTTTTAATCAAAGGAAAAGAAGTCACCATACAAGGTTATCTATCCAGTATGATGGATATAACAGAGGACAGAGAACTGTATGGCCGCGATCCCCGACAGCAAATGCATCCATCATGGTACCCCAACGACCAGCACGACGGTCTCGGGATGCGAGTGAGTGATGATGGATCAAGAGGGACACCTATTTAGGTAGACGTCCACGGTGAAAGCATGGGATTTGTAAAAAGAAAATGTTTTCAAATGCGATAAAAAGATTCCTCGATAGTGAAAGTACTTTTAACGGTCCGACTTGCTTTGAAATACATATTTTAAGCGTATTTTATTAGTTTTTTTTATGGGAACAATTTTATATCAAAATTTTATTCTACCTACCGGGTCTAAAGGTTCCCCTGGTGACGTCGTGAGCCCGCCGACTAGTATAACATTTGGTGTGAGTGATCGTGGGAAGTCGGCCGAGAAGTCAGAATTCATCAACCAAATTTCGGCCAGTCCAAGTGACCTGAATACACTCAACTCAGGTCGGATTCCATGCAGCGCTTTCAGACTTTCAAACGGTGCCAAGATGGTGTGGTCGTACAGCAGGGAACTTACTCCGTACGCAAGGACGTTGACGAACCGTTGGAGAAGGTTCATTTTGTCCGTGTACTGCGTCATGATTTCGGGTATGAACGCAGGATTGCTTGGTAGGCCCGCGAGTCTTCCGTGCGCCATCGGCATGATCAGCCCATTCATGACATTTACGTATCTGAGGTTCAGTTTCTGTGCTATGAGTATGTAACAAGGGTACATGACGTCCCCTACAACGATGTCGAATTGGGCATCTCGCAGTCTACCCATCAAGGCATCATCGGAGAGGGTGGCATTGCATTCGGCTGCGAAGAATGCGTTAACGCTTAAGGTTTTGGCGCCATCTGTGCCTGCCGTGTTCAGCAGCCATAACTTCAACCATCCCCACGTGCCCGTCAGCTCACCTTTTACACTCGATGATCCGAACGAAGCCAAGCCTTTCTGCATATCACTTACAGAAACCGTGGAAGAAAACTTCTCGAAGGTGAACAAGTCGGCTAAACTGCTGTTTGTCCGGTGGCCGAACACATCACTTATTAGGAAAGTCACACTGTGGCCCCGTTTGACCAGCGTCTCAGCAATGATCGAGCCCGTGTAGAAATGACTGCCCGGGCCTCCCAGTCCAGAAATGAACAAAATATTAGATGCCTTCGAAGAATAGGGAAAACAAAACATCGCTATGGCAAATAGAGCCATTTTGCTCCATAAGGGCGAGAGAGCAGCCATGACTTGGCTCAGTCAATCTCAGCCGATGCATTGAGTACTCTTTTGACGAGATGTCTGTTACACGTCGGGAAACAGCGGCATTAAACCCACTAGCCGTGGAGGGGCGAGAAAAGATTCATGAACCACTTCCTCCAGTACCAGCATATATGTCGGCTTCAGGATGTAGGCCTATACATCTCGTTTTGTGTTCTTGCAATAGATTATAAAACATGAACTGCACACATCAAACAATACCTGTATCATCCACTACCACTCATGCAAAAAGTATCGACAATTTACCAAATAAGCATTTTCAGTCTGAACATGGAGAAGGGGACTTGCTCTTCACATCTTTAAAAGACTCGAGGAGTTGTACAAAATGCATTTAAACAGCAAGACATAAGTAACAGGCGTATTCCAGCTGTGTCAGAAAGTAAAAACAACAAATAATTTATGACTTGACGAAAGTAGGCACATAAAAGACAATACACTTTTGCTTATGTGTGAAAGAGCAAAATACAAGCATACAAAAAACAACCATTTTCATCAAATGGTCTGTATACGTTTGGTAATGACTCTGAAAGTTAATGGCAATAAAAACTTACTTGGTAAGAAGTACAGTAGCTTTGGATAGTATAATGCATTTTGAGAAACTTTTCACTTCGAAGTACTACGGTTATGGAAAAATATATCACTTTTAATTCCCCAAAATTTGAACCTGGATGAGAAGCGTTACGGCCACAACGCTTCTGAGACTGTGTATTCCTATAGGGAATATTCTTCCTGCGTGGAAATATTCGCTCCGGGTTTTCGGTCACATCTCAAAAACGCGACCACCTTTTGAAGGGAAATTTTCACAGGTTAGTTTTATTGTATATACCTACATTTATATAGGGTTAACACAATCGGTAGGCTCCAATTACCAAACGTATACAGCACCTTTAAAGTGGGGGCAACTTTTCGCAAAGTTAAACCATCTAAAAACATTTACAATCACTCCACCAACCAGCAGAAAACGACACACTTCAAAATCAAACATAATTTACAATCACTCCACCAACCAGCAGAAAACGACACACTTCAAAATCAAACATCATTTACAATCACTCCACCAACCAGCAGAAAACGACACACTTCAAAATCAAACATCATTTACAATCACTCCACCAACCAGCAGAAAACGACACACTTCAAAATCAAACATCATTTTCCTAATGAACTTCACGATTTATGTTGTATATTTATATAACTTTAGGCCTATTATTGGTGTGACAATCAAACACTGCCGGTGTGGTTACGTTTACGAAAACTTGAGTTCGTTTCTACGACAGAGCTAAACATTGATGGCTTACAAAAATATATCAGGCCTTTTTAGGACCTCATGCTTGAGCAGCTTTGGGGTACCAGCCAATTTAAGAGACTATGAGAGAATACAGTTTTAGGGAATGTACACCCACTTTCTCAGAAGGCATGGAACCTGCTACAGTGACTGGGGGAAAAGGGCATGCAGGCTTCCGGTTTTTACTGTCAGAAAATAAATGAAATAACAATGCAAATCCATCGTGAACTCCCAAGCTGGTCGCCTAATATTCTTGAATGCCAACCTGTGGAAATGTTTCTGCTAAAGTTCACAAAAAATTGCTTACTGTTTTGCAGCACTGTAAAATTGTCCTCTTGTTTTGACCATAAAACAAAGCAGCTTGCAAGATTGAATCTGATTCTGTTTTATCATGTCTTGGTGTCAATCTGTAAAATAACACATTATACCTTTCTATTGCAACATCACAGCCTGAGTTTTTGCCAACCAAGATTGGGAAAACCAGCGCCGTAACTAGGGTAAATTTTAGGGGTGAACAAGGGGGTGCACAATTGTTTCTAGAAGGGCACTTCTGACCAAGTTTCCATTTGCCCTTTTCTTCTCGCTGCATTTTAAATTTTATTTTCAGTTTTTTATAAGATAATCTGGCATTAGTGTAAAAACAAATACATTGTCTGCGTGTAAATGGAGAAAATTGTTTTAAAGACATCAACATTATCAGGCACCTCCCCCCCTTACTTACGCCACTGTGGAAAACTATGGGAAGACATAAATGCAAAGCAAATACAGATAGCCACAGTTTGTAACAGTGGTACACAAATATTTAAAAACAGTGTTGAACTTGTTAGCAACAAAGCAACCAATCATGGGGTGCATCTTTTTAATTGAAAGTTTGCATAAATTTTGAATTTGGTCACATCTGTTAACACGATTGATTATTTTGCCAACATTTGGCCGTCCATGCCAACCAGCACGGTTGTTGGTGCAACCAGCACATCCATGCCAACCAGCACATCCATGCCAACCAGCACAATAAAAAGGTCTTTAACATCATAACTGGGCAAACCGGTTGAATACTCAAGGTTACAGGTTCGATGCCTCTAGTGAATTCTTTATGAAAGCGTAGAATATACAGAGCTTTGTGATCCAACAGTGAAGGGGTAAGCCTACTACAATAAACTGGTCTGTATCCCAAATGTTAAATCACTTCAAGTCACTCACTGAAGGGTAACCCATTTTATTTACAGTGACTGGAAATCAGACAATAGGCTACATTGCTGATAACAGTCAACCTTAGTTTATAAAGAGTACATTCAGAAGTCCTGAATCTGATTTTCTGCAGTCTTTCTTTGTTGTGCTGCCCTCTCATAACAAGATCCTGTTATAAAGAGGTAATAATTTGGTCAGTCCAAGCAATCTTGTTACAACAATATTCGACTGTACTTACCACATGTATACTTGTAGTTTTAAACCAATGTTATATTACACGGAAGGTACATGGCAAATAAATTGTACAATCACTCAAAGAAATTGCCTTGAAATTTGCATATAACCGAAAAGTATTTCAGCAAAGAAACAACTTTAATAAAATGTTTATTAATTTTGTACAGGATCCATATACAAGTACAGATAAAGAGTTGGCACATCTGCAAGCTATGGCTAACGATGACAATGCATGTGACCCACCACTAAAAATATTCAATAGGATATTGAATATCTATCAACATTTTGTTAGAATTATTTAAAAGCTCACTGCTGTCATTTGGGATAAATAAACACTGGCGCAGATCAATGAATTTTACCAGACCAACCCCCAAAACCCAGAAAAAGTGACTGGAAGGTTGTGTAACTACGCATGACACAAGTGGGAAATAGGATCTAGGTCGGTAGCAAGATTAGAGCTATTATTATGTGATGGCACAAGTTTAAAGTTTCGAAAATAGAAAAAACAACAAAAACATAAAAAGTTGTCCATAGCAGGGATGGGTCTTGACCCCTTAGATCCACCCCCTGGATCTGCACCTGAAACAGTCTTGACAAAGTTGGAGCTTGAGCCTCCTCAAGTGACCTATAAGTGATCTGGGCCCAATTTTTTGACTCTGCTTTACCGTAAGCGAAGAATCGGCGCTTACGGAAGCAGGGAATTCCAAGCTAACGTCAAGCATATTTCACGGGTTAGCAGGGAATTTTTGCTTGTGTGCTTGCGTACTCCACGTTACTAGGTATTCTACACTTACAAAGCTAGCGCAGAAATTTGTCGCTTACTCGGTAAGCGGAGAATAGTGATCGCAAGCGCAGAATTTGGCGGTAAGCAGAGCCATGAAATTGGGCCCTGAAGGGTACAAGGGTCCACTGGTATTGCTCATGTTTGACGGATGAAGGACAGCCCAACATGGCCAGACAAGCCTTACAATTTCTAATCAAAATAATGTTGACAGATTTTGAAAGTTACCATTCTAAATAAAATTACCCAGGCCTGTAAACACCAAGTGAAAATAATTCATCCCTTCCACTGAATGCCCACATTTCTCAAAAAATGTTAAAAAAGGAATAACATACGGGACTGGGGGATATGAAAACCAAATTGATGTCAATTTCACTATCAGTAGCCAAAGTAAAAGTTATTGCTGGGGTGTGGTCATGTTTGGAGGCAAATGCATATTAAGTGCACAAAACAAAACAAGATAGATCCAAGACTCATTAGTAATTAAACACTGCATAATAAATTAAAATAAGTATCCTTGAAGATTAAAATGGGCACCAGATTATTCTGACAAGATGCATATATTTAGCTGACACATTTTTTTCATCATCTGCAGTAAATCAGGATCCAGTTGTGTACAAATACCTAATCTCAAACTAATCAAAGCCCAAATCAAAAATTCTATTATAGCGCGAAATATATACATTATTTATAAATCTATCTTGACACTTGGTGGTTTATCAATGCTACAATTTAAAAATACATGTAAACTGCCAATTGTTTTAAACCTCACAAAACAAATGCAACACCTTGTTGATTTCACGAAGTGACAAATTCGAGAAAACAGTAACATTGCTATGAACATTTCGCAAAGTTTCAGAACCTAACACCTAAAAGTTCTGTAGTTAAACTTATTAGCATAAACTACAGAGTCTAGCATTTTATGAAGTGACAAATTCCAATATGCATTGTTTTGCACACAGCACTCTGCAGGCAGGATTCTCCTTTTTTTTAAATCATTTTCACAAAGTGGCGAATAAGTTTAGGAATTAACAATATTTTGGGTGTATGCAGTGTTTCATTTCAATTTTGTTTATTCTGGTTGTGAAGCCACGTAATCACTATACCAAGAACCCAATGGAGAGAAGACAAGGAAGGAGGTTTCAGTCTTAGATGTGGGAGGAAAACCCAGAAAATTATTCCAGGGAAACCCACGCAGTCAGGTAGGAAGTGGGACTGAAAACCCAATCCACGTAGTGACACCGGCGTGATTTAGTGGTCCTAGAGGTGGAAGGTGAGAGAGGATACCTCTACACCAACCTGACCACCCTCGACAGAGTTCAATTTGCAAGCTGATGAATTAAATCCCCTTGAAATAACTTTACAGTTGGAGGTACGATGGCGATCAAAACAGAAAAATGAAAAACTTGTGTCAGATTCTCATGCAGAATATAACATTGAAAATGTTTTAGACTTCCAATTCCAGATGTAATTACATGATGTCACTTGTCACATTATCAAAAGTTATATTTACACTCAAACAGCGAGTATAGCACTTGCTTTAAACTTCAAATAGTTTGTTTTCTTGAAAATGGAAACTCTGACAGAATACCCTCTGAGAAACTGTGACACTTTTCATCAGGGGTCAAGTCAAATAATTGTTACTGTCTCCAGTGCTTTAACCCTTAACCCTCCCCCCCACCACCCACCACCACCCACTTTGTATTTGACCAAATACTCTCCTGAATCCTCAACTCTATGGTCATTGAACACCAAAATGCTAGGACTTGAAGAAGATGCATGGCTCAGTGATAAGCAATTGATATTTAGACACACAGTCCCAAATCCTACAAAATAAGACAACTTCCTAAATAGGATTTGGGAGGACTTCAGATGGTAATAATCATTTGACATCGCTGTAAGCACCATTAATTAACTCGGTGATCACATGTAAATGACCACCAGATTCTATACTCTCTGTTAACAATGTTATGTTGATTTTACTTATTTTATTTATAGATATATACACAGACATATGCATACTTCAGCTTTTATATAGGCTTATAGAGAAGGGTGGTGACGTATTTCTTTCGGTAGCGATGAGTAGCACTTAGCACCATAACACCATCCTGGAGAACAAAATAGATGAGGAAATGAATCACAAGGCAAACAAGGCAACATTCTTATGACCCTAACGAAAGGACACTCTAGCCCAATGACAACACAGGCATAAGGTCTACATCATGTCATACTATCAACAAACTTTTGGTTGTGCTTTCTTGGTTGATTGGTCAATACATGAAAGGGCATGGCTTGCTAGATCAGGCTTAATTTTGTTGAACTGTTTGATCTTTTTAATTCTATACATGTAGACATATACAACAAATCAAACCTGTAAAAATTTCATTTCAAAAAGTGGAACTGTTTTTGAGATATCTCTGGAGCAATTATGTCCACACAGGAAGAATAATCAATAATTAGAACACACGATCAAAGAATTCATGCAGAACTGTTTTTCAGTTTGAAATGTTTTTGAATCCCTCTCTCTAAAACCACAATCCTTAGAAGGAAATCGTTTCTCAACATGTTATACATTTTCAACAGCTGCAGAGCTCCTTACCAAGTAAGTTTTTATGGCCATTAATTTTTTTAGTAGTTACCAAGGGTATACTCTGCTATTTAGTCATTACAGATATTACTATTAATTTACCTTTATTGACAACGCATACAGATATTACTATTAATTTACCTTTATTGACAACGCATACAGATGATTTAACATGACATGGTTAGGTTCAGGTAGAAGTGTCGGCTCATACTGCAATAAAACAAAAAACATCAAATGTAAATAAAAACAAGCACATCTCCGCAGACTATCTTACAAAAATGACTTTAAAAACAAGTTTCGAGCAAGAATTTACAGTTTTTGTCTCTTAAACTTTTGGCCTTAATTCTCTGCAGGGGCATAGCAACAGGGTGGGCCAGCTGGCCATGGATGGCTGCCCCACTTTGCTCGTGTTTGGCAGATTCAAGATTTCAGACATAATTAAAGATAAACTAAAATAGCCAAAACCAAAAGGCAGTGGTGAGTCTGGATCTTCTTAAGTCTTCTTTAAAAGTATACTTTAGCCTAGATGAGATCTGTTAGGAAACGTAGGTAAAGATGGAAAATGTCTTCATTTTTCGAAAACTTACAGCTGAATTATTATGCTACATGTATACGGCGCCTGCAACAGGACCGATATTTATGCCAACAAGTAGAACTTAAATTGTCAAAAACCTTCTTTTTGTTTCCTTGGAAGGAGTGCTACGTGCCTGATTCTCTACCTAAGTCCACAAATATATTCATTGTCAAACTGTCAAAAATAATTGTCAAATATTGTTTTAAAATATTGTAAAAAACCTTCTTTTGTTTTCTTGGGAAGGGGTGCTTTGTGCTCTCTGCCAAACTCCACAAATATAATAAAAGACATAACATATAACTGCCAACGATTCTGAGAAGTGTAAACAAAATCCTGAAAAGTGAGGTTAAATATGCTATAGTCAAACTGCGAAGTGTGGCAAGATAAACTGAACCTGCAAACTATCTCATTTGGGCTTTCATAGGCTTTTCAGGCTGTTTAATAAATAAATTGCAGATTTTTCTGAGGGCGAAAAAAAACCACCCCAAAACCCAGAAATCAGACTAAAGTAGGAAACATATCAATCCTGTCAAACAAAGCTGATGCTTTCCAGCAATGACCAACATCTCTATACACTATATTCCTACCTGTGCACCAACATCTTTATTGAGTAATACATTAAGTAAATGAGGAGGAAGGATGGGTGGGCCTCCCACGCTGCTCTGCATCTCTCTAGTTGGTATCTCCTGACCATATTTACCAGGTGGGGAGCCAGACAAATCTAGACAAAACAAAACTCCATTCATTACAATTACATTTTATTAACTACTATTTTAAGGTAGTTCCAAGTTATCTTTCAGTTTCTGTTAATTTAAGCATGACGTAGCCTGCAATGTTGTCAAGACCGCTTCATTCAGCGTTGTGATAAATACCCTCCACGTGACCCCCTTCGGAGTGGTCACATGACAGCAGATCATCATAGTTGGCAGCAGGTTGTATCTGGCATCTATGACAATCTGCTGTCACATGACCACTCCGAAGGGGTCGTGTTAAGGGTATTAATCACAATGCTGAATAAAGAGGTCGTGATGACCTTGCAAACTACATCATGCTTAAATCAACATACACTGAAAGGTAGCTTATAATTCCATTATCAATATGACGGAGTCCAATATTATCAGTCTACATACTGCTACTTCTACTTGTTGTCATCAAACCTCCAAAAACTAGAATGGATTTTTATTTTTTTATTTTTATGAGATATCGCCTTACTCACAAGGCCACGGACGGCCACTTCAAGGTGAGGGCTACACATAACTGATTTGGGCTATCGACCCAAATCAATTGACACCAGGGGCACGTTGCCTCCTACTCCTGGGGCTGAAACAGGGTTACCCCCTTCACAGTCCATAAGGATGTAGGCATGGGTATCATCCACTAGGAGCCTGGCTGGTAGAGAAGAATGCACTACCTTCCCAACTTTTTCGAAGCAATTATGGTTAAGTGCCTTGCTCAGGGGCACAAGTGTCATGACCGGGTATCGAACCCACACTCTGCTGCTGAAAACACCAGAGCTTAGGTCCGGTGATCTAGACCGCTCGGCTACGACACGCCACGTAGGGATTAAAAAACAATTTGTGTACATAAATAAATGTCTATGGACACGATTCACCTGTCGTCATAATCACAGTAATCTTGGATGCAGCATTTTTGGATTCCATGTCCATGTGTGTCATACAGTGTAGCGCACATTTATCCACGATTACCATAATTGTTTGACGTGCGGTGTATTACATGCCTGTATCCCTTCTGCCATTTTGGGAGTCAAAATGTACACAAAGGAATTGACTCCCAAAATGGTGGAAACGGTAGACGCACATTTTGCAGAGGTGCATTCTGGAACTGCAATGGATCAATACTCACTTCTGTGTTTGGTAGCACTTGTTGATGAGTCAATGTCTAAAGCTTCAAAAACCTCAAAGTCCGTTTCTTGCACCTTGATGACGTTGTTCATTGCTCCAAACTCATTGGTTTTAGTTGGCTGCCAAAGAGAAACAATTTAGTATTACTGTCAGATAATTTCACTTTATCATCTAAGAGTGTCATCAGATATTGACACCAATTCCACGCATACACTGCTTAGTACCCAATTTTCTGCAGCCCACACTCTACAGAAGGGTAGTAATTCAATGTGACACCTGCATTGCAGCACATGTCGCCGTACATGGACCCATTAACGTTATGGTTCACGTGCACATGCTTGAGTGAAAGAATTCATGGCGCTTGTGTCGTAGCAAATTTTCATGCAACTTATCAGCACCACATCGAAACCCCCTGTAAACAACTTGTGGTTTTGCTTAAACTTGCTTGAACTCGTTACTGTGCCTCCAAATCATGAACTCAAAGTTTAAGGCCAGGCATACCAAACTTATAAAGGTTTCAACATACACATGAACATTTGTAGGTGTTGAATTTAAAGTACAGTGAAGCACTTTGGTGGGTTTGTGATGCTACCTGACCAGGAGTCGATTTCACAAAGAACTAAGATTCACCTTAAGATGAGTTGTCAGCATTACCATAGTGATTTGTATTGTGACTTTGCTTAGCAATTAAGATTGATACACAGTTAACATCAATCTTAACTCTTTGTGAATTCGGCTCCAGACCACCTCGAGATTTAGGATTAAAGAGCGGTATTTGGGAATGTAGAGAAGGAATCTAAAGTCTCACCTATACAGACCTATGTAAGTTGTTGACACTGTACTAAAATTTCTCACTGTCAGAGAAAAAAAAGTTTCCTTAAATGGAAATTGTTGATTTCTTACCTGTTTGGAATTGTGTAGCCATTGGCCATCTACATAGTACTTATATTGATGCTCACCCTCTGGTAGGTCTATAATGGTAGTAAAATCTCCATGGCTGCATACAAACAAACAAACAAATAAACACAATACATGAATGATACACCACCAGGGTTGTAGCTAGAACTTTTTGAGTGCCGGCTAATTTACAATCAAAATAGAGCGAAGCTTTTAATTTTACTGCTTTAAAAATGGATTTGTATGGGTTTTCTGAGACATGATTTTTGTAATGCATTTTAAGGTATGTAAATCTGTTATTTAAAACTTCATTACAGTTTCGATAGGCTTCAACATTTTTAGGGCAAGGCCACTTTGGTCTTGGAGCAAACAAAATTTTGGAGGGCTCCAAAGCCAGTAGATAGAGCACAAAGGCCAAACATGTTATTTTAACAAAGGCCTGAAGGCTATAAATAAACTATTAGTTGTACTCTGAAAAAAGCAATTTACCAAAAAATACTATTTTGAAAATTGGCCAGGGGTTTCCCCATGGGTGGTAAACCCGATGGAACAATTTGCATGAATAAAATGTTAATAAATCATATCTTATTCAAAAATAAACATTAAATCTAAAAGCCAGCAGATGTCAACACACTTTCCAGGTTTAAAAGAACACGAAACCCACTCCGAAGAGTCACAAAACCAGGTCACAACACCACACAGACACCACGCTCGCTTTGGAGTGAAGCAAGAGTATTGCAAACTAAAACAATTGTATAACAAACTGCAGAGGATTATAGATAAGAGTAATTGGGTCTCAATTGGAGGGTCAATCATTCTCCCTGACATGTCTGGATAGTGTCCAGCTGTCTGGGGCTAACATTAAAGAAAAGGACATCCAACTGTCGGCTTCCTTTGGGTTGAAAATGTGTTTTATTTAATCATTGACAACTGGGGAAAAACAAGTTTACCGTTCAAACTGAACAAGCGATCGACTGTGTAAAAGAGGTAGTTCATTTTATTGTAACTTTGTTGCATTTTGTGCCGGTCGGTAGGATGTTCATCTAGTCTGTGTGGCGGTTGGCAATAGCAAATGCCGGTTACACCCGACCGGCGCCGACCGGCGTGGCTACAACGCTGTACACCACACAATATTACAATTCTGTAAGACCATGGCGGTGATCCACTACTAAATAACATCAGCAAACCAAGCCACAAAAAACATTCCGATAACCACACCTCCAATACCTGTGGTCAGTCCAGACCGGGTCATGGTGAACATAGATGAAAATGATTTGGGGAGGTGGTTGCTTCAAATCAATTTTTCCTTGTTAATTTCCAAATCATTTAAAATTTACCAAGTCAGTTTCCCTTGTGGTTTATTTGATATCAAAGAGGAAAAAGTGAAAAGTTAATATCGGTGCAATTTATGAGAATGTTTGGTGTCTTTAATTTATGAGAATGTTTGGTGTCTTTACTTTATGAGAATGTTTGGTGTCTTTAATTTATGAGAATGTTTGGTGTCTTTACTTTGTTTAGTCAGGGTTTCTTTTTTACGATATTAAAAAACCCAAATATGATCCGGATGTTTTGAAAATTAATCCCAAGGGTTGTAACAGATGTTTTTTTGTGAAAGCCGGACCGAAGTGGTTGAATAGTTTGTAAAATGTTGGCATTAAATGTTGGCATTAAAGCCCGGATGGACACACAAAACACAATTTTGCACAGAGCAATTAAGTGCGAGACACAACGTTTTTGGAAGATCGAGATGCAACGTTTTTGCACTGACGCAACAAAATTGAAAGGCATCGTGTCACTAAGATTTACAGCATGTATGAGTACACGGTAACCCACTGCGATGAATTGAATCTACTGCAAATACTAGTATAGCAAATATAATCCATGAAAATCCCTTGTGGTTTATTATTTGAAAAAAAATTCTATCTTCAAAACTTAAACCATGTAACTCTTGGTATAACTTGAAACTTTAAAATTACCTTTTATTTAGAGGTATTTTTTTACTCCACTGATTGAAAGATCCTGAGATGAAGACGTTTTTCCCTCCAGCTTCCCACTTGAACACCACCGGTGTATGTTTATTTCCCATCTGAGGTGATTCCATGGCAGGCACCTCCGACTTGCGGTTCAGCATCTCCTGAGAAGACAACCATTCAAAATAGTACATGACAGAAGTTGTCAGTTTCACGTAGCAAAGAGAAAATAAATCAATCTAAAGAGTTAGAAGGTTTCATAATTTGTGCTATGTTAGTGATAGACATTTATCCTTTAGACCCTGGATAGCCCAATAGGACCAGACTTAGCATAAACATAGACCAACAGATAGGCTGATGCAACTAATCATGGTAGGTGACAGTTGAAGGTCTCGGTTCAAAGATAAAACCCTGTTCTTTACATCATAAACAAATATAACAAACTCATACTCCAACTGACTTCAATAGTTTGGTAAACTTGAAGGATGCTAGATTGCGATAATGATGATTGTTTTCATTGCAATTAAAATACCCCACACTTATTGACTGTGAAGTTATGCACCACTTAAGCCCGGTTCACACTTCCTACGAATGCGAATGCGAAGCGAATTTTGACGTCACAGGTCTGTTTTCGCTGCAAATAATTTGCAGTAGTTGAGCACAAGGCAACTCTTCCGAATTATTTGTTTCGAATTTGTGACATCAAAATTCGTATCGCATTCGTATTCGCAGGAAGTATGAACCGGGCTTTACTCCTACACTACTATTCGCAACTATGGGCCATGCTTGTGGAACTCTCCCAGTCAAGTCTTGAAAACAAAATCCGCTGAAGGTTGCTTTAAAAGCATGCTTACAATGATTACCCTCTTTCTCATTATTAGTCTTTTTCTCCCGGTTTAGTTCCCTCTTTCTTCTCTACTCAACACCTCTATTGAAATTATCCTTTTCTTCTTATCTTTATACTAATTTTATAAATTTTTATACATTGTTTTATTTTTATTTTTTAGAAATTATTATTTGCTGATCTACAGTCTTTTTCATGTTCATTATTATGTTCCTATTGCTTTGCTTAATTCTCCCCCTTTAGTCTTCAGGCTTGTTTAACTCTGTATTTGTCCCCTCATTGTCTGTTTTGTCCGTTTGTTTGTTTGCTTGTCGTATCTTGTCTGTAGGCCCACAACAAGCTGTGCTCTGGGAATTTGCCTCTATTTTGCTTTCTCCTGAGAACTATTGTTTCCGTTTTTTCTATTTTATCTTTTTTTTCTGTATTACTGTACACTGTACATTTACTTTTATTTATTGGTTTTGCATTATAGAAATAATTGTAAATTGAATTGAATTGAATTGAATTGAATTGAATTGAATACATAGTCCCCCTTAACTGCATACAGGTAGACACGTCACAAGATCAAAGGAGAATGAGAGGGGATATGACTCTATGACATGCTCATGACTTGGTGCCTCTTTTGGGGGCTACTATTTTGAGCAAGGGTGTTCTGGGGAAAATTGGTACACCACTGGGAACAAGGTTTCTTTATCACTGAAAATTTAGCAATTCAAGTTCAAATCACTGTCTTTTAGCCAATGCTACAAAAGCTTTCTAAATTTGGTTCAAATATGATATAAAACCTTACAAACTGAACAATCACATCATGTATAACATTCACTGAATAACATAAAAGAATTCAGGAAGCCATGTACAAACGTTCTCTCTGATTGGGTAAAGGATAATGATATCTCACAAATAGTCCAATCACATTCCATGTAGCATACTCTAAACACTCACATTTAATGATCCCGGTGGTAAGTCAAGACTATCATCTAGTGATGACTGCTGAAGAATTCCTGTCTTGCTGGGGACAAAGTCAAACGTGTTTGGGGATTCCTTTGTTGGGGATAAGGGTCCGGCATCTTTGCCTTCCCTTTTAGTGCTGGTGTTCCCCATGGCGTTAAGGCAATTCTTGGTAGCTTGACAATCCGATTATTCCACTTCTGTGATCTGTCTAGGTCTGAACCTGTTGAACAAAATGATGAAGTGCATAGATGAGGTTACATCACAACAATTTGTATGGGTTTAAAAAAATGGAAAGTATTCTTTATCGCCAAATGCAAATTTTACATCTTTTAAAATTGTTGGGATACCTGCTGCTAAACTATAAGATTAGAAATGCCTCTAGCTGGGACAAGTTCAGTGGTCTAGTGGTAAGACAGCTGCTATAGAATCGCAAAGGTCGTGGGTTTGATTCCCAACCGAGTATTTTGCATGATTTACACTGCTTAGCACACATCAATGAATGGGTAAAAACACAAATTCAATAATAAAGATTTACTAAGTTTACCACTACAATGGACACAATGTAATGCCACACAAAAAATATCCCCAAAACACAAACATAACTAAGTCTGGCAGCGTTCTCCCTTAAACAGTGGTCCGCTGGCCAAATGCCAATTAAAATACCTGAGAACCAGTCACAGCTCAGTCCAAGTGGTCCAGCTGGCAAGTTCAGTGTTGAGACACGCCCCTAATTAATATGAAATATGGACTAGTGACAAACCTGATGGACCAGTGAAATCACAAGCTAATTGGTCCTGCTGGCTAGTCACTGACCTGCGTAAAGCTCCCATTCAAACTGGGCAAGATCTGCCAATCCCGGTTAGGGATCATCAGAAATCTTCAGAAAGTTCCTAAAATAGCTAGAAAGTGACAATTTTGTGCGTGCTCAGAATGGATTTGGCTGGAAGAAATTAAAAAATTTGACTGTGAAACTACCGCAGACTCATACATAATCATACTCTCAAAATTGTTGTATTTTTAATTTTTTTATTTTTATTTTATTTTGAAGTTTTCCTAGTAAAGTTTTGCTGAGAATTATGCAGCCCAATGAATAGAGAAGTTATAAGCAGGAAAGCTGACATACTGAAGTTATATTTGTAAAATTTGTGGGCAGTATGATTAAAAACCCTCTAGGTGGGTCAGTGTCACTCCATTGTCACACGAACTATCACAAACATACTTTGTAATGAGCATAAGACTTGGTTCAAATCATTCCTACAGACAATGTGCGATTTCTGCCATCGCCAGAGAATGCTTTCTCAAGATGATCGAACCACGAAGGTCTTGGAACAAAGATTAATAAATGCAACATGCACCACCTCGTGTCTCTTGTGAGTTATCATTTCAGCGAGAACTGCCAGATATTTACAAAAAAGCACTAATTAAAACTCATTACATGCCTTTTTACAGATTATTATTATTCCTCCATGTTTAAAGAAAGGATGTTCACATTTCATTTTTTTCGGTTTCCGCATTGGCTTTGTGTTGTTCAAAAGCTCTGTTGTGGCTTAAATAAGGAAAATATAAGAAATGCACAAAAATTATACTCCGTGTATTTGAACAACCCCAGCTCATACAAAGAGTAGAGGCATACAAACAAACATCTGATTTGCAAACAAACATCTGATTTTCAAACCCCACTTTACTTTGGTGTATAGGCCTATTCCCGGTCTCCCGGATCAGATGTAAAACTCCCGGAAAAAAAAAAAATAATAATACAAAATATTCAAAACAATTCTTTATAAATACACAAAGTTTCATAATTCTATGAAACTCACAGGTTTTTGCTGGTTATATGAAAGCGGCCATGTTTGTTACCAAAAGGAGATGCCGATTAAGGTTTTTGAATGACAGTGAAAATTTATTGGTTTTGGTAATTCTTTTTTGGGCGTAGTGAATTTTCTGGACGGCCATTTCAAGCTCACTGTGAGAACAAAGAACACACCCATAGCATAATTTTGTCAAGATCCGGTTTCAAAAAAGAATTCCAGGTGCGTAAACGTGAACTGAAGGGCAAAACGTTTTGAGTAGGGTTTGCACATGATGACCTAATGAGGTTCGTGGAGATGAAAGTAGAATTAACATCATAGTTCTACGAGTACGAGTAGCTTCAATCTAATTCTATCAATTATTATATTAGCGGATACTCCTCCTAGAACTATGAGGTTTGTTCCGCTATCATTTCCAAGATTCTAATAGGTCATCATGTACAAAAAGCCTATTCAAAACTTTTTGCCCTTCACATTTATGCACCCGGAGTTCTTTTTTGAAACCAGATCTCGCAAAAATTAGGTTCTACATGTTCTTTGTTCTCACAGTGAGCTCGGCGTAGGTCCAGAAAATCCACTCCACAAAAAACAAATTGCAAATTTTTTTAAAATCTCACCAGTATTCAAATCCTCGCCTTCCGGTAACATGGTCGCTGCCACAACTTATCAATGGTATACTGCGCGCAACACTGGTCCATGATAACCAACAGCTCACATAAAAACAGAGGCTGGATGTTTAAATAAATAACTTTTTAAAGTAATAGTTTTTCGATTACCTCCGAATTTTTTCCCTTGATTGCGCGGAGCCTTCCAATTGGCTTCCGGCGCACACCGCGCAGTCTTATTTTTTGCACAAATCGCGAACGCCGCGCGAGTGCCGCGATGAGGGAAAAACAACCGTGAGTATTGCATGGTAAATTTCATTTTTTGAAAATGTTTTTGAACATAACTCAACAAAAAGGAAATGCATTCATTATGAATGTATATTAAGTGTATGGGGAAAATTTGTGTTGTGTAGTGCAAAGTAAATTGTAGATATTGATGGCAAACCACCGTAAAATCATGGAGGTAGGAAAAAAAATTTCACCTATCAACGACCATTTTGAAAACGTATAGCGTTACGGAGGTCCAAAATGTTAGACCCCTATATAAAAATTATAAGGCTCACGGGGGAGCCTTAGTTTCTAGAAGTAGGTTTGTAGGGCTAGGGTGTAGGTCCAAATATTGCTCATCATACGATGCATTCATACATGTAGCCTTGATCAGAGGTCAGAGGTCAGATATGTTTACAAAAAACAACTTGTGCACATTTACTCGCACACTCACACTCGACACTGTTCACACCGTTTTGCAGAAATTATAGATCTTACTGATTCATAAACTCAATAATGAAATTTCCTTTACCTGAAGTAAATTTAAAAGGTTACATGTACTTTGCCATCACGTCCATCACGGACACTTTTAGTTTCGGTGGCTTCGTGCGGTGAAGACCTTGTACTTGATGGTTTTATGTGGTTTACGTGCGCAGAGATCCAGTCTATGGTCGAAGTAGCAAGTCGCGCAATGCATGCAGAACCAACTTCGGGTCAAAGGTCCCTCGAACAAAATGGCCGAACCGCTTGTACCGATCAAACCATTTCTGTGATAGGGGAATTATTAATTTTTCGAAAACAGAATAAAGTTGAACCTCCAAATAATAAGTTGAATCAACCTTTCCATGACAAGAAGAAATGAAATACAATGGTAAAAATATATATTTAGAGTAATAACTTTTTTGAATAAAAATAAAATATTGAGTAAAAACTGTCCAGTAAAATTTGTTTGCCCTCCACAGTCATGAACTTGACCTGGGAGGGGAGGAGGGGTGTAAATCAGTCATGAACAAATGCACGCACCTGCATTTTAGCAAGAGGAATATGGGCGGCAATGTGCATTCAGTAGTGTACTATTGACTATACAGAAAAGTTCCCAATCATTGGAATCTACTGAGACAAATGAGGTATTTGTTAATTTTATTATATAATATCAATCATGCTATCCATGACTGAACAAGTTGAGTCAGCAAAATTGAAGTGCGCCCTCTCCGTTGTATTTGAAAGGAAGATGTGGTTAAATGTTTGTTTACATTTACAATCTTCTTAATAATAATAATAATATTTAAAATTTATATTGCGCCCCTTACATACAAAATGATCAAAGGCGCAGAACACATGTTAAAAAGCACATAATGGAAGAAAAGGACAAAGAAAAAAGACTGGTCACCAGGCCAGCGCCCAAACAAAAGTATGGGGATACGTCTGTCCCGCCAACAGAGAACTAATAGTACTTATTACATAGGCCTATCCCTGCTGGCATCGGTAATGTTTTGACCTTTTCAGGAGACAGACGCCTTTAACCCTATTTATGCTAAAAATCTAAACTAACTGACAAGGTGACCATAGAAGAAAGACACACTAAAAAGCGGCTTTAAAAAGATAGGTTTTTATATTACATTTAAAAGAGGTAAGTTTCTGTTCGCTACGTATATGAAACGGTAGCGCATTCCAAAGCTTAGGGGCTGCCACAGAAAAAGCCCTATCACCAAATGTAGTCAACATTTTACCAGAAGGATAATCCAAGAAAATACCATTATTCCCTGACCTAAGTTGATATGAAGATACCTTCCGGATGGAAACAAGATCCTGTAAATACTTTGGAGAAAGACCATGAAGAGCTTTAAAGGTCAACAAAAGGATTTTAAAATTAATCCTGTACGAAACAGGCAACCAATGTAATTGACGAATTATAGGTGTAATGTGTTCAAACCGGTGTGTGTTAGTAACAATTCTGGCTGCAGCGTTTTGAACCCTTTGTAGTTTAGCTATCTGTGACTTTGGCAGACCATACAAAAGGCCATTACAATAATCAAGACGACTAGTCACAAATGCATGAATTAGTTTTAAAAGAGAGTCTTGTGTTAGGAATTGACTAATGCGTTTGATGTTGTGAAGATGAAAAAAAGCTGCAGAGCAAGCTTTATTGATGTGGGTGTTCATTGTAAGTTCAGAATCAAACCATGACCCTAAATTACGAACACATGTTGTAGGAAAAACTTTAGCTACGTCTTAAAGGCACTGTACACGTTTGGTAATTACTCAAAATATATATTAGCATAACAACTTACTTGGTAAAGAGCAACGGAGAGCTGTTGATAGTATAAAACATTGTGAGAAACCACTCCCTCTGAAGTTACATAGTGTTTGAGAAAGAGGTAATCTCTCACTAAAATTAATAAAAGACTTCTGGCCAGAAGCCTTTTATTCCTATCTGAAAGCACACTAATTTGTTCCACAAGGGTGTTTTTTCTTTCATCATTTTCTTGCAACTTCAATAACCAATTGAGCCCAAATTTTCACAGGCTCGTTATTTTATGCATATGTTGGGATACACCAAGTGAGAATACTGGTCTTTGACAATTACAAAACGTGTTCAGTGCCTTTAAATATACATATCCCCTATGCAGAATTTTTTTGGTAAACATTTTCGTAGTGGATTCCCATTGGTACAGCTACATTCACTATTTTTTATGACATTCCTCATGCTGCGTGGTTTTGTAAAATATTATTAAGAATACACTATTACAATTCGGTAGTCCTTATGGCTGGCTATTTAATCCCATGAAAATGCTGAGATGTGTAACAATTTTTTGCACCCTTTCCCCCCCCCCCCCCCAAATCACAGGTATCTACATTTTCACTGTATTTCAGAGGAGATAAGTCTTGCAAAACTTTTAAAAAGTGTACTTTGATTTACTGTTAAGTAGATAAATGAAATCATCAATCTTCCAAAAACAGGGAATGGGGTATCTTACAATTTGCTACTTTTAGAACTAAGAGGTTCATTCCGCTATCATACGATAGCGGAAATGATAGCAGAACGAACCTCATCTAGGATTAACCATTTCCCACCCTCTTCACATGAAATTTATCCTCTTGATGCAAGTGAGGCTTACTGTGCTAATTAAGGAGTAGTAGTAGTAGAGACTTTAAAAACTGCTCCTTCCAGATGCAGTTTGTGGGGTCCTTCAATCGTTGTTGTATTGTTCCCTTTTCTAAAGAAATCCTCTCTGGGGTACAACTTAAACGAAGAAAAACCTTGTGGGGGAAGTGTTATTCTATTGTAAAAGGACCCCCAAAGTGCTTGTGAGTAAAGAAAACCCATGACTAGCAGTTAGCCCCACCCTCTAAGGCATTCTCATCACGGTTCCATCAAAATGTGCTCAAAACTTCTTGAAACTGAAATATAACAAGATTTAGACTGAAGTACAACAAACAACAAGATTTAGACTGGTGTTGTGGATATGCCAGGTTTAATTTAAGTTAAATTGTACACATAACAAATTAATGGTAACACTTAGTCAAAATCTAATAAATGATAAGTTGTATCTAATGTTTGAATAATTCTCTAAGTGACAATATTGTCAGTATTTAAGGCATGAATGTTTATTGTTTACATAAGTTGTACAAGGTGTTGGTTATCATGTCTTGTTGTCATAGAAACAAGGCGTCTTATGGATAATGGCAATAAATCAGAGCTTTGAGGGAGACTCACTTGCACTCAATGCGCTGAGTACTGTATTTAGCTACAAGTCAAAAAGGATTCCGTTTAGTATAGTGCACCTTTTATAGTGCATCTCTAAAAAATAGACAAAATGATGTTCAAATGATGACTTTTGAGCCTTCCTACCACAAGCTTGTTTGAATGACTGTTTTGTGTTATACTTTTGAAGTTCATGAAGAACCTTCTATGCAAGACACATTAAAACTATACTAGTCACATGTCCTCCACTCCCTTTCAGCCAACCTCAGTCAAAACTACTTCAGGGTTCTTGTTCAGGGACTAGCCAGCAGGACCAGTCAGCATGTCATTTCACTAGTCAACCAACTTTTTCACTGGTCCATATTTTAAGGAAATTGGTGCTGCAAGTTGCAGTGCATAGATTACATAGTTACCTGAAGTCATATACAACATAGAATAAAAACAAAACACCAGGCTGATTATTGTAAACATTTTCGTTAAACCACAATATTGTATACTTTTCAATGAAACTTTAACCTTCAGTGAGTAACTGTGGTGTCATGCCTGGTTTTGTTAATTTTATTTCTACAATATAAATGATTGTGTACTGTAGACACATACATTTTTACAGATTGCAGTGAGATAGCTAAAGACACCATTAAATTTTAACCCGAAGCAGAAATTAAAAGCTACAAAAGAGTACTGTATTTTACAATGGAGGATATACATGTACTCCAGGATGCTTTCAGAAGGCAACCATCATTCTTCAATAAAATATCATTAAGGGGCAACACTGACAGGGTTAAGTGCGGTGCTTTAACATTTAAATTTTCAATTGATTAGATAAATATTTGACCTTGATTTTCCCTTCTTTTTTAAAAGAAGACAAATTACATTTAGTGGATTCAAGGCCACGACAAAAAATTACTTTCTTAGTAGTGTGGCTTTATCTCTTACATGAAGGTACTGTCTCAATGTTAAATTTTAATTAATTTTATGTTATACCCTGCAAGAGTTTCAGTATCCAATAATTTAAATTCATATCTCACAATATTGTTCTTTTGCCATGTTTGTATAAATTTATGTATTTCTCATATCAAATCACACATATCATGAAAGGTGGCAATTTTTTTTCCCTCAAGAGAATTTTTCTCAAGCTGTCAAGGGCTGATGAATTTTAAGCTATCCACATTCTATTGAACTACCCAAGTTTATCTAAAAAATCATTTAAAAGAAATTAAAGCTAAAGTGAAGCTTAATGCATGCAAAATGAATAAACACAAATAAATAATTGTAATGACTTATTACATGGTTTAATTTACCTATCAACATTCAATATGCGATCTACTATTAGTGGCAAGATTAAAAATTATTCAGAGTACATTTCACATTCAAAATTATTCATCAATAATCTCAAAGGGGCAGTTCAAATAAGTTCAATTTATTCTCTAAACACAATCAAAAATTTACGTGGTTTTGATTAATAGAAAAACTAAAATGCACGCCAGTCAGTATGTTTACATTTTGTTTGGTACTGAACAATTGAACTTGTCTTTGATATTCTAACAAGGAACATTCCTGATCGGCACATTCAGCAAGAACTCAACTCGACAGATTTACTGTATGCCTCCCATTATATTGTCAAGCATCAGGGCCCAATTTCATAAAAGATGCTTAAGCAGAAAATACAGCTTACAAATTTTCTGCTAAGCTAAAATAAGTAGGATGCCAGTCACAGATCGAATAAGTGACATGCTATTTTGGATGGTAACCTTGTTCTGGTAAGCACAGTTTGGTTGTGCTTACCTACTTTTAGTGCTTTAAGCAGCTCTACTAAATCAGGCCCTGGTTGGTTTGGCTGTGCTGTACCAAAACCATCAATATCAGGTGACACTAGTGTGCAGGGTTAACGCATTCCATTACCATCTACAAGGGTTCAAATGAGGTGGGTTTTTTTGTACATGAAATTTATACACCAGGGTAGACTTTGTTTTAAGTCTGAGTAACAATCATATCATTGATGTGTCAGAGATTCAGACGGTCAAATCAGCAATCCGAAATAATTTCATTGTTGACAGTGACAAATCCGTAGCCAAGGATATTTGAAATTATTAAATTTTAGCTCTTTAATATTTTTACTTAACACATTTATCATTAAAATGATAAAAGTTTCTGGAAATTGTAATCTTGAAATTACTAGTTTGGACGTACTTGAGGAAACAAGTTTGAAATATTTTTTCCCTGTCTTGTTACTGCTATTAACCCTAGCAACCATTAAACTGCAACACTAGGATTTGAATGATTTTGATGAACACGTTAGGCATGAGACAGTGACACACTTCAATCTACAGGTTCAAGCATAAAGTGAACAATCTTATTCAGGAAGATTCACAAGTTAGAAAGTCCAAGGCCTTTTGGGTTTTTAATTTTTTATTCTAGAGTGTTTTACAAATGCACAGAAAGGCACAGCGGATACACACACTCATCTCAAGTTGTTTCATGTATTAAGCCTCTTGACAGAATTTACAAATTAACATTAATGTATACATCATCAATTATTAAATAATTTGGACAGGTGCAATAATCATATCCCTGGTTAAGTTTTAAATATGGATTAGTTTCTTTAGCACACAATCTTTCAAGTCACAATTAATATTTTATACATTAATAGTACACCTATTTGAGTATCTCCTAAAAAACAATATCCTACTACACTTGTCCTGTGGTGTTCTACAGAAATGAAGAACTTTAAGAATTGTTTTGTTCGAATGCAACAGTAAAACTACTTTACAGAAAAGGTAGAATATTTGTGAGTAATTGCAAAAAATATGAGGGTGTTTAAATTGTTTTAAACAAAAGTCACAGTAATCAATATGTGAAATACTAACTACGAAGTTCATTAACAAACATTTGTTCTAAATTGCATGAACGTTAAACCAGTGTTGCACTGTGCCCATAACTTTGTTAACTAAAGCTTCCGTTTGTTCTCTATCCCTTGTTCATTATATGGCGTTAACTTTGTATTTACTAATCTCAAACCAACTCATCCACTGCTAAAAGAAATGCTCAGCAGGTATGTTTTGTTTTGTTTTACAAACATGAAAAATTAACATTTTTAAAGATGGCTGTTGCTATAGCAAATAACTTGTCTCATTGCTTCATTCAGAGTTTGCAACAACCACACGCTTCAAATTGAATAAGTAAAATTTGGGTGTAAACCCTTGTTGTGGTACCAGGTGTTTGCAATTCTCTGAAGTGATGAAGAAATATTGCAACTGGTCGTACAACAATTTATTTGATTGCTGACTTTATTAGAACTAATTGCATACTCGTTTCAACAGCCTGACAGCGGACGGCTTCACTGACCTCCAATTTAAGCATTAATACCATTAATATTCAGCTTGTTAAAAGAATCTCAATACAAAAGAAGTTTATAATATGATCATTTGGAAGGCACTGGTAATGTGAGGATAAATAAACAAATGTGTAATTAACTATCCTAGTTTTACTTGTTATAAATCTTTCTACGCTAATTAAGAGTAAACAACTTAATGCTGAGTTGCGAGTGTAAACTCCTATATGTGTGTGTTTGATGCACTATTGACCCCATTCACCTGACGTCATCATCACAATAATCTTTGTTGCGCCATTTTGGGAGTCTTTGTAGGGCTGTGTGTTATACAGTGTAGTGCACACTGACCAAACCTTTTGTGCAAATTGACTCCCAAAATGGTAAGCATAGCAGACAGTAGCTGCATGTGACATTGGTGCAACTGGGTCAATAGAAAGATCTACATAGTAATGCATACAAGAACTGTACATCTAAGGAAACCAGACTGGTTCCAATTTCATTTGTCTGGGTACAAGATTTGATTCAAACTCTCTAAGATTCTAAGTGGAAGTTCTGTATTTTACATTAGAGTACAAATTTGGTATATATCCTTACCAAATTAAGTCGATCAATTTATCTCATGCAAGGTATGTACAGTTAAACATGATCCCAAATCACTTGTACATGTAATAGTCACTTATGGGAACAATTAAGTTTCAAAGCTGTATGTATTGCAAGTGTAAACAATGATTCAATTTACCGAACAACCGGCAGAGAACAGTTTGAGATTTTGAAATCATGGAAACACAAACTGGCTGAAAGTGCTAAAATAATTCATAGCAACGTGCCACTTTGTTTACAAATCTAGGATTTTAGCACGTTTTATTGTTACTAGGGCCTGTTACTTCACAGAGGCAATTGCCTCCTGGCCAATATGGCCTTGATGCCCATTGAAATGTTCCCCTTCTTTAGGTGCCCTTTGCGCTTAGAAGAAACAAAGTATCCAGCCTGATTGCATTTACACTAGGGATGTTACATTGTGTACAATAATTTGGATGAAAGATTCAACTGTCCCACTTCCCCCTTTTTTATATAATATGAAAACGGACAATGCCTTTACATGCAAATTGTACAAAGCAGCATTTAGATATACTTAATAGGGGACAGGGCTACCTACATGCATTACTGTTTTCATCTCGACTCAACCGACCAAATCCAAGCTCAGTATTTAAACAAACGCCAACAGAAATAAACAGCAGTAAGACAAATTCACCACTTTAATTTCCTCGCTCCCAAACCAGTCAAAACCCATTACATACAACATATCTTCATTTGTCTTCTTCTTCAGCAATGACACTATTCCATTTGGAGTTTCTCCATCATAAGGGAAGAGGGAAGTACTGCTTACAATTTTGTACATGTAGTTGGTGCATGCTTGCGTTAATTCAGCATCAAGTACCTGTTTGATTCATCAGAGAACTGGGCAGAGAAAAAAAAGATATATATATTTTTTTTAATCGGGAAATTACATTTAAACAAAATGTCTTGGTGGAAAAACAAAAATGGATAAACAAAACATTGACAGTAGAGCTTATATGCTTAATTCTTCAACCAGTTAGCGTCCTGGATCTTTAATTGTTTTCACTTCCATCCTGACAGTATTATTTTCTCATAACTGCCGGAGTTATTTTTCTCTTGGCCCATGTCGGAACTGAGCTGAAATCTGGGTCCACTCGGCCTTACCTCCATTGAGCCAAAATACAATGAAATACAACAGTGGAAGCCTCTTGATGTGGTAATCCTCTTCTTACAACAAAAGTACAAAGGCCTTAAATAAGGGATTACCACCACTTGTCCTCTATGTGTTTGTCAAATGAAATGCTCTCTGCACACTCTATAGTGAAAAGTACAGGCGACCTTTGTTTCGGTCATCCACTGTGACACAAAAATAAAAAAGTCATGTCCCCCAGCATGCATCTGGGGGAAAATTGGCATGTTTACACGTCATCCGGCTTTAACTGGTTATTAAGTTTGGATTTGGATGCACAGTTGTCTGAGGAAGACTATAAAAATACTGGGTTCTTAAATAGTGCACATATCCTAGCAACTACAGTAGATCAAGGAAGGCACTTTACAACATTACTATCCCTGTTCATCAGGCATACTTAAACCACTCCAAAAACTTCCTGGGACGCATAAAACCTCAAACTGCTAAGGGGTTAATCCAACCCAATAGCATCTCATCCAGAACAGTTATTTTCAGAACTGAGAAGTCTCTAGAATTCAGAATAATCTACTCTGCGGCAGTAGAATAAATAGCAAGACAAGTTCTCAAAGAACAAAATCTACCTAGCAAGTAGATACACACGGTGTTACCACAAACCAAATATACATTGATACCTCACCATGCTATGCCTCAAATCCCATATAACATCTCATCCCCCTCGCAAGTTTCCATTTATACACCTTGATCAAGAGAACCACTTTATGGAAGTGACTTGTTCAAGGACACAAGTGTCATGACCGGGATTCGAACCCTCACTCCATGACTAGGGCACCAGAGCACAAGTCCAATGCACTACACCGCTCGGCAATGATTTGCCAGAAGTTAAGTCTTAACTTTAGGACGAGTGTTTCCTATATAAAGCCACCTTCAAAGTTAATAATGGTAAATTTATTTGTCTGAAAATAGTTTTCAAGCTTAATACACTTTCTCTTTTTAAGGTGAGGACATAAAAGAATGCCGTTCATTTACCTTTTTTTATTTATAAAATGCTGGTTGAAATATTTACTCTGCTACCTCTACCACATCGGGGCCGTTGGTCTCAGCTGCAGCCGCCTCCTGTTTCAAAGAACTGCTTTCCTCCTCCCCAGCCTCATCACTCCCTGGTCCGATGCCGTTGGTGACCTCTGCCTCGGGCTCAGCTGCTGCTGGTACATCTCCAGCAGCGTCTACTTCAGGCTCCTCCGTCTTTGGTTCATCAGCTTGTGGGCTAGGTTCAGCAGGTGTTTCTTCTGGTGCAGCCTGAGGGATTGAAAACAAATAAGACTCGTAAGATTAAGTTGGGTTTTGGTGTTTTGTTCTTTGGGCAACTGATGTAATTCTACCAGATGACAGATGCAGTAGAACAAATCCTTCATTAGTCAAACAGTCGAGGATCAGAAAGAGGCACATGCATAAACTTTAGGCTTTGATGGTTAGTTTTCAGTTTTGGTTTAAAGGCCCTGTACACTATTGGTAAGATCGAAAAACACAACTGTTCACAGATTCACACATAACTTACATGATTTAAAGTAAGTAATGGTTGAAAGGGTTCCTTAAAATATTTCTGTCTAAAATGCTATCGTTTCTGAGAAATGAGTAAAACAATAGTTTTTATCGCGCGCGATAATTAACTCGATGTTTGAAAAACAGAAAACACATAAGGTCTCTTTTCACTATTTTCTCGTGACCTCGATGACCAATTGAGCTCAAATTTTCACAGGTTTGTTATTTCATGTATGTGGTTGATTACACAAAACATGAACACTGTCTGTGATTATTTTGTCAGCTCTGCCAATCCTGTATAATACCTTTAAAGAAAGTTGTACAGTTTGAATTATTCTGGAGTAAATTTTTTGCAGCTTAGTATGCTAAAACAGAGGAGAGATCATCAAGGAATGGTTTACATTAAAGCTGATCTTTTCACATTTAATTAGTAACTCTGTCTGCTGCCTATTTCTTCCTCCAAACCAACAATAATATCAGAACTAACAAATTAATATTTAATGCCAATTAGGCCACTTGATCACCTTCATCGTTAAAAGAATTACATAACTTTAATCAACCTGTCTAAAAAAATAACCAGAGCATCCATGCAGCAGTGTTCTTCGGGGTGACATTTCTTTATTTTATGCAAATTCATTTCCAATCAGCTCAGTTTATTTACAAAAGTTTGTATTTGAGGTCGCCCATCCTGACTCATCTATTGTTGTTAAATATAAGCAAAAATAAGCAGGATACCAGTCACAGATGGTACATGTGGAACGGTATTTTGGCTGGTAACCTTATTCTGGTAAGCATGATGTTGTTGTGCTTAGCTACAGTTTGTGCTTTAAGCAGCTCTATGAAACTGGGCCCTGATCTTTGGAATGAAGCTGGTAAACAAAGACCTGGGGTCGATTTCATAGAGCTCCCCCAGCACAACAAAATTATGCTTAGTTTAAAAAGAAAACCAGCCAAAGTACCATTTCACATGTACCATTTCTGACTGGTATCCTCCTAATATTTGCTTAGCAGGAAATTGTTAAGCAACATTTTCTGCTCAAGCAGCTCTATGAAATTGGGCCCTGCTGTACCTCAGCCGGCGACTCCTCAGCAGCTGGGGCTACATCATCACCAGCGGGTGTCGGCTCTGCTGCCTCCTCTTCCTTTGCCACCTCCTCCTCCTTGGTTTCATCATCAGCAGCTGGTGTCTCCTCAGGTGTCTTGGTTTCAGTCTCGGGCTCGACCTCGGGTGCTAGTGTTTCGTCCTTGGGCTCTTCCTGTTATAATTACAAGGGATTCTGTTATAATTATCAGGGATCAAGGCTCCTTAGTAGAGATGATACATAGGTGGTTGTTTGTAGAGCGCATTCCGTCCATTCATCAAGATACAGATCATAAAATTAACATGTGAAATGTCTTAAAATTGGTGAATATATAAATTACTGTAACACCGCAATTGTATGGCACACTAAAATTCAAAAGTGCTCATCAAGAAGTTCACAGAAAATCTCCTATAGTTTTGAAAGGAACAGAAACATGTACAAGTTTTAAGTTACTGCTGAAAGAGAGAGAGAGAGAGAGAGAAGGGGGGCATGTTACATATTTTAATTAGGTTGCCGAGAACAAAACACACAATCATGAAATTTTCGGGTGGATTTTTTGCTATTAAAAAAATATGAAATATGAAATATTTTTTCAACTTGGAGTTTAGGAATGTATTTTGACATGTGCCAAGTTAACAATAGGCGAACTTTCCAACAATCATTTCATTCAAAATGAACACTTATCCCACAATGAGTTCACATTTGATTGCAATTACACCATTGTACCGGTCAACATTTCCCCTTGTACAGCATAGAAGAATGCTATACAAATATACAGGCTGCTCCACAGAAATGATTATTTTGTTCCTCAACATTAGCATTCAGTGTGCATAACACAATTTCTTAATAAATATTTTGCAACCCAAAATTGCTTGATGAAATCGTTCCCTGTATACCTATAGATGTATATTGTACAAAATATTTTCAAAATTTCAATTCATTCATAAGGTTACAAGAAACTGTCTAAAGCAGATTATTAAAAAGCAAGTTAACTAAGCATTGTAAGTAAAGTGGTTAACAAATACAGACAGAAGCAAAAAAGAGCAACAAATACTTTGAAAGCTTCAGGTTCACTCGCTTGAGATGGCTCTGTAGGGCTGACTTCAGATTCTGGTTTCTCTTCCTGTTAAATGCAAGAATAAAAAAGCAAACTGAACAGCAAAAAGAAAGAAAAAAAACCAACATATAAAGCAAATCGCCAAAAGCCCCAAAACAAGTGCAACATTGAAAAATGTAAAGGGAGAATTAAAATCTTATTTGATCAAAATGTCCCTAAAAATAACATTAAAACAATTTGTCTTTTTAATGTAAAAAAAACATTTCAATCCTTACTTGTTTATCCAATACCCCTATAATTAATTTTTTTATTTTTTATTTTTAACTGATTCTGACAGACTTAAGGCTGGTTTAAAGTCGATCATGCAATGATAATCATCTAACGCTGATGATCGCCAGTGTCTTCAGCGACTACAAACTGATGCCTCAGCGATAAATACAAACTGTTTTGTTTTTAATGATCACGCGTAGAGTTTTTAGTTGCGCAACCACCATGCTGCGTACTAAAAACCAACCTTAAAGTGCTGCAAGGTACACCATATTCATCATACCCAATGGTTTGGGTTCGTCCATTATCTACCAACCCTCAAATTGCCTGAAAGTCATCGTGTATCTTTCTGTGCATGTGGACATGAGGATTCTAACAGGAAATACACAAGAGCCAAAACCAGACAACACAATGATGTAAGGGTCAGTTGAAACCATTGCACCGAAATTGAAACTGTATCCTGTCCTGTTCTAATATAAATACAGGATCACTGGGGTCCTGACCCAAACTAGTTTGTTTACTTCTCCCCCAGTCTTATCATGAGAACTTAACAGCTTTGATTGAAACCAAAATCTATCTGAAAATATATAGTAACTTTATTCCTCAAGCAGTTTTTTAAACAGTACACTTGTCATAGTTTTTACTGGGTTATAATAGTGGACAGATTATATTTACTCATGTTTTTATTTCCCCCTGGTATTAGAATGGCTGAAATTTCATGGTGAATGTGGAAGAAAATTAACATTGCTTTTGTCTTGGCTGGGTATTCTCTGCCAACACTATAGGCAGGGAAAAGAGATTATAAGCAATTTAAACATGACCATAACTTTGCCCAGACCACAAGAATGTTTGATGAAGGTCAGAGAATGTTATGGTCTACTTTGATTCAGCAAAGGATGAATGTTTTTTGCAGTGAATATTTCCTATCTACATTAAAAGTACCTACCGTAATCTTCGGAATATAGGCCGCCCGCGGTATAAGCCGCTATGCCAAGAATTTGTCAAAACAAGATTTATGCGTCAGTGTATAAGCCGCCCGGCGTATAAGCCGCAGTAATGACCGCGCACACACAGGGGGGGCGTGCGTGTTTGGCGGTCCTTTGTGGTGATGTACAGTGACTTGCGGACGGCACAACAGTCACTGTACATCGCCACAAAGTGCGTCTTGCGTTGCATTAAAGTAAAAATGTACTGAAGTAACATGTATCGATCGTTATTGAAATAATTTATGAGAATGGTCTGCAGTTAAGTGGGTCTATTTTCTTTTCGTAAATTTTGAATGGTGATATATTTTGGGGTAAATATTGCCGAGATCTCGATATTCGTGAAGTTTTTTCGAACGCGGAAAAACGGTTTTACCCCGCAGGGAGGAAGTGAGCAATTATAAACAAACAAGACTTGACTGTTTGATAAACTGCCGAGGTAAAATCACTGAATTTAATATTCATATTCCATAACAGAACGTCTTTACATTTTTATGTGCCTTTTTTCACTAGTTCCGACTCAATTAATTAATGGTTTCTACCTCCACGATTGAAGGAACGTTGCGCGCGATCTCTGAAAGCTAGTGCCTCGCTTTTTATTCTTATACACGTGCACGTGACGTTTCATAGTCTTGGTTCGTGACTACACAAATGGAGCGTCTTGGTCGTGGTGTGGTAGCGGTTACAGGAGAGCGGTTAGGTTTTCGTGACTACACGACTGGAGCGTGTTGGAACCGAGACTAGACGTTTCCCGAACACATGGTGATTTCTCACTAAGGGAATTTCCCTTGCACCCACGGCTATATGCCGTTTCTTCATCCCCCGATAATAAAGTATAGCAAAGAGCAAGCACATCCGCGGGGTCAAGGTGATGAATAATATGGGATGGCAGTGGGATGGTAAGCGGCCTGTGGGAAGTACGTTCGTGCTCTGAAAATTATGAAGAAAGACAACCATGGCTAGAACAACTTAACTACTGAATGGCTAACGCTAGTTAGAACGGAGATTTGTAACCATTTATGGAAAACGTTACAACAACGTTAATAAACAACACTGCATGGCGATACCACACTGGTCACCTGCTTCTTCACGGCATTAAGTACGGTACACGCAAGCGATCACCACATGGTGGACGCAAGTTTGACGACTCCTCGCAGCTCAAAAGATAAGCTGGGATTTTCAACATTTCGTAAAAACTATTACTATATCACACAGGCCATGTTTTGGTGGGATTTTTTTCGTTGCAGAAATATTTTACAAACGATCTTTTTTAAAACAAGTTTTATTGCTCGGTGTATAAGCCGCCCGGGATATAAGCCGCCGAAATGTTTAAAAGTGCCAAAATCGATGTATAAGCCGCGGCCTATATTCCGAAGATTACGGTACATTTTAAGCTAACACAAGCCATACTGTGTCATACTGAAGTGATGAAATAATATGTCAACAAAGGCTTGCCTTGTTTAATTCAAGGCATTGGTCTACATTTGTGTTGAGGATAGCAAGAGAAGGTGGTATTTTCATTTTAAATTCTCTAAAATCTCCCAAGTTGTTATTAAATTTATGACAATACCAAAAACCATTGAGGATGCTTTCATTTTACATTCAAGTTCAGGATCAATTACTTTTCCATTGAAAAAGCTGTAATTTATACGAGAAAATTGTGTTTTAACCTGCTGTCATACAAAAACTAAGCTAAGTTGTTACAAAACAAACTCTCCCCCCCCAAGTTGTTACAAAACAAACTCTCCCCCCCCCCCCTTAAAATGTGAACCCCATTCAAAGAGATTTTCACAGCATGTTTTTATGATATGTTTTTTGAAAACTAGGGGATTGGAATAAACAATTTACTCTTCCTGAAACTAATGTTTTGACGTCAACAAGAAAATGAAAGCGGCTGAAAATTAAAGGAGCCAGTACTTGTGGGGGTTCGGAAGTATCTTGTGATGCCTGCTCTTCCTCCGTCGCTGTTTCCGTAGTCGCTGCCTCGGCCGCAGGCTTCTCATCCTAGTAAACATCATACCAATAACAAAGCCTACTCATTAATCATGTATGATTAGGATCACTGTCCATAACACAGATGGACACCAGATCCATTTGGGGTGGAAACTGTTGGGTTGTAAATCCTCTGCCTTGATGACAGAGAGAGAGCGGTGAAGCTAGCCAGAGTTGGCTGGCCTGTTTCTTTGTCGGAATGCAGAGGGTTTAGGTACTCAATCTTGAGATTGCCTGATTCGCTTGTTTACTGCACAAGTTTAAAGGAGACACAATGGTATTTTGGCAGAGCTGCCAACATTTGCATCTTGCAATCAGGGAGATTTTGTACAAGAACCAGGGAGATATTTAGAATCACATTCAACATAACAGGGAAAAAGTTTCCATAGTCAGCGAGACTTTTCAAATTTGTTTATCAGAACATGTAAAAACTGGTTTATTTTCAGGCAACATTCTGCAGAATCAGAGAGAGTTGGCAGCTCTGTTATAGATGTAAATGTTGCCTCACCCCCCCCCCCCCCCTCATTTAAGTTTTGTTGAGTTAATTTCAAATATTACATCAATCACCTACTATTGACCTATATTAGATTTTCATTTCTTGTGTTTTGACAATTTTAGGGCCCACAATTAAATTTAGTCTCTGGGGATTAAAGTCTGTCAAAAATAATCAATAAAAAAACCTTAAGAGTTTTTCAGCTTTCTGACAGCTGGATTAAATAAAACCCCAAAACTTCAATGTAAATCACTTAAAAATTCTATCTTTCCTTTTAACTCTTAAAAAGAAAAATTTGGAAATATTATGATTTTTGCAGCATAAATGTCATACATCAATGTCGAACAACAAGATTCGATGCACATGACATGCCCATCACCAGGATCACCAAATTGGAAATCAAATTGCCTCAGTTGGCATTGTTTTGAAGGCTTTTCAAACAATATGCTAATGAACAACTTATCTTTGAGTAAATTAACTCCCAAAACTCCCAGAAAACTACCCTCATGTCGATGTAAGACATTGATTAACCCAATCCAGAAACCTAATCATTTCTCCGCAAACATAGTCCAAAAATGTCACGTCAGTATTACTGAGCAACAAATTAACCAGGCAATCATTTCCAATTCCAATATTTTATAACCATGCCAGCAAATTAAAAGGTGCTAAAAGCAAGCAAAGAAACAAAAGAGTGTGTAATATACTTGTGTTGTGTCTGTAGTCTCCGCTGCAGCCGCTACTGGTTCCTCCTTAGGCTCAGTAATTGTCAAGGACTCATCAGCCTGTGTGTAGCATTTGGCAACAACAAAAAGATGCAAATCATAAATAAAGCAATACTGATGGCCAAATAAAACTGCCTCAAGGACAGGTCTTAAGTGTGACCTGTTTTTTTTTATAAATATATTTTTGCGAGTGTGTTTTGTCTTGATTGGACATTTTTAAAAACATGGGAAAAGATATTAACTGAAGAAAAAACAACTGGTTAAAAAAACGTGTCAAAAACGAATCAAAACCTATGCACACAAAACAGCAAAAAATAGCATGTACTTGTTCTGGGGTTTGTTCATCTACTGTTTTGCTGGCTTCTGGCTCAGAATGTACTTCAGCTGGTTCCTTTGGGAGTACAAAAAAAAGAACAAAAGCGTTGATGCAAATAATTAATTAGCATTAAGCCAATTAAGAACAACATAAGTAGCACACACTATAATTGTGAAAATAACCACAAAAACAAAATAAACAAAACTAAAGCAACAAATTATGCTGATAAGAGGGACATTAGAATGCATGCTCTATAAAGCATTGTGAAAAATGTGAAAGTCGGCAGAGTGTGACCCACAGGGTTGTCAGTGTCTTTTAGGTGCCATATATTTGATGACACCCGGATAAATTTTTCATTTACAGATAAAAGCATTGTTAGTAATCAGCAATTAAACAGCCTACTGTTAAGCTTGCGGCAAATTTTTGGACTCTCATATCCAAAACCCTAGGACACCTACACTGTAGGAAAGAAACCTTCAGTGAAACCTATTGCTTGTCTTTCTAATGTAAGAACCACGATTTATGAGTGGGATCTGCTAAAACTTTAATTTCAATTTGAAAAGGACCATTAAACAACGTTGTAACCTAATCAACCAAACTCAAAACAGGGCAAATCAAATCAAAACAAAAAAGTGCAGTACTTGTGGTGTTTCTTGGACCTCTTCTGTTTTAACTTCTTCTGGTGCAGGTACTACCTCAGGAGTCTCTACCAGCTTCTCTTCCTGTGATGGTGATATTAATAAATAAATTAACAAGCATGCAGGTGCAAATAAACGGTTAATAAAGTAACTTTGGACAAAAAAAGCTGAGTTTGATTTATATGTATGAATATTAAAATCGGAGCAGGACTGTAGGACTCTAAATAATTTTCTGCATTTATGCAAAAACTTCCAAAACTTCAATTTTGCAAGATTTAACCTTCATTCTACAATGAATGTTTCCTCCTGAAAATCTGCAATAGCTAGCCAATGATTAAAGCAACCAATGTATTCTAGTTTCAAATGTATATTTCTGTAAAGAAATTATGTGACTTTCAACATTTGCACGCATTGATCAATCCAAGCATAGAGCAAGGACCTTGCTCTATGATCCAAGGCATTATGTAATTACTTGTGGTGCTGCATCCTCTTGTCTGTTTGCTTCAGGTTCTGGGGCTGCTTCATCCTTGCTTTCTGCTGGTTCAGGGGCCACCTCTTCTTTGCTTTCTACTGGTTCAGGAGCTACCTCTTTGCTTTCTACTGGTTCGGGAGCTGCCTCTTCTTTGCTTTCTACTGGTTCAGGGGCCACCTCTTCTTTGCTTTCTACTGGTTCAGGAGCTACCTCTTTGCTTTCTACTGGTTCGGGAGCTGCCTCTTCTTTGCTTTCTACTGGTTCGGGGGCCACCTCTTCTTTGCTTTCTACTGGTTCAGGAGCTGCCTCTTTGCTTTGTACTGGTTCAGGAGCTGCTGCTTCTTTGCTTTCTACTGGTTCAAGGGCCACCTCTTCTTTGCTTTCTACTGGTTCAGGAGCTGCCTCTTCTTTACTTTCTACTGGGGCTGCCTCTTCTTTGCTTTCTAAGGGTTCAGGAGCCACCTCTTCTTTGCTTTCTGCTGGTTCAGGGGCCACCTCTTTGGTTTCTACTGGTTCAGGGGCTACATTTTCTTTGCTTTCTACTGGTTCAGGGGCCTCTGTTGATTCTGTTTTGGGGGGTTCTACTTCAGACTGAAATTTGAGGTTAGAAATAAAATGCGACATAACAAATTAAGTTTTTCAATCAAGCAAAGCAAACGCAAAAACCAAATATACAAACAAACAAAATAAAACAAAACAAAATGTGAAGCTGGGTGTTAGAAACCTAATCAATTTGACTCGTTGATGGCCAAGAGTATTCCTAAAATCAATAGGAATCAAAATCTCCACTAGACTTTTTATGTGAAAATGACAATTTAAATATAACAATACTAGTAGGTCTCGAAGCTAAAACAAAATGCACGGCACAAAAAATATTTTTAAAAGACCAAATAACTTCTTCCTCTTTTAATATTTACTGAACTTTAAGGATGACGTTTGAACTTGAAAATATACAGTTACATGTAGCCTATTAGAAAATCTATATAAAGAGAGTTATGAAAAACACTAAACTGCAGGACTTGATCGGATGCGAGGTTACTGGCCAGTGGTCTATTGATAAGTCCAGCCCTGCTTATATCCTTAGAATTTATATCACAAAGAATTTCCGTCTCGTTAAGAAAGAAAAAACTGAGTAACTCATCGTTTTGCCAAAAACTGAATTGTGGTTAGCCTACTTTACTGGATAAATGCCACATTTTTCATTTTCAAGCAACTGTGTCCTCTTTAAGATGACAGAGAGGTGTGAGAAAATGCTTGTTTTACACCAGGTAAATAAATGGATTTTATGTAGAAAGTTGAAATCCTACATTGTTAACCACATTGTTATACAGAAGCTGGGAAATTTTCCTGTTGGATTGAAATTTTTGTTTCAAATACTAGAAGGGTTTAAAGATTTAAATGAAGCTATCCAGTGTGTGCAGAAATATCTGTTATTGCCAAAACAGCAGCGAGCCAACTTTGAAGTCGCCATACATTACCTGTGTTTCAGCTGCGGCCGGTTCATCTGTTTGCCTAGTCTCTTCACCAGTGGCTAATGTGGATTCAGCCGGAGTTGTGTCTTTACTTTCCTCAGTAGTGTCTTTAGTCTCTGCTGGAGTGGAGGCTACAGCAGCAGCAGGTTCCTCTGTCTTGGTCTCTTCGGCTGCTGCCAGACTTTCATTCTGAAGATAATGAAAGGATAATGAAAGAATAATGAAATAATGCGTTCAGTCGGGTAAACATGTTGCATTCATGTAATAAAGACACGACCTCTGTTAACCAATATCTTCTCCTTGCCTCATTAGGGTTTTTCCAGTGTACGTAAGTGCACTTTTAAAACTAAAACCACATTCCCCTTTTCAAATTTACAATTCCAGACCATAGTGCTACTTAACATCTGATCATAGTGCTTAATATATAAAAAATTATCTCATAAGCCCTGCTTAGTGCTGACTATACAATAAGCGTGGGAAAAGGTATGCTAACTTGCTGGGCCCAATATCATAGAGCTGATCCAGCAGAAAAATGTGCTCAGTAATTTCCTGCTAAGCCGAAAAACGAAAAACGAAAAACCAAAAAAATAATAAAAAGCAGAAAACTTGTCCCACAAGGAAGGATATACACATCTATACCTTTAGTCATGAAAAAGAATAACCACACTATCACATAAATTTGTTGTCTTTTTCAGTGTCCAGTTGTACGTTTTTACAAATATATACAATTTTACATTTATGTGCACCTACAATCCTACACCATGTACATGTACTATGTATATGTAGGACTACATTCAGTTTGCGGTGTATCTACTTTGCTGTGTAGATTTTGTTCTTTGAGAACTTGTCTTGCTATTTATTCTACTGACAGCAGAGTAGATTTTTGAATTCGGGAGACTACTTATTTCTGAAAAGAACTGTCCTGCTTTAGGCCTACTACCTTGGCAGAAAGTAGGAAATCAGCCGGGACTACTATTTTGGCTTAGTGGATCGAGGGGACTTCTCGTTATTAACTTCACTGCTGCGGAGTGAGTTCTTATGGTCTCAACATTTCGACTAACCTGCTCTAGTCACTGCAGTTTGACTACAAGGTTTCAGGTTTATTTTCCATACCATTAGGCAGTACAATATAAGGGGAAAAATAATTATCGGAACTTATTAATAGTATGGGGCGGTCAGACAAGAAGCCTAAGCTTGTACAAGGTCTGGCCACTTCGTAAAAGATACATATAAATAATAGTTACAATCATGAGTTTCCAAATAAATAAGCAATCATTATTATATATGCTATTGTTATTAAATAATTTAATTTAATAAAGTCATAACCTGATAAGTCAATAAATACAATGTTGAAGATAAATAAATAGCCATCTTTAACTAAAGGATTTCAGTAATTGTGTCACATGGCAATCCAATTAATAATTATCTAAAGCTCCTAGTTATCATTAACCACATTAAGAAGAAGTTTCTTATACTTATAGTACTTCTTACATGCTCTAATTGAAGTCAGTGGGCAGGAAGATCGAATTTGGTTCCAAAGAAATGATGCTAGACTCAAAAATGTAGTGAGTTGGATTTATATCTCATGATAACAAGCTGGAACACAATAAAGATAAGGTCAGCTCTTCAATTTAATCTTAATGGCTATACATTACAGAGCAAGAACTCCAGACTGTGAGCATTAGCATTCATCCTAATTGCCTCTCTATCAATGTGGATCTTCAGATACCACCTTATCAGTCAGCTTTGCTAATCACTTCACTTAGTTTTACTACATGTAGCCTCATAATAGAGCAAGCTGGCATCATGGTCATCACATCTCCATTCTACTAACATACATAAAATTACATCAGGGTTCCCACCAGTTTTGTTTTTTTTAGACTCAAGGAGATCATGGACAGGAAACTATGCAAGGTCATCCTAAACATGCAGTTGCAATGAAGCCACCCTGTATAGAAGATGTGACCTCTGACGTCATTTGAAAATCATAACATGATGCGCGCGCATGTCGCCGGGCAAAACCTTTGTGTACTTGACAGCCAGCTAGAAAGTACACGCAATAATACCATGACTACGCGTCTTTTTGCCCGGCGGAACATGACTTGGACAACAGACTTGTCAACAGAGGGCGGTTTGAATGTAAACAGAGGTCACATCGTCTATTGCTCTTTGCTCTACAGTGCAATCAGCTGTGAGATATTCCATCAACTTCTTTTTGATGAGGATTCTATAAATTAAAAAAACTGTTCCTGTGTGTGTTGTGTTGTCATACAGTCTTCTACCATTAAACTTTGTTTGCATTTATACTACAGGTCGTTTTGGTTGGTTAGCAGTTTGCAACAGCTAATTCTTTTTTTCTTAGTTCTAAAATAAGAACGTTTTGTCTTAACTGCTATTTTAATTGTATCTGTGCCGGATTGTAAAGCAAAAAAAAATCAAAAAATGTGCATACATCTACTGCTATACACAGGAGACACAAGTAAAACTCATCATAACAAAACGCCTTCTCTTTACTAAATTGACAAAGACAACCTTTTGTAACATTTGGCGATAGCGTAGCACTAAAGTGGCACCGTATCAAGCTACTGTATATTGTTACATTCCCAATGTTACGTAATACACCTGAAAACGCCCATTGCTACACAATGCGACTATCGTATAGCCAAGACAATTATTTCCCGCTATACTGCGAAGCGCGGGAAATATTTAATCCCAGGAGCATGATTGTCAACAATATCTCTGGACACATTCTTGATTTGAATAAAAAGAGATGTCCTGGCAGGGCTTAAATGATATCCCACTAAGATTACAGTTTAATTTGGGGTAGATTTACGTGGGTAAGTGTTGGGTCCAGCACGCCTTGCTGAGGACCACCTTAGGAGACTGGCATTACTTGTTAATTTTTTCTAAAACATGTGTTAAATTTAGTCGCGGGTTGTACAGCTCTTCTATTTTAAAATACAAACCTAGAATCAATGCAATTTACGCAATAAAACGATCTTATTACATTACTGTTATGTACAGAGCTGCAGCTGCCAGCCGAGCCATGCCAACATTTGCATCAAGCAATCAGGGAGATTTTGTACAACAATCAGGGAGATATTTAGACTTACGTGTACAATTAACATAAATAGAGAAAAAAAAAATCCATTAAATCAGGGAGATTTTCAAATTTGCTCATCAGAACATGGAAAGGTTGCTTTGTACTTTCTGTACAATTGGGGAGAGTTGGCAGCTCTGCATGTAGCCCATGCATGTCATGGCTCCACTGTGGGCCCACACAACATTACATTTGTGTACATCTCGACTTGTTGACAAGTCGTTAATGTTTGTCGCGTCGATTGTCAAGTCGCATGGTGGTAGCGTAATAAAGACTGCTCTCGCGAGATCACTGCTCTCCCGCGAAGTTTTGCTGGCTGCCGACACACCAGTCGTGAGAGCAGTAGTCTCGCGCAAAGCAGCCCTCTCGCGGGATATTACGAGAGAGCCGTTTTGCTATCACCGCGACAGACATAGTGTACATCCAGTGTAGGAGAACCAATTATTCCCTGGAATGGCCAAATCTGTTCCGTCTACCATTACTAGTTTTCCTATTAACATGGCTAAGGGCTGCCATTCCATCTGTTACAGTATATCATCATTTCGATTGTTTTTAAGCAATCTATTTTCCAGTAACTGTCAAATTGAATTAGTTGAATTTACTATTAAATACTACATGTAAACATTTAAACAAACACTGTACATATGTATGTAGCTTGTCTTAATCCTACATTTTACATAAACATGTCCAAAGTTAACATGTACAAACTACAACATGATTAAGTGTAATGTGGGCGCATTTATGCAGTCAGCTTTCTAAGAAAATGAGGGAAAACTGTAAGATGACTGCTACATACAATTTAGCCAGGGCCAAGAATCCCTTTCAGCCCTGATACTACACGACGGCAACGACGGCAATTGCCGTCGATGCCCCAACCGATTGCCGCAATGCCCTTTAAAAATCCCACTTTCCACGGCAATTGTTGCCGTGCCCTTTTTTTGTTATTGCCGCCGTGCCCTTTCTCCTGAAAAAAATATATTAAACGATATTCTGCATGCGACATAAATCTCAAAAAATGACACCGAAAATGAGCTGAAATATAGCGACTGTCAAAACTTCCGATGTCTGTGTGATCTATCTGCAGATCCCACAAAAGAAATTAACGCAACGAACAACTTACCTCTCATCACACAGTACACGCACGCACCGACGAAAACCATTGAGCATGCACGTGTATGTACATATCATGTATGTACATGTACGGTGAAATAGTCTGGTAAAATAAGCTTCGACCGTCGACGTCACGTGTATGCAGCACTGCGCGTGAACAGCCCATCCGAGTCGGTAACCCAGACATTGTTTCAACCTCGTACGCGCTGAGTATTCGACCCAGCAGGTGGGACTGTGCGAAAAAGAAAAACAACCGAGAAGGAGTGTGTAAGAAGTTGTTGTTAAATGCAGGCAGCATGCAGCCGGCTTGTTTGTTTTGGCTTGGGTGATGCGTCCGCCGATGACCCGACAGTCCGAAGTTAGTTACTTTTTTTGATATTCAGAAGCTTCAACATGCCGTATCAGGAAAGAACCAAGCAAAAAAAATTATCCCAACTAAATGTTGCAGCATCAAAATGCTGCAAATTGGACACCTTTTTCAGGTAAGTTTTTTTTATGTCAGTTTTTTTCGTTTTTATTTTTTCGTGTTTGGTATTTTATTAAGGCACGATTTGCATACATTACATGTCTGTAGATATTTTAGCAACCTTGTTGAACGACATGCCAAACAAAAACCGGTAATTAAAGATCCATTTCTTTTTATAAATTGCCCAATAATAATAATACTAATAGTTTAGATTTCTGGTTAGTGAAAAATCTGGTTTAAAATTATTGAATGCATAAAACTTGTTTAAAATTAAGAAAACTGGAACTGGATTAAACTACATCAACAATTTGCTACAGGTCTTATCAATATTTATTTATAGTTTGATTCAAAGAAAACGTGTTTTTAATACAAATTTAAATTTCAAATTATGATATTTCTAATAAAAAAGGATTGCTTACAGAATCAGACTGTTTACAATTAAACAATAACATTGTGGTTTTCCTTATTTAACACAACAAGCTACTCTTAAATTTCCCAGGAGACCTAACCCCATCCTGGTATCGGATGCTGATGCAGATGTTGAGAAAGCCTCATCAAGTGTCGTCAATGACCTATCTAACAAGGACAACCTTGCAGTTGGATCTGTATTGACATCAGTAGTGGAAGTGTCCAAAAGGACCATGTGAATAATAACATAATCATAACAAAAGAAAAATGTGTAAGAGTAAAGCAAATTACTGGGCATATGTATTTTTGACAACTGTTTATTCCTGAGAACGAAATGCAAACAACTTAAAATGCACATAATTCCTTTTTTTTATTTTTAAGTCAAACATAAAGATGAGGATGAATCGCAACATACTTCTTAGAAAATGAAAGATTTGACCATCATAAATTTGTATGCAATGTTTAAAGACGAATAAACTACGTGTACAGTATGTCATGAAGGAAGTAAGCAGAACAGAATAACTGAGTGGTGTGTATTTATTGTGTAAGATTGTATTATTTATGAAATATGTGTTTTTTCAAAAATTGCCTTGGTGCCCTTTGCAAATTTTTGCAATCGCCTTGATGCCCTTTGGAATTTTTGAAAATTGCCTTGGTGCCCTAAATTTTTACAAAAAGTCAAGGCAAAACTGCCTTGCCCCTTTCAAGCTGAAGTATCAGGGCTGCCTTGTTATGAATGATTTACAAAACACCACATTTTAGGCATATCACGCATTTATAAATGTTTCAGATGATTTCAACATCAATGTCCGAACGTACAACTATAGTAACAAATTCAAAATCTAACAAAAAAGAACCTAGGCATTGTTGAACAATAAAAACAAAACAAATAAGGACTGTACCACAACATCTGTGTTTGACCAACAGAAAGGCCACAGATGGGACAACAAAAGAAAATTGTTAAAGTACAAATTTAACTCTTACACACAGAAGTGTTGAGAAATGTTTCATCATCAAAACTTCATGGTTCTAGATATTATCAAGAGTAATATAGTAAGAAAAGAAAAAAGAAAACGAGGATAACATGTGACATGTGAAGCGCTTATCACAGAGATAGCATTACTGGGGGGAAAAAACGGGGAAAAACCCCAACAACAACAACAACAACCACAAAAAACACTAATAAAATTCCCTAACCAACAGGAAATTTTCCCAATCTTAAAGTTTGACCTCAATTCTTAAGATGCATGTAAATCAAGACCAAGTCAACACAAACTGACATTTCCACCAATTGATTAGAAGTTGAAACACAAGTGTCCAGCCACCATAGCCTCCAAGCATTGGTCTAATTGCATTTGTCATTATTATTAAATCTGTCATGGAATTCACTGGTGAGCTAACACCCTTCAGATTCACTACCTGCTGTCACAAAGGTGAAACGATCATGGGTACTTCGCTTGGTTTACCTTTCACATTTTAAAGTCATAGTATAAGTCATCAGCTCTGTAATTATCTGATGACTGGCTGTTTTTATGCCATCCAGACCGGCTAATTACATTTTCTCATATTTGTGTCAGGGCAAGTAAGCACTACTTGAATTCTCAACAACACAATTCAATTGCCAATTTAATTTCTGTAATCATAGTATAAGAAATTATAATCAAAATATTTTTCATTTTTTAAACATGTTCGTGCATATGATGTACACTTTGTTCAATAGTACTGAAATTACAATGAATAACAACTTTCACAGGTTGATTCTTGTAAAAAGAATGCTTACATTCAGTCTTACTGGACAAAACCTGAATGTTTTTTGCTTTCTTCAACAGGACAATCCTGTAGTGTACTTCTTCAATAACTTTGTAACAAATACATGTATTCCAAGTCAGGGAATGCTTTACAAACAAGGGAAATTGTTTACTGCAAATTGATCCAATATAAGTATTCAATCAAACTTTGTTCGGTTTAAGTGACATACTACACAACTTACACACAAGTTTCAATCACATTTGCCCTGAATCCATATTACTACAGTGAGCTCTTTCTCTTAGAAGAGAAGAAAAAATAAAATATTTAAAAAAATCTCAAGTTTCCTCACCTAACATTTCCTCAAAAAAGGGTGGGGGAATAATAAAGCAGGTTTTGTTCTTTTAAGAGCTTACTTTCCTGTCTTTATCCAAGTCCAAGCTTTAATTCTTCCTTCGAAACAAAATTATTTGTTAGTTTAAAACAGATTTGATTTATCAAACAAACATCCAAATAATTTGGTTTTCAAGGAAGTCCTCAGGGTCAGTGTAGGTTACAAAGCAAGTCACAACAGACAGGGAAAGAACTTGTGCACAGTGATACACATACTTGTAAATTAAACATTCTTACTAAGTGAATCATTGTAAAGGTCAGTTTATAGTTTGCTTAATGCTGTCATGGAATTATTATGGCATTGAATTATTTTTCTGTTTTATCATGATTCATGAATTGTTTTTTTCCTGATGCCTTAGATATTTTCATTTTGAGTTTTTCAAAATGTTGTTGAGAGATGGTCCATTATGGTATTGTGAAGAATATTTTACTCTTTTTTTTAAAACCCAACAATTTTTTTAGAAGCATGCATAGCGTCAAAAATATCTGCACAAAATATATTTAACATCAAAATCAAATCTGTGAAGATATCTTTGAAATATCAGCACATAACAGTTTTTTAGACCCAAAAGATTTTTCAATATGTCTTGGTCTGCTTAATACACACACGCTTTTATTTCTCTGGCCTCACAGCAGCAAGACAACAGTTCCTAAACTAGATTTTAATTTCTTAAAAGATGGCAGCTTCTAAGCTGGGTATTTTTCTGAGTGTGTGTGTATGTATTGGGGGAGGGGATAAGTACAATGTAGAGTCGGAATATAATTTATCTTAACTTTTTACAAAAGGTAAGATTTCAGGTTCTACTTTCTGAACTGTTTTCTTTTTTCACTGATATAAACAATTTTGACTGGTCATGTCTGTAACAGAAGCCCTACGCTCAGACATAGTCAAAGCAAAAGCTTCAGTCAGTCTCCCAGCATTCTTGACTGTCTCCCTGTAATAATATTTTGACTACCGGAATGTAAAGGGAACCTCACAACAGAAAGAGAACGCTCAGAACTTAATTGGACAAACCCCAAAGAGTAACACCTAGGATAAATTCTGCAGAGAATAAGTAAAATAGAACTTGTTGCACTTAATTGGTCATGAAGTCAGTGGGTATGGTCCCAGTGTAAAAGACCCCTTCAATATTTTGTAATTAAATTATGAGAGAGGAGTGGTGGATAGGTTGGGGGATGTGTGTCATTCATTGTAGTTTTCAAGAAATGTCATAAATTTAATCAAACACTTTTTATCTTTGGTTAGTGAATTGAAAAATTAATTTAAAAAAAGACAGGTTCATTTTCAAGATTGACATACTGTATTGTTAAGACTACTGCAGTTACATCAACCGAGGGAATATTTCTGCAATATAATTGTTACCATTCAATAAATTTTTAAAAAAATAATTCATTTTTGTTTGTATTGCCAAGAAGGTACACAAGAACATGATCCAAAGAGACTTACATTTTCCTCATCTTTCCTCTTGATCATATCCTCTAACTTATCCACCCTTCGGTTCAAGGCAGCAATGGCACCCCAGATAGCATTCAAAGTATCCTGAACTTTTGTCTCCATCTCCATGGTGACCAAACAAAATAATCCTCTTCACGTTCAGCGAGCAAACTAAGACTGTGATTCAAGTCGCAAACAACCTGTGCAATTTTTATGTCTCGATGGAGAATATGCTGAATCCAGTGGATGTAGGGTGTTCTCAAAAAGTCACCAACTTCCTCACGACGACGTTGGTGTTGTCCTACTGATGACTTTCATCAAGTTGAACAATGCTTGGATCTGGGCCAGCTGTATGCGGACTATAAAGTAGACAACACCAGGAGCCAGTGCAGTCACATGATACTCACCTTACCAATGGGATGATGCACATGATGATATTCATCAACTAGCCCTACAGTACGCTGCCAGCTGGTCTCGGGGTGGTCTCTTCATTTGGTATTTTGTAACCTTTATTTCATTATCATAATTTGTTTTTCTTTTTCTTTTTTTGGCGGGGTCGTAATCAAATTCCCTTGCATCAGCTGGGTGCGGCTGATGATAAAAGATTTGTTTCACGTGTTAATATTTGCAGCATTTCTGAGGGTTTGGTTGTGGGTTATTTTCACAGATTGGTTCATGTGTGGTTATTTGTGTAGTCATCCTCATACAGTGAGGCAGGTTGACGACAAGAGGTGACCAGGGAGAGAGGATGCGAGTTTGACATTCCAAGGAGCTGACTCAAGGAGGGGTTGACATGGTTTTGTTGGATGGTGGCCAAGCATAGTGATGCAGGTTGTTTTGTAAGATCGGAGCTCACAGCCGTTACACAAGATGAAGGAGCGCGTATCATGATCCTCATTTCATCATCTCTGACATTGATACATTTCCAAGTGATGATGGGGCCCTTGTGACATGCCGTCACGAGTAAGTCAAAAGTCAACTTGTCAAATGCTTCAAAATAGTAATAAGGACTTCCAAATATAAAACAAGAGACAACCAAAGAAGATTTACAAACATTTCTGAGATCACAGTATGCTAAATTTACAAATTAGTGGCGAGCCGTTTTTCCCTCTCTCATATTTTGAGTGTACATTATTGAACACAAATTTAAACAGCACCAAAACTCAAGACATAAGTTCATAACATGTATTGAACGCTTGAAAATTTAGTTTTTAATTTCTCTCTTAAGTAATATGGTAAATCTTATGAGCGATGTGGCTAAAGAAAGACTTGTGCCTCATATTTCAAATTGGGAGTTGAATGAGAAACACTCATGCAGTGTTTACACAAAATTTGCAAATTCATGGGTAAAAATAAATGCAAATTATGGGAAAACTTATAACCAGTATTATTGTCATCTATAGTCATTTCCATTGATATTCAAATTTAATGAAATCAAGTTCAAGACCAAGGATGACTGCAACAAACATCCAACCCCCAAAAATATCACAGAAAGACCACAAGTCTGGCAAACAGATCAAATAATCCACCAGAGACTCCAAATTCCAAATATCTATAAACCACAGAGTCTACTCTTCCATTCCATCTCAAGACCCTTTTTGTACATTGTGGAACTACATAATATTAAAATAAATTCAAGCTTAATCATGTGTTTCCGGACTTTCAGTATTTGAAAAAGTTTATATGTTTTTAAATGGTTCGACTGGGCATCAGTGAAAAACAGCTTTCATGCTGAGCTGATTTTACCCAGTATAAATATAGTATAAATAAATAAAGTAGAAATAAAACAATTGTTTCAATTGTTCCACTATTGAAAAAAAATCATTTGGTCATGTCGATGGGCATCAGCAGTGTAGTTCATGCATGTAATGTCTTCATGTGCACATCAATACAAATTATTGAAACTGATTTAAAAGCGGATCTCAGCGATTAAACTAAGTTCATTTGAGAAGTATTTTTTGACACAGGAAGAAGTCTAATGCAGGTAGATTACATACAGCTAAAAAGTCCAGTTAAAAAGTATGCGTTTTCTGTATGGTTTGTGAGCTTTCAATAGTCGGACTACAGTGTAAAATGCACAACTATTTCAATCCATATCTAATATTTAAAATTTGATGTCTACAAATTAAACATCTTAAAAACATTCAATACTCACATGATATTTTACACCAAGCATTTTCAGATTCTTGAACGATAATCTCGTCTTCAGAAGAAGAGTTAAAAAAAAAGTAAGATTGATGGTCTGTCTCAAAGAGTAAATTTTTCCAGCAATAAGTAGTTTCAAGATCGGACCCATCTATTTAAGGCAACCTTGAGAAATATCCCATAATTTTTGCTCTTTGAATAATCTCATTCAGGAATCACCACTGACAAAAAGTGAAGGTGGGGAGGTAAGTTTGACTACCCAAAGGCACGCATTCAAACTATTTGTACCCCCACTTCACGCTGGTCTAGCTTTTCTTTTTTAAACAGTCTCTAAATCAGCATTAATCATGTTTAGCAATTTAGCAATTAGACTCTAGGAGAGCTGTATATTGTATCAACAGGAGCCAATTTGGCAAATCTGGTAAGCACACATGATCTCCAGTTAAAGCTTCTTAGCAGAGAAGGATCACCAATCAAAAACACCATATGGTGGATACGGTTTGTGAAAGGGCCCAAGGAAATCTGTGCTAAGCGAATTTAGTGTTTATCTGCTAAGCTGTTCTCTTAAATTAGACCCAGATCTCACGCAATGCATAGATTTCTTCCACCAATTTCCTTGGGTCTCTTTTCAAATGTCAAGACATGTACGAATTAAACTATGATAAAGAAAGAGGATTTATTTGCACCAGTGTGTGCGCACGTTCGCATAGGGAATGGTGGGTTATTTTGGCAAGGACGGACAGGGGGCTTCAGATGTGTAATGGTCTCTTGACTAGTCTAGATGAAAATCAAGTGCCAAAAAATTTGGCAGGAATGCGACCCTCTGTGCAAGTTATTTGTTCATTTGTACTGAAGGGAACATGGCATTTTAAAAGGACTTCTAAACAATAAAAGTGTACATATCTATATTGAAGGTTTTTTAAATGAATGCAAAACACCCGAAATGTTGGGAAGTTTGAACTCCGCCACCCTCTCCTCCCCCTCACATCCATGGCAACATAAAAATACTATTTACTCAGGTTTTGCACTCTGAAAATATATCCAAGTTGGTTATTCAGGATACAGGAAGGAAACCCTAGGGCCATGACATCCGCCTTTCTCATCTCACAACCACTCCACCATAAGAGCTTATCAAGTGAAGTGAATAATGAGAGGCTGGGTATGTCTTGGATCATCCTTTCCTCCCGAGAAGAATGCATGCCAAAATTAAAGCTGCAATCATTTTAACACCAGTGTGCATATCTGCTCTAGAACGGGAAAGGTCATCGGTTCGAATCCCTAGCGAGCGATATGCCTGTGGGTTTTTTTCCACAGGACTCGGGAAAAACTGAGTATACAGTGCTTCATACACACCTGTATAAGTTCAAAAATCAAATAATATTCTTTATCCACATTGCTAACAATATAGGATTCAAACTACTTTTAACCAAGGGGCTAGCTTGTGGTCTAGTGGTAAGACATCTGCTCGAGCATGGCAAATGTCGTGGGTTCGAATCCCACCCGACCGATATGCCAGTGTTAATTATAGTTTTTCTTTACGGCCTCTGCTTTTGTGTAAATTTAGTGTATGTTTGTAAACGTGCAGTAATAAAGACCATCAAATAAAATTTAGCAATTTCAACTCTTCTTGCTGTAGTAGATATCCAATTAAGTAGAAATTTGTCATATTACGTTGTGCACTGAAGGATCCATTTTCTGTGGTTATATTTTTTGCTGTTTTTAATCAGCAGCTTTGACAGTCTATCATACTTTTGATTATAAAAGGACACATCAAAAATAAGTGAATTATATATGCACATCCCACGATACAGTATTACATGTACATAAAAAGTGTTAAAAAGTAAATAAGCTTTCACACCTTTTTCTTTATTGTATTGACCACGTCTGGTGAAAACTTCACAAGTTGGATTCTGACAACAATTGCTCAGCTGAGTGCAATAGATATAAATAACACCATCACACCATAAGCCTTAACTGCCCTATCCAATTGGTAATGGTTTATGTTAATTACAAAGTCTGCTATCAGCTCATTGGCAGTCAACATCATTGAATATTTAAATACAGGGCCAGTTCCTAAATGAGCATGGCCTATCCTCTTCAAAGATAAAATTCAAGGTGCATACCTGTGCATGCTACACATTGGAATGTCTGGTACAACAGCAGACCAACAGCAAAAAAAGAGGATGCTCTGAAATTGTTCAGGGTGTTTATAAACGCCCACCATAAGGCAATTTAGACCTTTCAAGAAGCAGAATAAAAAGCTGAGTCAGACATTAAATTTTTATGAAACTTATGTAACAAACAGTTATTGATGTAAAAACTTCTTATAAAAGGTGACACAGATACAAATTTCACTGCCTGCTTTTATGACTCCCCATGAAAAGAAAGGTAGGATAAGAATTAGAATTAGATCAACTGCTTTCCAATTTTTCGCGCAGCTAGCAGTTGAAAGGATAGAATGAGAGAACAATTTTTTGTTTCTAGGCCTTCCAGGATACTTGCATGTGATTCAAACCAATAGCAACCTAGTATAGGTTTCAGTTTCAAGAAGTATATTTGACCTAAAAATGGTGGGCGGTGGGAAACATTCCCAGAAAGGCGTGATAATGAGATTCAGTTTTCCTTTACTTTATTTAACAGTGTACTCATTTAATTTTTTTTCATTTCATTAATGCTGGTTGTGAAGCCAAGGATTCTCAGAAAAGCGAACTTAGTCACCATACTTGCCAAGATCCCCATAGAAAGAACACAAGGAAGGAAGTTTCAGTTTTAGATGTGGGAGGCAAACCCCAGAGAAATATCCCAAGGAAAATGTACACAGTTAAGTAGGGACTAAAAACCCAAACAACATAGTGCCCCCGGCGGGATTCGAACCAAGTTCCTAGAGGGGTTAGGTGAGGAAAGATACCACTACGCCAAACCCATACATTACCAAACAGAAGTATCAAGTCTAGTTTGATATGCTAATATAATCTTCTTCTTTTTTAAATAATAACAAAAACCATCAGTTAAGAGTCTTTGTTGTTTGCTTTAAACAAAAACACAACATGACCACATCTCCATAGACCACTCATCAGACCACCCAAACAGTGCCGTCAATGAGGTCAATAAAGACCTATCATTGGCTGAGAGTTGTGCGCGGCGCAAACACACCTGCACGTTTCCATTGTTTGACCGCAGTGATGGCAGCAAATGCACAGGGTCTATTAATGGTGGTATCAATCCATGGTGTCCTATATACATTTATTGTACGTAGGCCAACATGTTTGTACTTTTAGTTTTGTCTTTATGATCGAAAGTCCGCCTGTACATAATGTTCTTGTTTGGAAAGAATACTTTATGTTTCCTATATAATTCCCAGAACCTTCAGAATAATTAAAATGGTTTTCATTTTATTTCAAAATAATATCAATAAAAAATGTCATCACCTGGTTTGAATTCAAGTTCACAACGTTGACGGTTGACAAGTTTTAGTTTAGTTTGTTGAGGATAAGTGAATTACTTAGTCAGAATGAAAAAGGTTAATAAATTTAACTCAATAAACACACTATGTACCTTGGGTGCACAATATTTAAAATGTTATGGGGGTATACTCAATTTACTTTTATCTGTAGCACAATGTTTCCCCTGATGAAAATGTTTGTAAAGATTCTCTTCAAAGAACTATACAGTTTTTCATTCCCCTAAAGAGGGCGCTGTTTACATTCAACAATTGAAAATCCCTCACAAATTACACACAAATACGCCTGAATGGCTACCACCAACAACAGGTTTTAGATTACAAATCACTGTTGGCAGGTTTGACCTTGGGAAGTCAAAAATGAAATCAACAAAATTATCGTAACTTTCTCTATTGTCACCTAATTGTTTGCCAACATTAAGTGCAAACTGTTATCAGTAAGGGAAAATGTTTTTTCTACATAATTTAGAAACAAACAAAATTCTTATTAAAAAAAAATTAAAAATATGTCATGTTACATTTCATCCACAATCCTTCATTATTAACACCATTAGTGCAATATTTTGGCCTGACCTTAAGTGTCCAGTTTTAGTAAAATTTGGCACACTTGTACAGTGTGTTGCACTCAGCATGGTTCCCCAACAACACAACAGAACATGGTGCTTATCTGGCTGTTAGTGTTAGCACTGGGAAGGGGGAATTCACTACATGTACGTGTCTTTCATGGAAGAAGTGACGTTATTGATGTGCATGGTCTCAAGATAGTGTTGTTTTATCTCTCCAATCAAAAGTCACTGTGTTCCTCTTTGAGAAGCCATTTCTAAAAGAAGTCTTTTTCAAAAAATACAAAATTTAAATGTAGTGGCCTCATCATGTGGCCTACCTCATTTATATCAATCCAGACTATTATTAACAAATGATTGTAATGACTTATGAAAATAAATGATTGTAATGATTACATTGATCTTGTAATCCCACAAAATCTGATAGAGTCCATCCTGAGTCATCTACCTAAAATGAATATGATACATCATCATATCACACATGCTTTCAAGCCTAGCGTGTTATCTAGACAAATTGAATTACCTGTCCTGTCCTCATTCCTAAATAAAATTTGTGTCTCGTGATTACTCAAACAATCACTACACATTCATCCTTTAAAGCAATTTGCTGCATTAATTAATACAACTTACGTGTCTCATGTGTTATTTAAAGCAATGGCAATATATTTGATTAAAAGAAAGGGATCAGTACGCTTAACCAGCGAGGCGTGTGATCATGTGACTCACAATGGTCAGCGAGGCGTGTGATCATGTGACTCACAATGGTCAAGGTGGGGCATCTTGACTAGTAGAGTCAATGACGAGATTGAATCCCACAAAACGTAGCAGTCATTTTCTAGATGAGTTAGCCATGACACAGTCTAGCCTCATGTAAATTATGCACATTTGTATTCAATGTCTGCACATTGCTCACTGTAACATTATCTCCCAGTAGCCTCTATAGTCTGAGAAATGCTTCAAGTTACACTCTTGCCATTGATTTCATGAGCTTTTGTGCATCTGCACAGAATAGTCCAGGGATTTTAAAGACATGGATACAGCCATATTTTGATTCTGTCGATTAATTAAGTGCCCCCATACATGGTATCAAAAAAATTGCATTTTGTAACTGTTCCAACATATATGGGGGTCTGTTGTTGATAGAATCTCTCAAAGAAAAGTGTTTTGTCTACAACTGTTTTGTTTTGAGGGTTTTTGTGTGTGTTTTTTTTAAAGTACTGCCAAAAGTCATGTTTGAGTTGTCATCTTTCCACATTTAACTAAATGAAAATAACGAATAAGCTGGAACTCAAGGATGTTTAGTGTTTTGTTTTTTCAATATAGAGAGAGTTTTTTTTAACGATGTCACGTCAATGCCATGCATTAAATGTAAAAAAGAGCTGATTCACCGATAGTGACTACAGCAACAGCAAAATCAGTTATTCTTCAAGCCTGAAAAGCAGTTTCATTTAGTTCCGAAATGAGTCCAGTGTTTCACAAAATTTTCTATTGTTGTCAGCCCAAAAAACAGAAAAGAAAAAGAAAGGATAGGAGTTGCATCTTTAATGCCTGTAAAATGGTGACAAGCACACCTTGGTGCGTCAGCTGCCAGACAATGAAAGTGGCAGATGAACTTTAGGGAATGTTCTCCCAAGGAGAAGAATGAGTCAGGGATCAAAGGAGGGATGAGGAGGAGAGGCAAAAAGGAGTTCAAGAAAAGCACAAGAAAAGGCATTGAACACTACGATAGTGAAGATGTTATATCGCACAATACTGCACACTTTTGTAGAAACATGCAGGGTTTAAGGAGAGTTCTCACTTGCAAATGGCAAGTTGTAATAATGTTCTGACATACAATATCAAATAAAATAGCTTCAGTAAAGGCCCTAATATAATATGAAAAGGGGCAAGTTTGAAGACTTAGTAACACTAACTAACACATACCGTACAAAAACTGTTCTGACACTTTGTTCTTGCAAGGGCACCTCAATGAGGGAAATGCAAATTTGTACTGGAACATTTTAAAGAGCACCCAGGCAATAACCAAGGGACATGGAGTGGAGGAGGGAATTGCCTCCATAGCCTTCATGAAGTACATGTTCATGTATCAGGAATGCAGACGTTAATGCTTCTCACAACTTAACCTATTTTACTGGATGTATCCGAGTCACAATTTCAGAATTTGGACTATTTTTATAATGAGGTTCTTCATGCTCTGATTTATACAAGATGCATTCATGTTAAATTTGTTTCTTTACATTTTGTAGGCCTACATGTCTGCGAGTATGTCTACCCATTGAAACTGAGGACTATAACAAAAGGGAACCCAGGTGTTTTAGAGCGAGGACGCCCTCGTTTCTTTTCTGTACAAGACCAATGAAGATGTCACTAAAATTAAAATAAGTTCAAAACAATGGGAGAACAAAGAGAAGTCCTCAAATTGACGGGTTCACAAACAAACGTGTGTTTGAGGGTGTCTACCCATTGACACATAAGACTTTAACAAAAGGAATCCGGGTGTTTTGACTTCGCTTTCATGAACAAAACCAATGGGGATGTCGTTAAAAAGAAAACAAAGTCCAAACAATTGGAGAACAAGAGAGAAGTCCTCAATTTACTCAGAGGACAAACTTGTCTGTGTGTGTGTGAGTAGGTAACCACATTCAAACCGGGGACCTATAACAAAAGAGGACAATAGGTCCCCGGTTGCTATCACAAAGGAAAGCATTGTGGTCCACGGTTGCTGTTGCTATCACAAAGAGTTGAACAAAGGAGGGTCCATGATTGCAGGCTGTTACACACTTGGTGTGTGTGTAAATGTGTAATTGAATAATTTATGGAACCTTCATCATCATGAACTATGGGTGAGGCTTCCTTCCTGCTGGTTGTGTACTTGTGCAATATGTAGATGATGCATGTTGACCTGGAAATGTCACAGTCACATGGCATTCATACATTTGTAAAACATTCCACACTTTTTCAGGGTTTGGCTTTGATGACCAGATTGCAAACACAACACAGTTTGTTTTTCAGTACCCTGGTAATTGTGTGTAGAATAATTAAAAACCTCACATGCCAGGCAAACTATCCTTATTGATTTTAATACTGCATTGGCAAGTTTGTTGTCAGTGGGTAAACAAGCCAATGTGTAACATCAAACAAGTGACATGTGCTGGTTTTGTTATGTTAGCTTCAATAACAAATGTTTTTCCTTATTTTGTTTTCCTTATTTTGGTTTTTGTTTTAAGTTACTCAAAGTTGATAACTTTCCAGAGTAATTCCAAACAATCCCGGACTTTGTAGTTTATTTCAAACACTTTGGAAAATGAGACACAATCCCAATGTGGAACGTGTTTGAATGTTCCTACCTTTGAGAATATGGTGACTGATTACAATGTAGACTACATACACACATATTTCCTTCCTCCATGATACACATTAGGCCCTACTACATTGTCACTGCATACAAAATTAGTTTAAAGGAATTGCCTGCAAGAAAGAGCTTCTTTTTTTAAAACGTCAATTCAACAAATTAACACCTATTACCGTTTTAATACAATCTTCTGACAAAACCATGAGGCCCCTTTGATTCCATTGTTCATGCAATTCTTATGATAAATTTCTTGAGAAGAGAGTATTAGAATGACAGTACTCTCAAAATCAGATGTTGGACCGGGAACAAATTTAAAAGGCTCTGTGGCTTATTTGTAAACATCTGATGTCACAGGTTAAATTGTCTACATGCACAATTACAATACCACAAAATTTTCACAAAAAGTATTTATAATGAACACCAACTTCAACAGTGCATTTTCTGCTCATTAACAGATTGTTCATAGGGCCATAAATGTTTTCCTTTGAGATACAATGAATAAATTCCTGCAATGATAAGACAGGAACTCCCAGTTTATCCAAATTCACTTTAACATTGGGCTTTCCAAGTAAAGGAGCTTTTTCACAGGTCAGAAAAAAGGTGTGTTCCCAGTTTCACAAGACATCCAGAATAGACTAATTGTTTACCAAAATTTTAGTCAGTGACATAGGAACGGACACAATCAAGTGTTTTTTCATTTACAATTAGTCTTTGCCCCATCCAAAAACAATGACACTGAAAAAGATATGATAGGATTGCCATGATGTGTACATGTATACATAAAGTCTAAGTCTTTATGTGCACATCTTCATTTGCCACAGGGGATCTCATTTATTTCAGCTGCATCTTTTGTCACTGGCCTGTAGTGGAGTGTCTACTAAATTCACACTTATCCCACAAGAACATCTTCCAAGGACAAAGTACATATACACTGCATGTACTGTACATGAATTACAGAGCAAGGACCCCTGCCGCTGATAAATTCAGCAGAATTTTACATGGAAAAGTAATTTCAAGCTTTTTATCTATACTAGCTAGAAATTTCATTATGTTGCGCCTTCTCGGAAACAATTGAGCGCATATTAATTTTTTCTTTCTTGAAATCATCCATCACACTTATTTGGTTAGTTGCCTTTCTCCATGCATACACAGTCCGTGCGCAGTGTGTTAGATAATGAGGCCGAACACCAGATTTTATTTGCAGCTACACGGCGGTCTCGGGCCCTTCGAGATTTCGCGTGAATGCGCGAGCGTTCGGAGACGACCCTGCAAGATTGGCTACAGGTGCCCGCTAGAGGGCAGTATCGGGTCAAGATGGAGTGGGAAGTTTCTTTGAACATTTTCATCATAAAATAAACCTATTTTTACCAGATTTTAGGTACCAAATACATGTGAATCTTCGTCTGAAATGTGATTAAAGTTTCACACTTTTTGTTGATTAGCTTTACATTTAGGGTGCCCCTGACTGTTTCGAGCACGATTGAGACAAACGGAGTCCATATTCTGATAAACGAAGGATCGTTCTTTCGATACGTACCACATACACTTCTGCAGGTTTAGCCGTTAATGTTTTTTTCGGTGCAAAAACTTTTGCAAAAATCGTTATTTGTGCCGTATCGTTTTAGCTTACATGACGTCATCATCAAATGGCGGGAGAAAAGGGCCTTGTGTTTTTACTTGTTCTTACGACGCTATTTATTTTGTCATGTTTTTTGATGATCTTCGTGACAAAAATGATGAAATTTTGTCATGAAAAATATTACTAAACAGTACTTCTTATACTTGTTACTACATTTACATGTCACGCACATGTATGCAGCTGAAAGAAACTTTAAAATAAATGTTTTGTAAATTAACAAAAGAAAAAAACAATTGTCATTTGGTTTATTCTTGTGTTCATTAATACATGTAATTTAATATGTTTTATTTGGAGCTGAACAGAATTCCCACCTTTTAAGTTAGATTTCACAGTAAATAGATAGGGGCCCGGGGCAGGGTCAGGAATTGAACTTTCATTGGAAAAGTAAAAGAGAACAAAAAATATGAGTTTTGAAAGACTTTAAAACAAAACAAAGAAAGATTTCATTTTTAAAACTGTCAAATATATTTGTATTCATAGCATTGGATTGGAAGGCCATCATTATTTAGGCCTAAACTAGCAATTTACCTGTTGCGTTTATGCCAGTTTGGGTTTCTGCGACGTAAAGATACAGATCCTTCCAAATAACTGAAGCTAAACCCGGCCAAACACCATAATAACGAATAATAGTCGGGCACCGGTTTCTTGTCAACACAAGCCCTCGTAGATTGCATGACTGGAGCAGGGAATCGTGCCAAACCATGGTTGCCTTGCGTTTTGTTACGTAGCAGCTGATTAGTCAGTTGTCACGCTTGCTGCACATTCTGACCAATCACATTCGGGCTCCCATTAGACCAACGAGTAATGGCGGATTTTTCTACCGAGAATGTTAACGCTGACGGCGACGGATACTTAGGGTGCCCCTGACTGTTTCGAGTGGCTTCAGAAAAAACGACTATAGCGTATGAGTAGATTAATAATGTACCTAAACACCCATGATTCAGGTTTTTCTGCACAATTTCATTAAATGCTAGAAAAGGGACTTTTTCGGAAACCGTTATTTTTGTACAACGATGATAATTTTTCTAGTCCGATATTTCTCAATTCTGAACAATTAAAAATTCTTCCATGATTTTTGTTATTACAATGAAGCATCCCTCGTTTATAATATTACGTTTTTATATTTTTACATGGCTGGATTTTCACGACATGATTTTTTGAAAATGTGCCCTCCAAGCTCATTATATATGCAAAACTGCGACTGCCGTGCATACGCTACAAATGAAAGGAAGCACTTTTCCGAACGCTGCGCACTGACTGTACATTACTTCCATGGGTCCTTTCTGTATGCTTCATGTTGACCAGTGTTGACATACATCCATGTACATGTACATGTACAGCACATCTGCTTATCTTTGTAAACTTTGTTTATTTTAGTCTTCAGACTAGAGTTTGGTTGTGCTTTACAATTTTAATTTAATTTAATTTAATGTTCATGTAAGTGAAAGACGATATTAACTTTCAGCAAGAGTCAGAAGGTTTAGGTGTATTGGCTAAAATATGATGATATACAAGACATGCCAACCTTCACGTATGCACATTTTTATGTACTCAGAATAAATTTGAAGCAGGCCCAAATCATCTAGCCCAATACACTTCTGATGGAAATGCTGTCATCAAAAACATGTTGAAATCCAAGCACTCTTGCAATTTCAAATGTGCATGCATGTATCACAAAACGTTTTGCCCACAATAGAAACAAATATATATTTGAAGGCATGAAAAGTCTATTCAGAGCCTACACCATGTGTTAATTGATAATTTTGAATTAAATGGGGGTTTTTTCTCTACCGAAAATTCTATGTTGTACATCTCACTGTCAGTATTCCACAGGTGATTTGTGTAATCCTAGAGTAAGGAGTGCCCTGTAATTATCTCCATCACTGTTAATACATTTACCTGGCTTAACAAAATTCTTATTTTGTTTTCTACATACAGTCTGTGTATTCACAAGACCTATCCATCATCAGATATGCATCTGGCTCTAGCAACTGTGTGTTACATAACAACTCTCTTAGTCTATAGGCCTACATGTAGTCACTGTTGAAACTGACAGTCCCTTTGTAACAAAAGTCTCACTGACAGAGTATTTGTTATTTTTCAGCTGGTTTTGTGAGAGACAGAAAGTTCCTGGCATTTTTGAAATACCAACTTTTATCCCTTGCCTGTAACTGCGCTGTAAGTAAGGGTGTACTGCTTTTGAAATGAATCCATTAGGCCAAATAAAATAAAAAAACAGATTTTTCCAAAAAGAGGAGGATGAGGGCCTTTTTATTTTTTACTTATTTTTTTTTCCCAAGATGGCCGCCAAGTATTTCAATTCAAACAGGCCATCAATTCTTCAGTTTGAAATCACCGCTAACTTTTTTTATATCTATTTGTTGCATGAGGTAAGTTGACATAAAAAATTAAAATATATATGTCAAAGGGTGGATTAAAAATACAAACTTTTTTTTTTTTTTTTTTTTAAGGAAAAATCGAAAGAAAAAAAAATTAAAAAAAAGGATGCGGCCTCAAAAAAGGATGCGGGCGGGGACGTTCAACTGGTATTTTTTTTTACTTGGCCTTAAGTACTGGGCACTAGAAAATGCTCACATATCATCATTGACATAAACTAGGTGTCCATGCCATTGATTCTGAGACCTAGGAACAATTCTGTAGGGTTTAGTTGCTTAACAATTTTCAGGCCTGATATTTCACAGTCACAACTACTGAGACCTGAATTCTACCTCCTTCATGTCCACGCTGAGACAAGTTCCACTCCCCTTCTTCAGTGATGTTACAAATTTAAATTGCACTGGGTAAAAAGGAAAACTAAATGGATGTTAGTCAGCAAATTGTGCCTATTTTAAGTTTAGGCTCCATGAACATGTACATGAATGCATACACATTCAAAAATAAACATGTCTTTTTTCCCACTAAAAATGATTAATTTCCTTTGTTTCAACTTAGATTAGAACAAGCAATAGGCCTCACAAGGTGAACTGTTTAAGACTTTAAAAAACATGAGGAGATTCTCCAGACTATGCTCAGATGAATAATCTGTCCAAACCCTTAGAGTTAGACAAGTACCTGAATGATTCAACATACAAATGAGATTCCGTACCTACAAGTACGTGTACAGATGACCATAGGTTTGCAAATGACCTCCCATGGGAGTAAGCGGGTCAGAGAATGACTTTATAAAGCATGACACATGGGAGGTAATTTGTACTTATTCTCCCCATGGTGATTCCAAATATGGGTACACATATTTTATGATCAGTACTTTTGTTGTTGTTGAAGTATTCCTACATATTTGAATCAAACATCAACTTCAGGAAGGAAAATAATTTCAAAGGTAGCAAAAGCAATTGTCTATCTTTGAATTAGCATCCAAGGTCTTACATGCTGTAAATCATAAATAAATTTATGAGAAAGTGAATGCTATGTAATTGTACAGCATCACTTAATTCTATGTATCCGTATTGCGTTCTGCTTTATCTGTAAAAAATTATGTGCACTGTTTAGTAAGTATTTTCATTTTAAAAGGATCGCGCATTACACTCAACACATAGATTGCCAACCTAATTGTTTACATATTACCACGATTACGGTCAAGGTGCATAATTAATACATGTAGGTGGTATAATTCAATTTATATAACTCACACATAGATCCTTGTCATTTGATTGGAGAAACAGGCATCAGGTGTCATCCTTTATTGGTTTGGACACAATTTATTTCTCGCTTTTGTGACTGTTTCACTTCTTGAAGGCTCAAGCCAAGGAGGTTTTGAGAAAAACCTGAAATCTGCAAAAATGCTGAGAACTCGCATGCCTGATTGATAATGTAAAGGCCAAATAACTTTTGGGGAAGCTACAGATAGACTGTGTACATCATGTACCATGGCTTACTTCAATCCAAATATGTGTTTCCTCAGGCAAATGGATTTGCACGTTAACAAGGCCATCCAGCAAATTGGGAAATAGCACCAAAAATGTACATTAAACTAAGCATGGGCACATATGGAGACTATTTGGTAAAGGGGGGGTGGGGGGGGGGGGGTGAAACGGGTTGATTTGCCTGAAAGATTACACATAAAAACATATATATACCAACTCAATACAGGAAAAGGGTTTGTTTTGTTTTCTCAGGCCAGCGTTTTTTCCTTCTTTGTGCCTGAATTTTCCCCAATGATTTGCCTGAATTTGGGAGGGCAGTTGCCTCCCCCCCCCCCCCGGGTTTTACGCCTACGTAACTAAGGGACTGCACAGGCTATTTCCTTCGTCCATGGTTATACTGATTCAATTTCTAGAAGCAGGCTGCCTCAATACAAGGGCCATATCCAAACTGGCGGCTACAGCTACGGCTAAGAGTTGCTACATGTACGTCAACGCTTGACGACGCAGAAATCTAGCCATAGCCGTAACTGTAGCTGCCAATTCGTACACAGCCTACTATTTCAATGGAAAGGGAAAACACTGAGTAGAAGTTACGAAATCACCATCAACTAACTCGGGTAACTTGCATTTTTCCCAATCCTTACCACTTGGCAGCTTGCCCAATGTAAAAAGGGTTCAAGAGGACACCCCTCGAAGTTTATAAACTGTGAAACACATAGGCCTACATGTACATTACATGTACATCGAAACAACCAAACATTGATAAGACAAACCACTAAGGTTTCCCTTTGGTATTAAATGAACTGATAGTGATACTCTCTATGTAGAAGAGATCTATTTATCCCCGATTTGATTATCACTTCCTTGCAAAAACTTTCCGGATCCTGTACCAGACAAAGCCCAGGCACCCTAAAAAAAATAGGAAAAAAAATAACCCACTAAATTATTCTAGTGACAGATATTGAACAGTGAATCCTGCTGATGTAAACTGATGTCAATGACAGCAACTGGAAGACATTTCATGCATTAACTTGTTGAAAGGAATGTGACAAATATGTACACATTTCTGGTTAATGTTTGAGACTATGATGAGTTTACCTACAAAGATGTAAGTTTACAGTGCAAGTTTACAGCCATGCACTTCTACCGTTCAGGTAGGCCTACAACGCTACCCTGGCCACTTTAAAAAGAAACCCTGAACAACAGGAAATACTAGTAATAGACCTGAGTAATCATTGTACTTGGTCCATGTTTGAAAGTTATGTCTTCCTTTTAGAAAACATGTCTTCCTTTAAGAAAACAATGGTCCGCTGCATGTTGTACAATACTTGATGTACATAGGCCAAGTTTTCTTTGTCAAAAGTGCATCTGAAGTGAGTTGCACCTGCTGCAGCAAGTCTAATTACTGCAGTAAGTCTTGCTAAAAACAGGTGTAATTTTATGGTTTTTGTTTAATTTAAAGCAGGATGACTCTATTGAAAAATCATACTTGTTGTATCACCGTAATAGAGTGTGAATTTTAGGGCCTATTGACTGAGAACCAATTATGTGATGTGCTACAAAGACGCTTGATTGTGCCCACAATTGTTCATTTCCACCACCTTGTACACTATTAGAAATAGCCCTGGGTATGAGGTTGTAATTACGTTGGTAGTAGGTAAATAATTTACGTTCCTGTGTGATGTGCTATAGGGAACAGTATTTAAAGCAATATTTCTGACAACCGCTATTGTTTTTATTTATAATTCATTCGCCACTGTTCCTCTGCTTCTTTATGTGTGCCAATTTTGTTGTAATAATATTGGAAGATGACATCAGACCGCCTCCGATCTATTACCAACCATAGTAACAAAACAATAGTTGCACGCTGTGTGATGGGGTCCATGGGTTTTGAAAGAGAAACACTTTATAGCAAGTTTCTCGACTTTTTATTGGAACTTGGTTATTTTTTTGACCACTTCATGTACCTTTTAGTGGATACATGAAGTTCACATTATATGTTGCTCATTTAGGGTACTTTTTATTTTTCAAAATAAACTAAAAGCATGCACAGTGCTCAAGATAATATGATTCCAAGTGACCTCTTACTGATAGTTGGTAACTAAAAACTATTAAAACCCTAACCATGCTAAATGCAACAATATTCACCAAATGGTAATAGTTGTTGTAATCTGTCGCATTTGGCAGTCAACTGAGATGTCATTCTTTGACTGAATTTGTTGCATTTAGCAGTCAATTGACTTCATATTGGTGTTGCATTTTGTTTTATTTGGCAGTCAACTCAAATTCATACCTTGATGGCGTGTCGTGGCCGAGCGGTTAAGAGCACCGAACTCAAGCTCTGGTGTTTCTGTTCAGCAGAGTGTGGGTTCGAGTCCCGGTCGTGACACTTGTGTCCCTGAGCAAGACACTTAACTATAATTGCTTCTCTCCACCCAGGGGTAAAATGGGTACCTGTGAGGGCAGAGATGGTTCTTGTGATTGATTTAGCCTAGTAGCGCATATATTGCAGCACAGGCTGTATACTCCCCAGGGAGCTGAGATGGTTTAAGGAATGAAATAAATGGCCCAGTGACCAGGGGTAATAATGTTCGAAGCGCTTTGAGACGCCCTTGGGTGTGATAAAGCGCGATATAAATCCATATTATTATTATTATTATTATGGAATTTGTTGCATTTAGCAGCCAAGTGATTTTACTTGTTATGTAAGCTCTAAATCATGCCTCATTATGCAATTGTATGTAAACTTAGAGCTTGGGTGCTTCCATTGTTTCTGAACAAAGCAGCCACACACCACAGGAAGAATAACTTGGATATTGTTGCATTTGGCAGAGTTCATGGTCCCACATATTAGCTAAGTCACCACTACACTTATGTGCATACTGTTGCATTTAGCAGGGCAAACACCCTTGCTCAATCCTAACACAAACAACATGCCTGCACAATGCAACAAAATCCCTTGTTGCATTTTGTTGCATATGGCATGGTTCTCATAATTTCAACTGTGTTGCATTCTGTTGTATTTGGCAGGGTATGTAGAGGGACCCTAATGGGGGTTATAGGGTTAAAAATCATTTCTTCTCCTCTTCCATGGGAAAAAGGAGGAAATTATGGCATGGGCAAGGGCCAATTTCATAGAGCTGTTATGTTATGCAAATCTGCTTTCTTCAGCAGAATTTATCAAGGAACAGTCACCAACAGTGTATATCAATCCCATATTAGTTGATACCTGATTATATGATCGGCATCAAATTCAAGCTAAGGGGCCATTCAGAGCAATCAATTTTTGAAAATTTTAATCTTGTTTTGAATTTTTTTTTCCCCACCCCAAATTTTCTTTTCAAATATTGATACAGTAGACTATTTAAAAAAACAAAGTAATGCCTCAAATGAAGCAGATATTTTAAACAAATGCTCTCCCAGCTCAGGAGTTTTCAATAGGCTTTACCTGGCTTCCACTTCAGCTTGCAACTTTGTAACAGAAGGGGAAGTTTTGCCATATCCCCCATCAGGCACGGAGATTGGCTATCGAAACACAGTTGACTGATAACAATGTACAAGCACAGACATAATGACATGAAAGGGGCCCCTGGGTTTTTTTCCTCTTTAAATTTTTCAATGTTAAACATTTTTTATTGTAAACTGAATTATGATTTTCAGTAATTTCTTTTGACCCACCAACCCACAATGTCAAAGATAAATGTTAAAAAAACAGTAATTATTCTGAATGGACCCTTAGCACTTTTGTCTGCTTAGCAGGTCGTGGAAATTGGTTCCAAAGTACTACAGCATTCATAAAAACTACAAGGTAAAGTGTATGGTGTCATAATCAGATGAATCTACTGCAAACCAGACAGTCTATTGTACCAACAACCCTAATCCAGTCTAATCTTTAATCAATATTGTTATAATCCATGCAAATAATCTTGTTATCACTAACACTACAGTACCCCCAGAATACAGTCACTTCATAATAGCAATGCAGGGTATTGGGTGTTTTAAATAAAGGGATGTAGGCCTACAATATACATAACTATTTGGGAATATTATTACTATGCATCCATAATGTATTAGAATCAAAAGATGCGATTAGATCAGTTACAAGTGACAGTTTTTGGTAGTTTAGTACATTTTCTCAAGACTGATGATCTGATTTTTCAGATTGTTACTTTCTTTCAACTACATGTACCATGTATTTTTTTCTTTTCTTTAATGAATTCAAATAAAAATATTTCAGGTTTGGAATCCATTTAAACACTGGTATTTGCAAATTTCATTAACATACATTTAGGTCAATAAAACATAAATAAATGCAAATAAATGTGCAGTAAATGTGCACCATTACTTCAAAGCTCCTTCAACTTCCTTAAATTTACAACTCACAGATGAAGAAAATCAGGTTTTGAATGCAATAAATTTGCATAGTATACAACAAATTAGATTTTCAATTCCTCCTGTATCCAGTCTCAAACTTCTCCTGCTTGGAAATTTTGACCTGTCATTTTCTAAACCTGGGCTGCCTCAGAAGAATTCAATTTGATGGGTTGACGTTCCAAGGTGAAAAACATAATAAAGGAGAATGATTATTTATGTACTGAAGTGATTTAACCATGTGTACAGGTGAATTCTACAATAAATTGTACATGACTAGCAGCCATAAAAAGCAATCAATGCTGAAACAATAGACACTCTTTCTCTATGTAATTTGCCTTACATATTTGTATACACTACATAATTTACATCCTCAAGTATTTAAATACAAGGTACTGTAGTAATTGCTATAAAACTGGTTGCATAATGAATTAACTTCAGTAGCTTCTACAGGATGTGAAAGTTTAGGTTTCAGTTCTATGATTCCACTGTGCAGACAGTTGAAAAAATAACATTATGTACAAAATATACCTGTAAAAATGTATACGTGTAGGAGGGATTTGGGAGGGATTTGTTTATGAGCGGATTTTGTTTTTAAGTGTGATCTGTCTTATATTAATATAATTAACATTTTTAATTTATTTATTTATCGATTTTTACTTATTATTATTTGGGTTTTTTGGGGGGGATGGATATTTAAAACAAGAGTAGACCCTACATGTTAGATCAGATCAGATATTTATAGTGTACAATTAAAAGTCAAGTAAATGTAAAGCTACAGTAAACTTCATCATGCTTGGTAAGCAATCTATTTGTAAGCAAACTATTGCTTAAAAAACAGGTCCACATATAAATTATAAGTGTATGCCACCCTTCATGATGTACAAGTACACGTGTAGTAAGGATCAAACATTTAAACTTTTAGCCGATGATAGTTGATACACCTTCTTTGTCCTCAGTGTCTGTTGCATCATATAATTAATAACATATTCAGATGATGTCATTGTACTGCTAACTATGTGAGTACTATGCATCAACAAATAAAATTTCCATATAATGCACTATGCAAAAACTGTAGGCCCTACATGTAAAAAACAATTTAAGCCAGTTTGAGACCCGCATTGGCATTAATTACCAACAAATTCACAGCATTTACCATACCAAACTATTTCATTAACAAGGTCAATATTTGACCTCAGGGACCAATTGCAGTTTACCATATCACCATAAAAATAGTCTATAGATTCTGATGGACAAATTTTGAAATGTTGGGAATTTGGTTAATTTCCACGATAAGTACCCAAACCTCACATTAAAAAACTAGGTCAAAATTTACAGTTTTGCCACAGCCAGCCGTATTCAACAATTTATGTATATTTATGTTTTGAGCTGCAAATGCCTCATCTTAACTTGCTCAGCGGGCTTCATGTACAAACATGTTTTCAACCTACATGTACATGTGTATAATCTATTTCATTTTTTACTGTAAAAGCAATTTTTACAAATAAAAATGAAACCAAATTGTTTAGTGTGATGTGTACTCAATTTAGTTTGTTCTGCATTTTCATACTGTAAAAGGATTGTTCAAAATATGGGCTGAAGCTTTCTGAGGAAAGTGAAAAGCAGTTTAATTTGCCTGAGCAAAATAGCTTTTTTTTTAAAAGCTTTTCAAAGCGCAAGGCCTATTTAACTGTAGAAGCGATGAAGGGTTCATAAATTGTTATCTCACTTTTGCTGGCACAAGGCCGTCTCACAAAAAAGAAGGTAGCCATATGTGAGAAGACCGGTCCTTAGATACAGCAGAAAAATGGCCCCCGACTCCTTAAAAAAATAATCAAAGACCAAGCAAAACATTTCTTCCATGGTATAAATGCATTACAAGCTAAGCATACTCAACTGTCATCAAATGGTTGGGTTGATGATCAATCACACGTGAGTGTCATTTGAAATGTACACTCCCTACAAATGGTTCCAGTGCAATTATTGTTAGATTACAGCCATGGACTGGTGGCTTTTAAATACCTTGGCTTGGGAATACCATGCTCTCTGCTATCATGTGGAAATGGCTTTACATTTGAATGGATAAATGTGAGCTATAAATGCCATCAACCTCTCTACAAGAGAGCTGGACATGCCTAATAAATAAAATAGGCTTATAATAAGGCCAAGTTTTTAAAAAAACATCATTTGATCGTCCTGTTTTTTCAAAAAGAGGAGAATGCCGAACTTTTAATATTTTTTTCCAAGATGGCCACCAAGCCTTTAAATTCAAAATGGAACAAGTCAGGCTGGTATGGTAAAATAAAAAGTGTGACAAGATCGATGTACTCATTGACTTATCAGGAAATTAAATTAATTATTGAAAGAATGGTGAAGCAAATTTACATGAAAAATCTAATATTATGTTTGTGTTTTTTTGTGGGGTTTTTTTTGGGGGGGGGGGGGGGGTTCTAAGGATGCAACTTTTTTTAATTTGGCCTATATTCAAACATTGTGGCCACTATCTGTGAAAATATGCTTCCAGTTCCCGCAATAAACTTTTCTTCACGGCAAGTGTAAGTAAAGAAAGACCACCAAAGGATCAACAAAAGATAGTGCTGCTTTATTGAATAATCATTAATTAACAGTCATTATTTAAGTTTTAAAAACAATTTAGCCCAACAACTGGAATAAACAAGGTTTCAGTTATACAGGTCTCTGACTGAATAATAATTTTTTTTTATTGAAATTGTGTGTAAGTGAGCATCTTAAAAACTCTGATATATTCGCGGCAAATTAGGATCTGTCAAATACCCTGTCTGTAGTATTGCATGATGTTCGAATAAAAAAAAAGAATCAACTGAGCAGTAGTTATGATGGACAGTAGTACCCAAACAAAGCTGTGAAATAGCCTATGAAACTTTAACTTCACAATTGTACTCTGACAGTCACTCTCAATTCAGCTTGGATTACTTGGATCATAACCCAAGCCCCCTGGGCACTGGTCAAAAGATCACACTTAACATGTACCAATACAATGAGCAGTTACAAAAAACTATCCTGACATAATTTGTCACCTTGTTGTTACCCATTCTACATTAAATGTACCCTTAGGCTATGTGGATTCTGTTATACCATGTACATGTACAGCAGCACTGGTGGCTGGTTTGATCATAGAGCTATAGCTTCATGGTTTGATAGATGTGAATTTCGCATCGGGGATAAAGAATATTATTTGGTTTTGTGCCATAACACTGATGTGTATTACTCTCTGGTTTGTCAGGCTCGAAAAAAAATATCAAAACAGTTCACTGCAATATGTGGAGCATCTGAAGTGGTTTTTTTTTTCACGATTAGTTTTTATGACAAATTTCTTGAAACCTAGAGAATTGTAATAATTCACCCATGTATCATCTTCTGATGATAATCAATACTCCAAAGATACAATGGAGTCCATCTTCATGCACAATCTGTCCTATATGTATGTCAGTTCATGCACCTTGTCATACAATTCTACTTCCTTCTCATTTCTGTGCCTTTCCTAGATATGAGCTTCCTGTTGTAAGCAACACCTAAACTTAGGAAAATATGGTTTTCCTATCTAACCACGGGGATGGGTCACACATGCACACACACAGAGTGAATCTCAAGTTTTGCAATCATAAGTTGGTTGAACCCTGAAATGCAAAGGATTTTGTGGTGAGATCAATTCCGGTGCCAGACTTTGAGCATTGTCACTGGAGGAGGAAAATTGATATCATTAAATAATCTGGTCCAAAGTCCTCGTCATATCTGATTACTCAAATCTACATGTACTATACATCTAGTTTGAAAGGCTGTAATGTGCAATCAAGATACAACTGATAAATACAGCCATCATAAAATTGACACTTCAGCTCACCTTTAATTTTACATACAGCTCTGTTGTAGATCAAAGGGCTATAAGCCACGCAATTTACAACATTCACAAACGGTGATTCATAAATATACTAGCAGTCTTGAAGTTCAGTCTGCACCAAACAAAAACAGACCAGACTATCATACTAAATTATGATAGCAGCGCAGCAAACTTCAGCATGCATTTTCACACTCGATCTCTTGAAATCCAAACGGAATACCAGCTGCCCATGGGAAAGGCAAACAAACGTTTCCGAGTCGATTTTTGCTGTCTGTTTACTCTGTCCGAATACCATCAATTCCAAATTTAGCGATACAAAAAAAATTACAAATAAATCACTTGTATGATAAATAAAAAAAGTAAACTGGCAAAAAATCACACCATGGATTAAAAGATTATCAAGTAAACAAAACTGACTGACTGTTCTGTAGATTTTTAATTTTTGTATTTAAATTTCCTTTTAAACAATTCAATAATGTCAGTAGTGCTTCAAATGTATTTTAATTTACTGTATAAAAACTTCATGGTTCATTCCTAGACTGAACATGATCTGAGAGCATAATAATAACACAAATCTGGGCATTTATATAGAGTTTTAAAGGTAGGGTCATAAATTGGTAAAGACCTAATTATGATTTTTTTTTATCCCAAAACAAATAAAAAGTTTTTAAACAAAAACAAAAAATCTATAGGCAATCTGTATTTTTCAAGCTGTTTACATCAGAAAATTAGCGAATTGGTTTTCCATGTTGTTTTTTGATTATCAATCCAATCCAGAATTAAGTTGGGTTTCTTTTGTCTGTTTGTTTTTGTTTTTTATTTTTTATAATATTGATGACGGAGCTTACCATTTCATTCAGTGAATTAACCATTAAATTGTCATCATTTCTGAATCAGTGATCTTTTAATACCAAATACATTTTCAGCCTTCAGACACTTTTATAAGTGACTATTATTATTCTAATAAAATATGTACAATTTGTGAATAGGGGCTCAAGTGGTTTCACTGAAAGTAGACTGTTTTTATCATCAAACAGATGGTAATCAACTACCAGGAGACATGAAATCAAATGAGTCATTCAAGATTTGATTACTTTTTTTCACCACGAGTCTTGACACAAGATGGTGGAAGTGTCAGGCAAACGACAGATGGGCCTTCAAAGAAAATTGGAAAGAAAACTCTGGAGACCCAAGCCCTTTGTCTACTTATTATTGTTTGTTTGTAGCAAGGAGCAGGCCTTAATGTTGGGGAGAATAATAAATTGCTAGGTTTGATACATGTGCATTCTTGGATTTTGATCAAGTGATTGAATTGACCATACAGTACTGCCCAGGCCAAAAGCAAACCTGGACCATCCAACCATGATGATGCCTATTAGTTTAGTAGACACAAATTTTTCCACAATGGTCAGACACTGGCAGTGGCTTCAAATTATACCTCGATTTTCTGCATGGTTTAATGCATTGTACAATGTGTACAAAACATGATGTAACATCACAAATCTCCCACACAATACACACAATACACACAATGGGTAGTGATAAGCCAGCAGTACACATCTAACCAACATAAAATAATGTATAGTTTAAATTCAACACATAAACCCCTGGCATAAATCTACATTTGTTTTTTGTATTAGTTGCCTGTCTGCGGAATACAGATTGACTACTGAGAAAAGGCATTCAAAATTTTGGGATTTCATTATAAATATAAACTAACACAATCACATATTCTCACTCTTGGTCTCATCCCCGGGGCGGGGCACTTGTTTTTGTACATCCCCCGCATGATCCCGGCCCAGGCATGCGGGGCATTTATAACAACCCCCGCACGATCCCGGCCCCGACCGCCATGCAGGGCAGGGGAAACAAATGGTACAACCTCGGCAAAGTCCCCGCTATTTTCCCGGTAGGGCGGGGAAACAAATTGTACAACCTCGGCAAAGACCCCGCTATTGTCCCGGTAGGGTGGGGAAACAATTTGTACAACCTCGGCAAAGACCCCGCTATTGTCCCGGCTAGCGGGGCACAGTTCTTTGCACATCCCGTCTATGTCTCGGCTACCTCAGCTCTGCCAAAGTCCCGGGTCCCCCAGGGCCAGGACTACAATTGATACGTGCATTAGGATTATGGACGGACATGATGGACACTGTATATATGTAGCCTGTAGGACCATAACTTTCATAGATTGAATTACAAAAATACAAGTTGTAAACAGGATCTCTCGGTCAGGTCAGTGTTGCTCATCCAGGCTGGGTTTTTCCAAAGCGACACAAAGAACTGGAGTGGAATACGTAGCACAAATCAAAATAACCCAAGTTTGTCAAATATTAAATTTATTACCAGTAAAAACAGTAATTATTACGAAATAACAAAAAATGCATAAATCATGTTATCAACTTTTGACCTACGCTAGGCTCAGTCCCAATTATCGATTTATTTTATATAAATCCTAGTCTATGCCATGGAAATAAATCGACAAAGAAGCCAGTAATTTTAATAACCTACTGTCACAATTCAATCATGGAAGACACACAATGACATAACATGGGCAAGCACAGACCCACAGACCAACAGACACACTTACCTGAGCGCCTTCCACTGCCGGTGCGTCGACCGTCTTTTTCAGCCCCGTGACCGTTACCTCACCCCCCGCCGGACTCGAGCCATTTTCATCCACGGGCGATCCACCCCCTACTTCATCCTGGCCTCCGGAAGCCATATTGTAAGACTTATTCTTTTTACTCATTTTCCCGCCCATCTTGAAAAGTCTATCAGGGGTTTTCCTCTAAATGTGAAGAATTTTGTCAATATTTACCAGTGAAATCTGTACAAATTTGAAAGACAGTACTGTCAATGTGTAGACGGTTCACGCACGTGGAATGTCTTTTCATACGGTCTTTTTACATAGCAACACGTACCGTTGCGAAATATCAGTGTACTATGTGTGTGTGTCAGGATGCATGTACATGAAGCGTGCCAAATGGCCGACGTCATGCATTGGAGATTCTTTTCCGCTATCTACACGTACACTACTAACTACACGCACGACAGCTTTATTCTCCTGAGGCCCAATTTCTTCGAAGAAAAACCACACACACAAACCGCGTAGTTCAAACTCCTGTGTAATTTTGTGGTTTGTCGTCTGCTGCCGGCCAAGCTTACATACAACATGGAGGTAGAATTATACAGTGGCCCTGGTTGTTCATTTGAACAGGAAATGTCCTGCTAGCTGTGGGCAAAATGTGCACGGAAACTAATCAACATAAAGGAAGAAGAAGAAGAAGAAGAAGAAAAAAGACGCAAATTTGTGTAGTCGTGTTAAGTTTTAGATCAGTAGCACTAGAGTAGAGAGAGACAACAAAACACGTTTCATGTTTGATCAGATATTTTGCACGTTGATATATGGGCCTATTTCGATTATTGCGGCAATCGAAATTCAGTGGTGATTTTTATTGCATTTATTTATTGTTGTTTTGTTTTGGGGTTTTGGGGGGGGTTTTTTTTGGGGGGGGGGGGTTTGGGGGGGGGGGGGGTTTGGGGTGTCTTTTAAGCATGTTAAAACATGCTTTTGTTTTTGAGACTTTCAAGGTCATATGGAATTATTTCTCTTGAGACTTCAAACTCCTTATCAATTTTTATGTCGATTACTTTATATATATATATATTTTTAAGCATGCTAAAAAATGTGGATAATTTTTATATTTGGCCTTTTAATTATTAATAAAATACCTCGGAGAGTTTATGCATTTTGATTGGTCGAAAACTGATCACACAGTGACAGAGGAAGGAAAATGACCAATTCATTTTTGTGATGTACTCACTCCAATAGATATAGTCCTCATGGGAGTATAGGGGGAAACAAATACAAGTCTCTAACCTCAAGTTAAAGTGGTGTAAATTGCCATTGCATTCGATCATTTCTTCCTCCGTGATTCGATATCCTCCCAGTGCAAAATTTGTCAACATCAAAAACATCTGATGACATCATTCTGAGAAAAATAGGTCGCTACAATTTTGTTCGGGGATTTTTTTGATCAGAACTGACTTTTTCAGAGCAAAATTTTAAACATTACGTTATTGGATTTCCACAACCAATGGATCTTAACATTCCAAGGAGGAATTTTTCGTCAGTCAAAATGTCACAATCAAAGCTGTTTTCATTCAATTTTATTGAAAGTCAGGAATGAACCAAAACATCACTGTAGAAACATGTAGAGATCTATTTTTCTCAAAATGATGTCATCAGATGTTTTGGATGTTGAAAAACTTTACACTGGAGGGTATCGAATACAATGGCAATTTACACCATTTTAACATGAGGTTAGAGACTTGTAGTTTTTTCCCCACTCACTTGGGGACTCTATCTATTGGAAAATGAGTACATCAGAAAATTGAATTGGCCATTTCACTTCTTCTTTAAGCTATGTTCGCATTGCAGTTGGGGGGTGGGGGTTTCGAAGGGGGGGATTAAACGATCCGAGCAAATTGGTTACTTGACCAAAAGTGCGAACAGCCCAGGAAAAATTCATTATGAGATCTATAAGTCATAGTTACGACTTATGCCAATTCATAATTATGAGATAATCAAATGCCTAATTTATAAATCATGACCTAGGCCATGGCCCAAGTCATTTGACTTTCTTTTTCGATGATGTCCTACGCTTCCGTGAGTTCCCTTAGTTGGGAGTGGTTCGATTTTCTTTTCCTTTTCAATGAAATGTTTGGCCTCGGTGAATCTGAAATGAAATGACCTATTAATTTTAAACTTGGGAATTTCACTAACTCAATGGATCCGGTCTAATAAGGGCCTACCTATAGATTTACGATGACTTTTCAAATACTCAGTACGATGACTTTCCAATACCAAGGTCGAGTAATTTGAAACATGATTGTATCCACTACAAAAAGCAAATCAAGTTAAATGTTTTATTTCTTGATGCAGGTAACATTGTCCTGGGCTTAAGAACACCACGCATCAGGCAAAACGAGAAAAGAGATAATAACTCTTGAATAAACATGAACGCTAAAAAGAAAACAAAGACAACCTCATCGAAATATCCCACCAAGCGTCAAGGTGCCAAACTGAAATCCTCCGCTGGAAATAAAAAGTCCAAGTCAGATGTTACCATGGCAACGAGTGTTGTTGCTATAGTAACACGACATCTTCAAGCTGCCTCGAATAAAGTCAAAGCGGCATCCATGAAAAAGTACATGAGAAATCAGTTTGCATTTTATGGAGTGCCGAGTCCGAAACTGACAGATATTTACAAGCATGTGAGTGATATTTCTGTATCCCTTTATTTGTTTGTCCTTAACATTTAAAAAAGGAAAACACACAACAGATGTCCAAATAATCGAACAGAGCCTACTGAAAAGATAAATAAGACATTTTGCCGTCAACTCTTTTAAAGTTCTTATCCAAAATAAGGGTATTTCTTTTTAAGTGCAGGCAGTGATTTGACACTCCTTTTGTTATTGAGGTTTTTGTGTGTTTTTTGTGTTTTTCCCTCTCTTTTTTCACTTTATTTGTTAATTTTCTTCTTGATGCAGCCCCACATTTGTTTTTAAGTGAAAAAATATATATATAGATGTCTGAGATAAATGTTTACCAATATGTTTTTTTCTCATAACTTAAAATTGCATGATTTGTTAACTTTCTTGATGCAGCCCCACTTTTTTTTTAAGTACAAAAATATATATAGATGTCAGAGAGAAATATTTACCAATATGTTTTTTCTCATTAAATTTTTTACTTTATCCGTCTCCCCAGAAAATTCTTGTAGAATCTCCCGCCATTACCGACCCAGCAGAACTACGGAGCATCATGATTTCATTATGGAACGAACCACACAGAGAATGTCAGCACGTCGCCTTGAAATTTGCCATGAAATATCAGGCACTTCTCAAGGGTGAAAACGCCGCAGAGTGCCAGGCGACAATGCGGTGTGTAGAGGTGATGATAACAACTAATAGCTGGTGGGATTCAGTCGACACCATCTCACCAAACCGTAAGATATAGATAAGAGGCAAAATCACTCAAAGATGAATTACACTTCAAAAAAAAAGTTCTTGTTCTTGTTCTTTAAAAAAACCAAAACAACAATCTTATTTTGTTATGGAGCGTTAATCTTCATAGAGGAAATGTGGTCAAGGTGAGCTATTCCCAAATGATGATTTTTCCTTGCAATTTTTGTCTACAATTAGAACAAAACAATTTGGAGTATGAATTTATTGCGGCCATGATTATGACAATTTTATCAAAGTTCAATTGTATTTTATAAAACCTCAGTCTTTGTCTATTCTTGTGGACTCATTTATGAGGAAAACAAAATAAATTAATTTAATTAGGCAGTAATCTATCTGAAATTTTGACTGATAGGTTTACAGCTAAACATCAGTTCATGGCAAAACTTAAAATAGCTTTAAGAGGGTTTAAGAGGGAACAAAACTAGCCCAAATTAACCTTCAAGATCGTATGGTACACCTCGTCAGGAGATAGCATACAGGAGATAGCATACAGGAGATAGCACTAAATATTATGGGCGTATAGGGTCTTTTTGGTTGAGCGGGGTAAAGGGGTTGATTTGCCCAATATTTTACAAAGAGAAAAATGTAAACTTACCAATTTCTAATAGAGAGCAAAAAGTATTTCTTTTCCCTTCTTTTTGGGGGTGCTTTTTCTTCTTGCTGTGCACAAAGATCCCCACTATTTTTTCCGAATTTGGGAGGGCAGTTGGCACCCCCCCCCCCCCCCCCCGGTCATATACCCTCATATACATACCCTCAAAATTATTCTATCATCTGTCTAATTTATTTGGTACTTTCCAATTGACATCTAGTTGTTGGTTATCTAGCCAAGGAGCAACCCAGCATAGTAAATCCCATTCTAGAGACATGGATCACACACAGCAACATGTGGCTTCGTCGAGCAGCAATCCTGTACCAACTCAAATACAAGGAGAACACTGACGAGGACAAACTATTCAGGTAAAACAACAATGCAGAACATCAGCCTGGGCGTCTGAGGCTTCCTCGGGCCATTTTAATCTTTGTTATAAATAGTTCTCAACTTGGTTTGGTACCCAACAAAACAAATGTGTTTTTAAAACAGATTTGACACACATTTTTAGAGCAAACTCAAATATTGCTTAGTAAGTTTATGCGGTATCAGCCCCCCCAAAAAATATAACAAATTAAAATTAAATTGAAAAAAATGAAAAATAGTGCTCCACCAATGATGAAATAATATGGCATTTTGGCTGGCAACCTGTTTATGCTTAGTAATAAATGTTTGTGCTTAGTAACTTTGTGAAATTTGGTCCTGGTTTAGAAAGAAAATTTGTAAAATGAGAAAGTGAAGATTCTGAGGATTCACTCATGTTTGGCTTATACATTTGATCTACTTTTAGATTCTGTCTCTCATGTTGCCATGAGAAGGAATTCTTCATCCAGAAATCCATAGGATGGGCCCTTCGCAACTACTTCTACATCGCTCCAGAGGCAGTCAAGGACTTTGTAGGAGAGAATGAGGACAAATTAGCAAAACTCAGCAAACGAGAGGCTCTGAAACATGCTGGGTGACTGTCTTCATGTACAGCTACACGGTGATTTAACAAAAAGTCCTTTATTCTGAAATATTTTTTCAATGATTATGTAAGTTTTTTAAAAACACATAGTAATAATACTTGGCTCTTTAGGCACATATCCTAGTAGCTAGATCAAGGAGCTTTTCACTAATATTATTCCTGTCAAGTTGGCACACTTAGACCTCTCCTATAACTTTCTCATTTCACTGGTGTACAACCCCAAGCAGCTTAAATTAGTGCTAAGGGGTTAATCCAACACAATACTGTCTCAGCCCTCTTAGGTTCCCATTTATACACCTGGGTTAAGAGAAGCAATTATGGTTAAGTGCCTTGCTCAAGGACATAAGTGTCATGACCCAGAATTTTAATTAATTTACAATTTTATTTCTGCTGGTATACAGCCTCATAAGAAAGTTCACGATATATTGATCGTGCTCTGAATTGGTTAGATTTACAAGCATACTTTAAATCTAGCATACATGTATGGCCATTTATTGACAAATATCAACACATATTTGAAAACTCATTGATAGCCAAAGTTCATTTGCACTAGAGTGTCTCATGACTAGTGCACTGAGCTAGGTTAAAGGTAGGGTCATTGCTTGTATTTTGCAAAAGACATGCTGATTTATAGGCAAAATTCTCAAGAAAGATACATAACAAGTATACTACTTGTTGAAAAAACCAGCAAAAAACTGTCACGGTATTTTCATTGAGAACGTTGAATCCACCAAGGTCTAGCGAGGTGACAGTTGGTATGTACACATCTCTGATTGCAGCATTCACAAACAGACACCACAGAAATTTGAATCAACAAAATTTGCCTTGAGGTGAGTTTTGGAGATTCAAAGTTTTCGACATACTTTCATTGATTTCTAATCAACGGGGGTATTTTCAGACGAAATATGTTTACAGGATGCTTACTACCATACCATCTTTATAACAAGGAGGCTTTCGGATAGAACTACACAAATTTTTCGCTGTAATTACCAAAGTATGAGCCTACCTTTAGAGTAAAAACTGTGACTGAACCACAATGTGTGCAGCACACAAACAGATTGATGCATTGTTTTTTAATTAATATTTGGAATGTCTTCACAATACCTACATTTACAGAGGTAGAATGTGAAACTTGTTATGGTGGAAATACAATGTAGAGAGGTTTGTAGCAGTACAATGTCATTGAAGAGTTAAACATGTCAATGAAAAATAAAACAAGCCAGTGGCGTAACAATTCTACTTCAAAGTGTTGCAATAAATTGTTCTACATCATAGATTTCATCTTTAAAAAACCTGATAAACTGCATTAGAGGCAAAGTATACCTTTGGTTTTTGGAACCGTTTGATTGTTTTAATCCTATATAAATGTAGATATATACAATAAAACTAACCTGTTAAAATTTCATTTCAAAAGGTTGTCACGTTTTTGAGATACCGAAAATCCATAGCGAATATGTCCACGCAGGAAGAATAAACCCTAACAGGAATACACAATCTGAGAAACGTATCTAACAGTAACATTTCTCAGGTTCAAATTTTGGGGCATTACCAAATGTATACCTTCCCTATAATAGTCTTAATCATATAAGATCATTTTGTATGCCAAAACCAAGGACATAGTGACTGCAGTCCAATTTCTAAGTCAAACTTCATAAGTTTCAAGATGCTCAATTTTGTTTTCAATAAATCAGAATGTGTACTTTTTGTTTGCATAGAAAAGAAATTACACCCATCACCTACTTTTAAATGTCTTAACATAATCAAACTAACTATTTTTATATATAAAATTCATTATATTCAATATATTTTTGTACTTGCATTTATTTAAAATTTATGGTAAATTATTTGAAATAAACATAAAGGAGGAGAAGAGATATTCAATGTATCTTGAGCCATTCCACAGGCAATTTTTGTAGAAAAGAATATAAGAAATAATAATCTACTGTATTTATGTGACACACAAGTTTTAACATGGAAAAATATATCTTGTAAATATTTCGTTTTTTGGTTGAATGGCTTCTGACTGACACTCCCAAACAAAGATATTGACAAAATAGGGAGACTTCCAATATAGGGCTAGATAGCTCAGTTGGTAGAGCACCAGCATGTCAATCTAGAGGTCGCAGGTTCAAATCCCACTCTAGTAAATTTTCTTTGTTCATTCCCAAAATACGTTTATTTAAGGTATCGCTTTAATTACAGATATTTATCATTAAAACAAATATTCTTGAATGTAGATTTTATATAAATCAAAGAAAATCATAAAATAATAGTTCATAATGTAACTAAGGAAATAATAAGTAGAACCATTCTGTGTATGCTTTGTGGAAACGTCCAGGTTTTCATTTAATATAACTTCTCTTTTATGTATTACTTAGAAAACTATATTAAAACCAACTTGCAGGCACCTTTAAGATAATGCAATGTTTTAAATTATAGCATTAACTGCATCTAAAACCCTTTTTATCTGATCAACAAATCCTGTTTTAAGGGGCTTACTTAGACAAAGCTGTAGTGATCTCTACGCCCAGATCATAATAGCTTTGCAAGAACAAGCCCGTGATGACCTCTGAGCAAAGGTCATAACTGCAAACCTGTGATGACCTCCGTTTTCAAGATCAGAGGCATACACCAAGTAGAAAATACCTATGACGGACCTCTGCTTAAGGTCATTAAAGAAGAACATCTCCAGTAAGGAAGTGATGACCTCTGTATGGGGGTCGAAACAACTCTGGCATTTAAAACAAACCTGTAATGACCTCTGTTTCAGGGTCGATGTCAATGTCAAAGAAGCAAGGTCTGGTTGGGAGGCCAGGCATAGTGCTCATCTGAGAAGGAAAAAACAAAAACACAGTTATGGAGAAAATATCTTTAAAACTTACTAAATATATTGTAATTGACCGATCACTCATTGTTACTCAACAGGGCTCATGATTCACGACAAGCAATTTGATTTCATTCACAGAAACTTAAAAAACAAAACAAAAGATTTTACCTTGTGATTGGTTTAGAGAGCATGGTATGACTTCTTTTAACTAGAAAGTCGCACAAGTGCAATGCATTACACCAATAGCAACCAATGTACTATACCATAAGCAACCAGTTTACTGTCCCCATAGCAAAGGCAGCTTTTTTGATACCTAAAGGTCTAGGCAGAATCTATGTATGTGGTGTTACAAAACAAATATGGACTGCTTTTGCTCATGCTATGGTTAAAACTATGACTCCCTCAGTGATCAACGGAGTGCTCTTTTTCCCTGAGGCGATCCAACATTTCTCGAGAGTCATAGTTTTAACCATAGCACTCGAAGCAGTCAATATTTGTGTACTAAACACAGTTATTACCTTACACATCAAGTTTGGAAGGGTCAATCAACTAACTTACAAATGGTAAGGAAAGTAGGGGGGTTATCTCCTTCTGTCGTTCACAGAAAGTGGATTCGAATCCCAGCCTTGCTGGTCACCATACTTATGTCCTAGTCCTATTATTGACAGTAATAATAACAACATGTACTCACCGTTCCTATGAGTGGATACAGGAAGCCTGCCCCCACACTCGCCCTTACGTCTCTAATCGGCAGAGTGAATCCCTTTGGTGTGCCTTTCTTTGTTGGGTCATGTGACAAGGACAGATGTGTCTTGGCCATACAGATCGGAAGGTCATTGAACCCCTGGCTGCGGTAGCGGTCCACCTTTTTCTGAGCTTCTTCCGAGAGCTCTATACCGTCGGCACCGTAGATTTTACGGGCGATGGTGGCAATCTTTTCCTCAATTGGGAGCTGACAAGAAAACACATAATGAAAAGGGTGTTACATCATCGCTGTTTGGTTAAGCACGTTAATTCCAGTCCTCTGTGTTACAGGAATTATTTTGAACACCTCGTGAGACGTGTGAAGATTTAATTAAAATAAGTGCTCAGATATTTACGAGAAAACAACTTCACAGATACAAGAGTTGGTATTATTTATACATGCTCTATTAATCATTTAAACTGCCCTTTATACAAGAGTAAGTTTAAGCTTTCAGAGTTTGTTTCAAAATTTTCTCAAGAAGATTACATACTTATGTAATTCAATTCAATAATGAAAATAGTGCCTATGAAAACTCTCATCAAAACAATAAAGGAAAAGACAAAACAATATTTAAAAGAACAAATAAGTGATTCAGATAAAAGAATGATAAAATACAATTCACAAAACAACAACAAATCCCGAGTAATAAGGCTGAGAACAGACTCGCACAACCATGTTCAGAAAAACCCAAGAGACAATAAACGGGTGAGTTTAATTAAGAATATTCTACCAACCTTTAGGTCATACAAGAACTGGAAGTTACTCGGTTGTTGGCAGGCTTTCTCCAAGGCAGATGCAAGCAAGGCTGCCCCTGCCCCTCCCTGACTGAAGTGGGTTGCCACAACAGCATCATACGCCCCCGCCCCCTTGGCCAGTGTCTGTATCAACTTCAACTCATTGTCAGTGTCAGACCTATGGATTGATCAAAATCAGCTTGAAAAATCACCCTCTTTTAAAGTTAGGGTCATAGATTGGGTTTTGTCAACATAATGCTGATTTGTTGGCAAAACTATCAATAAAGATACAACAACAGTCACTTGTGAAAGTTTCAGCTGAATACATTGATGATTGCAATGTTGAGAACTCTACACTCAGCACTTTCACAGAGTCCTGTGAAAAAAGAATAAAAGTAGAAGTACCCACTGCTAAGATATAGGATTTGAACTTCCTCTAGCGATCTCAGTGGTCTAGTGATATGACATCTGTTCTAGAACGGCAAAGGTTCGAATCCCACATGAGTAACATGCCTGTGGATTAATTTTTTTTTTTACAGCAGATTGGGTATACAGTGATTAAACCACATCAGTGTATGGGTAAAACACAAACAATACTCATACACTTAAAGAGGGGCTCAATGGTCAAATTCAGTTTTGCATTCCAATTTATTATCCAAAAGAGAATCCTTATAAAAATGGGAACAAATTACAAGTCTCTAAACCGCTCCTAAAATGGGGTAAAATGCTACCATGACATTTGATAGTGCCATTTTTGTGAAAAATCCAAAAACATCTTATGACGTCGCATTTTAAATATAATTATGGTCTGTACCCATTTTTGTACAGAGAATTCTGATGATATTCAATAAAAACGGCATTGAACTTGAGCTTATGACTGGTGCAGAAATTCCTCTTTGGAATGTACAGAGCTATTAATTGTTGCAATTTAGCATATGGCTGCTTATGACAAGATCGTAAATAAACCATTCTATACTTGTTTTTGCTGTCTGATGACGTCATGTTTAAAATTTCGCTGTAAAAGAGTATAAAATAAAATGATACTTGACACCATTTTAACGTGTTAACTTTTCCCCCATTTTCATAAGGAATCTATCTCAGTATTGGAAAATGAGTACATCACAAAACTTAATTTGACCTTTGAGCTCCTCTTTAAACACAAAAGAGCTTTTAAATACCTGTTCATAACAATAGTGTAATCATTATAATGTCATCATCATTTGCTTCAAATAAGAACAAAAACCAGACAACAATCCCTTGGATACAATTCTCCTTGTTAGTCAATCCGCAAGCAACTTACCCAAACCTGTTGATGGCCACGACACAAGGAACACCAAAGAAGGATGCATTCTCAATTTGTTTGCGGAGATTGCAGAATCCTGCCTCAACCAACTCAAGATTCTCCTCATTGTACTCTTTGGGTAGTGGCTGACCTGCTACAACCTGCAGCAAATACAACAACACACCTCCATTTGTTGTCAGCCTTATAATATGGCTAATTAAATTTCCAAAATGTTACAGACCAATGGAAATTTAACAAGTCTTGTACTAAAGTTTTGAAAACACTAAAAAAAGCATATATTTTGGCAAGATGAAAGTAACGAGTATTGAGCAAAATGTTTGTTGCAATTAAATTTGGACAAACTAAATAAACCACAACCAGACGGAAGACCCTTCTAAACCAAATGCAATCTTCTTCAATACTGACTCTAAAGTGTATTGCCTACATGAACAAAATCAAAACATTATCATTTGCTTGGTAAGAAGTTTGCAACAGCTAATTATATTGTATAACCTCATATACAAAATGGGCTTTCACTGCCCCCAACCCTCCAAACATTTTTGTTCTATTTTGAAACAATGAAAATATATCATTAAGGGGGCAGACAAGAATTATATAAATGTCATGGGTTTCAAATTGAACAGACAATGAATAATTTTAAAAGGGGAGGGGGTTCTTGGTTGGTTCTTGAAAGCACCAACCACTGAAATCTATTGTTGTTAAACATTTTCACAATAAGGAGTCAGGCTGGCTCAGTGGTTTCTTTCCCTGCTTTTCACCTCTGTGGACCCCGGTTAGAAGGAGATGTATGTGAATTGGGTTTTCAGTCCCTACCAGAATAGACTGTGCAAGTCTCGCGCGTATCCGAACGAGAAAACACGTCAAACGAAGAACATTTTTATTTCTGAAATTAAATCTTTGTTTTAAATTATATCTCGACAAAATCTGAACAAAAATAAATCGTTACAATTTTATGAAAAGTTTTAGCTTTGAAAAAAAAAAATACAATAGTGTGTATATTATTATTGAAAAAAAAAATTAAAACTCTGGGACAAGGATGCCTATTTGATGTTAACTTTTTAGAAACCCCTTACGCAGATTCGTGATGGTCAAACGGGTCTTAAATGGACCCGTATCGCAGTTTAAAGAGGATGCTGACGCCTCAACAACCATAGACTGCAATGAAAAGGGTTTGCTTTGCAATTACAGCATCTGGCGATTATAATTGCGTATCCAAAACAAGCGTTTACGTAAGTTTTATGATCGGAGGCGAGCACAAAATTCTTAATTTTTTGCAATAACCGGAAGCTGAGGTCAAGTTTAATTCTTGGGTTTTCTTCGTTATATTGTTGAATTGGTTTTACTTTCATATTTTGTTATCACTTAGTATTACATTCCTAACAACATGTATACTTTTCTAGGTCATAACCTACGTTAAACTAAAATAGTTGACGAAACAAAATCTCGCCCACGTAAAACTCCATATGGTTGGGACCACTATGGTCCTGGAAGTTCGAATGCGCGCGAGACTTGCACAGTCTATTCAGGGCTTTACCCTTATCGGGTTTTCCTCCCACATCTAAAACTGAACATTTCTTCTTGTTTCCTAGTCATCATCCTGTTATTGGTCCTAGTGTAATGAAATATAAACAAATGTATGGACCAGTGCCCTTGAAGTCTTGAATGGCTATTTACGTCAGATAGTTATTATTAGTATTATCATATTTCTGGTGATGAAACCAAGGATGCCTTATAAGTGAGCATAATCACTTTAGCTCGCAAACCTGAGGAAACCTGTAAACAAGGGTGCTTGCTATGTGAACCAGAAACACCTACCCTTCCACGATAAGTATTCTAGTAAATGGGACCAATGGCTTAATGTCCCATCCGAAGGACAGAGCAATAGACACAATCGGCGACTGCGTCACGTGACCCATAGTGGGTATAAAATGTAAACAAACCAAGTAAGCAAGGTGCAGCGTGAATGGAAACGCATGGCTGCTTCTGAACGCTCCTGCCGTAAGGTGGGAAGCAGCCATAGTTTTCCATGCTCGCTGTGCATTGTTTGCTAGGTTTGTTTACAAGGTATACCCATATGAGTCACGTGACTCCGGTCGCCGATTGTGTCTATTGCGGTAAAGTATCTTACTCAAGGACACAATGTGCCATGTCCGGGACTCGAACCCACACTCTGCTGATCAGAAACACAAGAACTCATTGTTTCCAGTGCTTTTAACCACTTAGCTATGACACGCAACTTGTGATAGTGTATGCTCTGACTATTGCTATAAATGAAAAAAAATACATTGAAATGAGAAGACAAAACCCACCGTTGGTCCCCCACCATGCATCTTGAGTGCTCGGACAGTGGCTACCAAAACAACAGCATTAGGCTGAAGCCCAGAGTATCGACACTTGATGTTGAAGAATTTCTCCATACCGATGTCAGCACCAAAACCTGCTTCAGTAACTGCATGTACAAGGAACACATGAAAGGGTTACAAAAGTTTGCATTACAAGCTAGTTTCGCAATTTTGTTTTCCTTGAAAGCAAAATTCAAGGTGACCCCAAAAGAAACATAATACATCAATCCATTGTGTTCCAAATCTTAAACGCAATGGCAAAACACAACAGTGTTTAAAAGTCAGAGTTTCCAAAAGTCTGAGTTAAGTTTGACACATTAAAATTCCATGAACAAAATGTACACAAGCTGCTACTTTTTGGATCACTGTGATGTGCATGTAGTGGTGTAGTGTAGTGTGCTGCCTGTCTGTGCCTTGAACAGTGGATCTGCAGATTATTTAGCCTTTATCATACACCGATGTGTGATAAGCACTGTATAATAATAATAATTTGGGAGGCTAATCATCCTTACTAGCAGCTGAAAGCTGAATTGCGAAGGACGCGGCTACAACGTGTTCGAGAAGCAGGCATGCAAGGGCGCCTTTGGCAGCCAGCCACATCAACCCATTATGACCACGAAGCACAGCCAGAGATCGAAAGTGTCTGATTTTTCCGGAGGGAGGAAAACCGGAGGGCCCGGAGAAAAACCCTTGTGGCACAGCAGAGAACCAACGCACAACTCTACTCACATATGGCCTTGGCCGGGTATCGAACCAGGGTCACCTTGGTGAGAGGCGAGCGCTTTACGCACAAGTCAACCATGCCCCCCTGAAATGAAGTATACTCAGTGCTTTCCCAAGTCCTACAAAAAAAAACATCCACAGGGCACTCCAGTGAGATTTGAACCCACAACCGCCAGACTCTAGTGCGGATATCTTAACCACGAGGCTTCCTCAGCGTGCCTGGTGACAGGACAGTTCGAAACCTAAAATTAGCAGCAGTTACCGCAAACATTTGAATAGACATAATAATTTGTATTGGGTATCTACAGAAGCTGTACATGTTACCAATGTGGGCGGTTATCAGGCAGCTGCTATATGGTGGGCAGGGCTTTCATGCATGCTTGGTACCATGTCAACATGTGGGCAGGATTGTCGTCATCTTACTTGCATGACTTGATTGTCAAATCAAGGGATATTCATGTGCCATGATTTCAACCAATGACATGACATAATCTATGCAATAGGTGTTATAAATCAATATATTCTCCTGTCATAATTTGTAACTTATGTTTTCCTCTATGAATAACACTATCAACCCACTAAACAATCGATTAACTACAACATATGACTTACCTACAAAACCATCTTTTCCCACCAGTTTCAGTGCAATCTTGTCAGCAAGAATTGATGAGTTACCATGAGCAATATTAGCAAACGGACCGGCATGCACAAACACTGGGGTACCCTGAGTGTGTGAAGGGAGTGCACAAAACATTAGTAACATTGAAAATATACATGTTCACAGACTTGCACATAACTTACATTTTATAAAGATGGTCATGGTGGAAAACTTCCCTTATAATAATTTTGCTTTACACGCTATAGTTTTGAGAAATGAGTAAAACAATTAGTGTTGATCTCGCGAATTTAAAACCCGATTGTAAAATTGAAAACCTTAAAAAAAAATTCCCGACTATTTTCTCACGGCTTTGGTGACTGATTGAGCTTAAACTTTCACAAGGTAGTTATTTCATGTACATGTGTATGTTGGGTCACATAAAGTGCAGATACTGGTCTTTGACGATTACCTGCATGCATTAAGAAATGAAACAGTTTAGGTTATTGTTCTGCCAAACGTTATTGACAAATGTTTATGTTAAAGATTGCTTTGCATTAATTTGGTACAAATATCAACCATCCTGAGAAATGTTTTTGGTGCATTATTGTAAGAATTGCGTTTGAGTCCGATCTTGTTTTTTATCTTTATTAGTTAAGATATTCATTATCAGGCATCATGCTTTGTTCTTGTAAGGGCAAGACAGTTCTACATTGGTAACGGACACCTCAATGAGGGGAATGCAGATTTGTACAAGAACATTTTAAAGGACACCCAGGCAATAACTAGTGGCATAAAAGCAATTGCCTCTGTGAAGTAGCATGTCTGCAATATAATTTCACATTTCCAATATAATAAAAAAATCCTACAAGCCTTTAAACCAGCCAGTCTAAATGTGTAGTTGTGAAGATGTACAGTTTTCAATCCCATTTCAGAACACAAATATGGGATTTTTTGAAAACTGTTAAATAAATGCCTACCTCTAACGTCTGCATAAGGTTTGGTCGGATGGCGTCCTTCATCAGTACAGTCAGGGCCCCGCTCACACCAACATCCTCAGCAGTTACAGGGTTCCCTGACTTATCACTGGCTATCACTATCCTACCAAGTCTCTCCCTCATGTCACCCAGACTACTAGTCAGTGCCAGAATGGCCATGATCTCACTGGCTACTGTGATGTCAAACTGAGTTTCTCTTGTGATGCCTTTTTCCGTTGGTGACTGGCCGATGGTAATCTTGCGGAGATAACGGTCGTTTGTGTCCATCACTGAAGATGTACAAGAAATAAAATGCCATCAATTCAAATTCATTGTATATGTCAAAGAAATTCACAAAAAACTTTTACAAAGCGTAGTTTCTACACACAGCAGTGCACTTGTGCATCTCTGCATTGACACCTTGCACCACACGGAATGCATCTCTACCATTTCCGCCATTTTGGAAGTCAACTCCTTTGTGTACATTTTGACTCCCAAATAGCGGACAGGATAGGAGCCAGGCATTGTTTAAGTAATTATGAAATACTACCTACCTCTTTGCCAAGTGAGTGTTGATATATCAATGTCCAATCGAGAAAACTTGTTAATCTCATCATCAGTCAGATCATCAGGATTAGTCTTATTGATGCCAAGTTTCTGAGAAAAAACAAAAATAATTTTTTTAGAGATAATCTCCCAGAAGAAAGGTGCTACTTTAGTAGATCAATGCGATAGCAAATGTATGCTCACTTAAAAGTTTTGGATTTGCACATGCTATGCAATAAATTTGAACAGACTGGTTTATTAATCAATTCCAACAGAAGTTTACCCTGTGACAATACTCCTCAGGCTCCCTGTATAGACCAATCTTTATGATTAGGTGCTGCACACCGCGCGGCCATTGCCGGCGGGATGGAATGACTGGGAATGGTATAGTCTCTGAAGAGTTAACAAGCTCGGAGCAAGTTGGACTGCTAAATTGGACTGCTCGGAGATAGTACGAGGCATAATTGCCAATACCTTCTGACCCTCTTTGTTTGGGTGAAATGAAGAGTATCATGGTAGGTGCAGTCATGTGCACACTACACAATGGAATGTCAGTGTGGATATTCACGTCAGCCGTCTGGCTGCCAATAAGAAAATTGAGGGCACTCTGAAGTTGTTCCAGCCGTAACCATTTGCCGCAGCCCAGTCTAGAAAATTTTACCACATACACATGTCATCTGGTTAAACATGAGGGATTTCAATTCACTTGATAAAAATCAAGAACTACATGGTACCTTCAGTCTGTTCATTTGGATTGGTGAAAACTTTCTAACTTCGTTCTTGGCTGGCACTAATCTGCCATAGAGGGCCTTATCTGTCTGTGTGGCCTCGTGGTACATCCTGGCATCAATTGCTGCAGCCAGAAGGTTGTTGGATGCTGTGATTGCATGAATGTCTCCAGTCAGATGAAGGTTGAACTAGGGAGGCAGATTCAAAAAGAAACTTTGAGAACTAGTAAAAGTTTAGAAAAGTTAACAGAAAAATAATGTAGTAATTTTGAACCTGAGAGGTTAAAGTCGGTATAAAATCGAGACTTGTATCAATCATCTGAAAACAATATTTCTGTCTGAAATACAAAATTGTCTGAGAACATTTTTATTAGAAATCATAAATAGATACACATAATAAGATTACACTCACAGGGCAGTTGTCACAAAGTGCTACGCTTCATCATAGTTATTTGCGTTCTGCTTCTCTCTCTCTCTCTCACTCTCTCTATTCATGTATTTCCACTTGACTGCTCTTGTTACACTTGTATACCTGTTCATGTTCATGTGTGTTGTGTTGTCATTTAGCCTTCGAGAAAGACTCTGCTAGGGTCGAAACGTCAGGTCACTAACTAATTTTTGCATTTATACCACAGGTCCTTTTGGTTGGTAAGCAGTTTGCAACAGCTAATTCTATTTTCTCAGTTATTTGTATTAGCATGTATTTGCTTAGCAATTAAGAGTGATCTTGCTGTTTAGATCAACCTTGCCTCTTTGTGAAATCGAGCCCAAGTTTGTTAAAGGCCAGTGAATTAATTTTCACCGCATCACAAGTCAACAGCTTACCTCTTCCATAGGAATGACCTGTGAGTAACCTCCCCCTGCAGCCCCGCCCTTGATGCCAAATGTTGGTCCCTGTGACGGCTGGCGTACACAGGCAAACACATTCTTATTGATGTGCGCCCCCAGGGCCTGGCACAGCCCAATTGTTGTAGTGCTCTTCCCTTCCCCGAGTGGGGTTGGGGTGATTCTGAATTTGGAGAAAGCAAAGAATAAAATATATTCAGAATAGATCTCTAAATAGTGTTCTTTATAGATACCGCAATAAGATATTGTTAACATGTGGAAAATAATGAGGTGACTACATCTACACAGTGAATTTTGAACAGTACTCCTAAAAGTTCAAAGCTGGTAAACGGTCTTGTTTATAGAATGGTCATTCATACCCGATGCTTGCTGACAAGACAGCAACATTTGGGGGAAAATTTAGTGATTAAATCAACATGAAAAAATGAAATTCATAACGAATTTGATTCTCTTTAGCTTTGGGTTTTATGAAAGTATGTTAAGTAACAAGTACTTAAACATTTTTTGTTATAAGTCTTTTCAAATGTTCTTGCTAACCCCCCAATGAAATGTTACAAAAGTGCGCCCTCTTGCAGTCCTGCCTTGGACATTTTGGTCCATGTTCAATTAACAAATCACATCCATGTCTAAATGATACAAGCAAACATAAACATTAATAACATTGATGAAATGGCCTTAATTAGGCAGAGCGAAAACTCACAGTGCCCAGCTTTGATGAGTAAAATTGACAGCAACATCAACCATACTTGCATTTCAATACTAAAATTAATCAGTTCTTATCCAGTGCTTTATCTACGGGCTTCTCAGATGCTTGTTAACATCTTTCTCCGACGAAGTTTTAAATTATGAGACCCATTTATGTAGCACTTTGTAAGGGTTATACAAGGTGTTGCGGCACAATCTGCTCAAATTATGCCAGAAAACACCAAGCCAAACCCCTTCTCTTGACAATAAGTGTACTGGGTTATTTTAAGTGCATTACACAACACATATGACCAAACGGCTTCATGTCCCATCTGAAGGACGAAGCAATAATGGTTAAGTGTCTTGCTTTAAAAGGACACAAGTGTCACGACCGGAACTCAAACCCACATTCTGCCAATCAGAAACACAGGCCTGATGCTTTGCTTTTGAAGAGGCAAGGGAACCAAGGCGGTAAAGGGCAGCCTCTATAAGGAAATTGGAAATTTCTATTGGAACATTTCAGGGGGCATCCAGGCAATGAACAGGAGCAATCGGGAGGCTGTTGCCTCCCTGATGCATCAGGCCTCGAGTCTGGTGCACTTGACCACTCGGCCAGAACATGCTACTACCATCTTAGAAGAACTTAGATTTAGTATCCATGCATTTTGAGATATATAAAATCATCAGTAATTGTTGCGGCTTACCCAGCAACCACAACATATTTTCCATTAGGTTGGTCTTTTAGTCGATCCAGTATGCGAAGAGAAACTTTGGCCTTCTTCTTGCCATAGAAGTCAATCTCCGAAGGCAAGAGACATAACTCCTGAGCAATCTCTGCCACATCCTTTGGGGTTTGGGTGCGTGAGATATCGATGTCTGATGGTATCGGAGATAGAGGTGTGATCGGGAGGTATCGTATCTTCCATTGGTCACTCTGGAGAAAAAAACACACTAAAAAGTTTGGAAAGTTCAGCATTTCTACGATAAACAGAACGCAATTAGTTGTACCAAAAGTGTTTAAAGAAACACCAACATCCATGTATAAATCACTGTGTTCATTTATGCTTTCTTATTCACGTTCACTCGTCACTATTTTTTAGTCTAGTTTTTCCAGGCAGTACACCACACTCCCCTCATTATGCCACACCCCATTTTACTATGTTGTCCCAGTTGGTGTTTTCCCCCAAAGAATGCATGTAGTGGTGATAGTTTTAGTTTATTTTCTTAGCAGAACTATTTGGTCCAATCAGAGAATTTTCTTGAAAAAAACGCCTTGAAATTCCCCACCCGAGACATGAACATCCCCCAAAAAATGATGACTAAAACTGAACTTCCTTTCTAGTACTAAACACCGATTTCAACCCACCATGTTGGTTATCACTTCAGATCAAACATGCATTTGCAGAGGTAACTGAATGCCATTTGATTACCCGAGTAAATGTTTTGATATTTTGATATTTTTGGTTTGTTTATTTTTAGCTGGTGCCCAGAGAAACTCTATGTAGACTATTAACTTTAATATGTAGTCTGCATAATCCCAGAACTAACACAGTGGAGTAAATGTGGGCAGATGTGGGGGTGCCAGCATTTTGATCAAAAGGTAAAAAGGTAAAAATGCAGAGCTGTTCGGATAGCTGCTCACAAAACTACATTAAAGGGAAAACATTGCCTTCGGATTGGGCGTTTTGGGCTGTAAATGGGTTCGTTATGAAACAACTATGGTTGGACAGATGATTCACACAAATATCCCTCAAAATTGTGTCGTTTTTCTTTTACTTTATGAACTAACACTGTACACAATTTTTTGGAGTCAAAAATTTGGTTCTACATGGCGGACCATGTTTGTTCACAAAGTAAAAGGAAAATCACACAATTTCAAGGGGTATTTGAATTTAAAGGGAACGTATATGTTTGGTAATTACTCTTGTAAACAATGGCAATCAAAACTTACTTGGTAAGGTGTACAGCAGGTTTTAATAACATAAAGCATTTTGAGAAACATTTCACTTGGTAGTGATGTGGTTATGGAAAAAGATATAATCCCCCAATATTTGAATCTGAGAAAAGTTCTGTCAGAAACTTTTCTCAAATTGTGTATTCCAATGACGGATTATTCTTCCTGTGTCGACGCTACACCTTTTGAAATGAAATTTTCAATATCGTATTTTCACACGATAGTTATATTGCATATGTCCACTGTATAGACGATGTGACCTCTGACGTCATTTGAAAATCATAACATGATGCGCGCGCATGTCGCGGGCAAAACCTTTGTGTACTTGACAGCCAGCTAGAAAGTACACGCAATATTACCATGACTACGCGTCTTTTTGCCCGGCGGAACATGACTTGGACAACAGACTTGTCAACAGAGGGCGGTTTGAATGTAAACAGAGGTCACATCGTCTATAGGATTAATATAATCGAGTGGTTCCAAAATCAAAGGTATACTTTGCCTTTAAGTCATTATATTCTACTTCTAAAACATCTTTCCCACGACGTTCATTTCATAACAAATGCTTTTTATAGCCCAAAGCACTCAATCCCAATGCAATGTGCCCCTTTAAACACACCATGTTTTATTCAATTGAAACTAACTGTATCTACTGGTGGGTTGGCTCCTCATGTCAATTGTTCTATATATCCACATCTCCAATTGATTGAGAATCAAAGTTATTGAAAAGGAAATTAACAGCCAGTGATTTCATTTTTATTGAATTAAATAGATTCTTTTACATGTGCCTCATGGTTTCAAAACATTCTTTTGTTGCTTTCCCTGTGTTCCAAGTTATCACAATTTTCCCCCATTTCCCAGTTTTTAAAAAGGTACGTCCAACATTTCAGTTTGCAAATACCGTTAAAATATTGAAGAACATTATTCAGTTTCTTGATCTTTCTGCCTCTGCATTTTTTAAGATGCAAAATTATTCAATTTAAAAACAAATGTTTTTCTTCATGAAGAAATGACAATCACAAACTAGAAAGACAAGACTCTTATTTCTTTGTGTGTTTGTTCAGTTTTTTGTCTATAAAATATACACAAAACCACTGGCACCGTTTATTTATTGAGCTTGAATACAAAATCTGTGGCATTATAGTACTGGTAATACTGGTGACCTTTTTAACTTTATTTTATTCATATTAAGTGATAGCTTAAGTTTATGAAGGACAAGATTCTTGTAGGCCAAAATGATAAAAAAATAAAAAAATTAAAAACAATAACAAATAATGTTTTGCTCATTTCACTTATTACCAAAGGAAATTCATAAAATTATCAAAATTAAAACAATTTTATGAATTTCCTTTGGTAATAAGTGAAATGAGCAAAACATTTTTTTAAATTGTTTTTAATTTATTTGTATTGTTTTTTATTTTATTTGTTTACTTTTGGAGGGTCTGTTTTGTTTGTTTATCTGTTCGGGAGTTGTATAGGATTAGAGAATTCTCAAGAATAATGATGTTTAATTTCTTACTAACTTTCTCCGTACTTTTACTTCTATTGGGTGTGATGTACAGGGTAGTGCACAGCGACCACACACCAGAAGGTTAAACATGGCCAACAAATTAATGCATAGTGATTCCTTTTTATGTAAGGTTTTGTGGGTTTTTTTACTTTACATTTTCTAAATAAGTGTTGTTTGAAGCCTTTACATGGTATAGATAACAAGAAGTAACTATAAAAGTTAAACTTGCGAGTACAACCATGTGTAAATCTCTTTCAGGAGTAATGTTGGCTCTGAGAAGAGTTTGTGTTGTGGTCTTAACGTTTTGAACAATAATTTTTATACTCTGCTCATTTCTTCAGGAGAATGCTGATTTATACATGGTTGTACCAGCAGGTTTACTCATAACAGTCACTTCTTACACTGAATAAATTTTTCAACACAAACTAATACTTTTGATCTGCAATGTCAGCTGAAAGACAGTCATATAAAAATTATCATTCGTGGCTTGACACAAGCAAGTCTTTTCACATTCACACGTTGCATGTGTCTCCCACAACTGTCCCACACAGAAAAATAATCGCATCCATAATAAACCCTTGTTACTGCCCTATTTCAAATTATGACATTGATTCCGCTGTCAATGGGAATGTATATCATTGTATTGCTATTATTTTGGTAATTCTTTTTATGGCAATTCTTTCTATCAATCAAGTAAAATGGCAAAAGATCTTTGGAATTGAAAACAAATTTAACACTCAATCTTTACAAGGTCATCGAACAAAAAAACAAATCTCTCATTTTGACATATTGACAAATCACAATATAAAAAAAAACCACACACACCTTTTTTTAGAAGTTTCAAATAATTAAGACTTAATCCAAAACCAAGTGGTTTGGACTTGTAACTGCATTGTCATTGGCGGTTAGTACTCAAACATTTATTGATTAATGAAAACATCAAGCAGCAAAATCAAATTAATATTAGACCGATGCAAGTCACTGACACAAGATCCAATTGAGGACACTTTGATTCATACTTTCCAAATCGTTGCAGAAAAACAATGACGCCCATTTTGGGTCAAAGGATAAATTTGGGGCCTAATTTCATGGAGCTACTCAACACATATTTAACATGCCCGGCAAAGAATAATTTTGTGTGGCATAGACTAGACAGGCTATTGGCAAAAATACAGCGTTATGCAGTGTTTTTGACTGGAAATCTTGCTTCTTTTTTTTGCTTAGAGATAAATTCACTTCACACCACTTACTGCTATTAAGCACTTTTAGGCTACAAACTATGCAATTCTTAAAGTCTACACGAAGCTTTTAAAGGGGCACCAAGGCTAAGACCAGGGCAACAGAGGACATCGCCTCTGTGATCTCCGTTCCAGACCTTCTTCTGTAAACTAACTTGACAAACCTCATCATGTTTGCTCTGAACAACTCTCAGTGCAAATATGTACCGTTGGATCAGGGCTCAACTTAATCAAGCTATGACAGTATTGCTTAACAATTGTATTTGCTATTTAACAAAAGTATCAGGAAATCAGTCACAAGTCACGCATATTAAACAGTATATAGGAGACCCACTGTTAGGCAAAACTTGTCTGTGCTTAGCAAAATATGTTTGTGCTTACAAGATCTATGAAATTGGGACCTGCTCTAGAACAGTAACGAGCTCTGATAATGACCAATAGCACCTAATTTGAAGGTACCTGACCCTTTGCCACCTCTGGCTATAACATGTAAAGCAGCCAGTGGGTCATCAATGAGAATTTATTGCCCAGAGCACAGTGGTTTGGGACCCAGACATTTCTTCCCAAATTTTTTTTCCAGTTTTTGTTATAGCTTTTACCAGACATATCTAATTATATAGTTCAAGTAAAAAAAAATATATTTTGAGGCCTTTTTCCCATCGAAATTGACATTTCATTACCAAGCCTCTTTAATCATTGTGGCAAATCTTAATTTGATCGACTTGATATAAAATGAGTCGCTTTGTCTAAAGCCTTGTTTAATTTTTTTAATAATCTGTTTTCCTTGAAGCCACTTCAATACTTTTTCATTTGATGTATAATTTATTTTGAAACCTTTGGCGAAATGTCAGTTAAAGAACCGTAAAAAGAAATTTTGTACATCGCAAATTAAAGAAAAATAAACAAAATCAAAACGTTGGACATTTTGTCAATCGGCCACCAACGGCCAAAATATTTTGTGTATTTTTCTTCATAAATTGATAGAGTGACTACTTGGCAATAAAATAAAAATAGCGGACAAATCCCGCAAGATCGCCTTAATTCGGAAAAATCGATCACTTCTAGCGGCGTAGCCATCGGAAAACATCAAAAACCAGAGAGAAAAGGAGCGCCCTCTGTTGACAACCCATGAATAGCGGGATGAATAGCGGATCGGAATGAAAAGCGTCGTCGCCGGAAAAAAGAATAATACGGATTTTTATCCACAAGAGGGCGCACTTTACTTGTTACTTGACTTGCGCCCTCTTTAGAGAAAGGGAGCTTATTTTAAACAACATTCTCGTAAAATTCATTTATGTTGACGATAAAATGTTTCCTTTTAGTCTAGAAGAGGTATGTTATCGTGTTTGATAATTTTTATAAAGAATAAAAAAAAATAAAAAATTAATGTTCTACAAAATTGTTTAATCACTTCCACAAAAAAGTCTGGTGCCAAGACTACGCCTCAGGCAAAAATATGCATTATGTGTTAAATTTGATTTGGTAGTTTGAATCCTAAGGGCGCCCTCAATGTGGATTCTGCATGTGACTTGCATCAGCTGTGGGTATGGGGGGGGGGGCTTACTGACTAACATTTGCTGTGGTCAGCGTCCTCTTAGCACCCTCTAGAGTGTTGCTCATCAGCATGGCGACAGTCATGGGGCCAACACCGCCAGGCACCGGGGTGATGAAAGATGCGACTTCCTTTACATCGTTGAAATCGACGTCACCGACTAGACGGCGGCCGCTCTTTGCAGTTTCATCTAGGGGAAAGAGAAAAAAAAGAAGAGGCTAGTTAGACAGAACAGGGGGGTAGTTACTCAGAACAGGGGCTAGTTAGACAGAACAGTGGCTAGTTACTCAGAACAGGGGCTAGTTAGACAGACCAGGGGCTAGTTAGACAGAACAGGAGCTAGCTACTCAGAACAGGGGCTAGTTACTCAGACCAGGGGCTAGTTACTCAGACCAGGGGCTAGTTACTCAGACCAGGGGCTAGTTACTCAGACCAGGGGCTAGTTACTCAGACCAGGGGCTAGTTACTCAGACCAGGGGCTAGTTAGACAGACCAGGGGCTAGTTAGACAGACCAGGGGCTAGTTAGACAGACCAGGGGCTAGTTACTCAGAACAGGGGCTAGTTAGACAGAACATGGGCTAGTTAGACAGACCAGGGGCTAGTTAGACAGAAAAAGGGCTAGTTATTCAGACCAGGGGCTAGTTACTCAGAACAGGGGCTAGTTACTCAGACCAGGGGCTAGTTACTCAGATCAGGGGCTCAGACTCAGACTCAGACTAGTTCTGGTTGGTTCCAGTTGAAACTGGTTCCAATCATCCTGCGAAAGTTTTTCGACCGATGTGTTGTTATCTTCAAGAAAATGTGTTTGAACTGGTTTTATTTCTCATGACTTCCAAGACAATAAAATTAAAGCCAACATCAATACATGTAATTATTGTTCAATGTTTTGTCATTGAAACACAAATTTCAATGATATTCTTTACAGGTGAGTTCTATAATAATGTTTTCTGATGGATGCGTTTGAACACATGTTCTCTAGCAAAAGCCAATGTTGTATCAACCCTTATAAGGGGCAATTTCATTGCACCAGTTCAAAGGTCAAAGAACCTTGTTGCGATCAGTGTTGTGTTTTTCTTAAAAATTTTCTTTTTTATTGTAAAAAAGAGAGGAAACCGTCTAGCACACAAAACTGTGTACAATTTTTTTGTTTTTTTCTATCAGGCACTAAAAATGAAGAAGAAAAAAAGGGAAGAAATCAGCTGATCAGCTAAGAAGTTGGGAGTCAGATATCACTGAATGTATTCAACTTTGATACACAGAGACAAAAATATGACCTTTTTCAAAAATTAAGTTGCAGTGACACAACAATTTGACGTCCCCACATCGGTTTCGGGCCAATGATTGGGTTGATTTGGGGATTGATTATTTACCATCAATGAAGTTGATTCCGCAGTCAATGACCACGGCACCGTCTTTGATCCAGTCTTTCTTCACCATGCGAGCTTTGCCGATTGCTACCACAACAATATCAGCCTCTGCAACCTATTGACATGAATCAAGTCAACATCCACAAGAAATTACATGTTTAGTATCTATCATTGGTTTCTAGAAGAGTTCATTATTTTCAATTCTCTAGTTTCGATAGACACATCATACAACCAGCCTGTAAGATTTGATCATGTCAGGTAATCAGGTTGGCTCAGTGGTTTCTTTCCCTGCCTTTCGTCTCAGTGGAACCCAGTTTGAATCCCACCGCAGATTGCAGCAATGCATGTGTTTTGGGTTTTCAGTCCCTACATGATTATGATGGTTTTTCCCATTGGGGTTTTCCTCCCACATCTAAAACTGAATATTTCTTCACCGTCTCGGATCCATCCTGTTATTGGCGGTAATTGCGCTGTTGGATGTTTACTTAAATAAAAAATATTATTTTAAAAACTAAAAACCCCAAAACATAGTTTATCTTTTGTAAGGGTTTTTGTGCACATCAAGATAAGTAATGGTGATTTCAGATTAAAAGGTTTCTCTGGATGATTGGAATATGTATACATTTTTTAATCGATGAGTCTTCAGATTTGAAACTTTTTATTTTTGTCCCTTATTACTAACCCTGTACTTTGTCCTGAACCCCAACCACCCGGAACCCATTCAAATTCCTAAATTTGAGTGGAAACTGCAGCAGTCAACTGATTATGTTCTGCAGTTTGTGTGTTGAGGTCCCACATGGTGTTAGATTTTGTTAAGAGTGAGGAAGGATCCCAGTAAATCAATGCCAGGGAGTTGGGGTTACCAGACAAGAGGCTTGTTCAGACTTGCCGTAATAAAGGCTTCATAATATTTAACAACGGATAACCGTTATCAGAAGCTACAATCAAAGCATCAGAAACATTGACTCACCACTGTGGCAGGAAGCTTGGTGCGGGAATGGCAGACGGTAACCGTAGCATTGTGACCACGAAGTAGGTCTGACATCGGGGCACCGACTATCTTGCTACGTCCCATCACCACAGCTCGCTTGCCCTCAACTTCGACCCCTTCAGCAAAAAGCAAAATGACAAAATGAAAAGTCTTGTATGATCAAGAGTTATGATAGAGTGGAAGGGTAGTATGTGATGCCCTGTGATATATTTATGAAGCAATGTCCTCCTGGAAAAGTAGAAAGCAAAATTCTTCTAAACAAGTAACACAGCGTATATCTCAGTGTGCAACTTTCCTGTTAGTTCTTCCTAATTGTAAAGTAATATGTTCATATTTATTCAGTGGATGACTGGAGATCAGAAGTCTACACTGGAGGATCAACTGAGTATTATTATAGTTATTTATTAGACCAAGACAAATCAGGCAAATATTACAACAAAACAACTACATGAACATGAAAGAAAAAGTAATCCAAACAAGTAAATAAGAAAACAAGAAAACAGTTACGTAAGTAGATAAATAAATACACACAAAAATTCAATAAATAATTGGGGAATTTTTTTTAAACAAAAGTAGAAGGCAACAGAAACAGATGAGTGAATGAGGGCGGAGCATGCAGGAGGGGAACAAAACCAAGAAAAGGGTAAGGAAAAACCAAACAAGGGAAAAACAACAAGAAGTCATGTGGTTCAGGGACAAGAAGGTTAACTGTATTACTGTTGCATGTAGGCATGCTGCCCCACGCATGATCGATAACAACAGGACGATTAACTCAAACACAAAGGACAGAGAACTGGAACCCAACAAGGGATGTATTCAAAACCTGCATGCTCCCAAAGTGAGCATCCAATGCGAAACGAGGTTTAAACAGACGTCTTTTAGATGGGGGGAGCAAATATCGGAAGAGGATGTATCACAGCAGCCTCTCGAGTGTGGGGCGGAAGTGTCTCACAATCTGGGAAAACAGTGGGAAGGCGAGTGGAATAATGAGTCAGTGCGAGCAGGAAGATGACGGAATTTGAGCGAGTCAAGATGACGAGGATTATTGGAAATACTGCAAGAATTGATTTGCAGTGAGAAGTGCCATGTAAAACCTTGAACACAAAGGCACTAAGCAAGTAATCACGCCCGTTTGTTATAGGATGCCAGTGAAAAGGCTGCAAGACTATCCTCATGATGCCGGTGATGACTAAAGCCCTTTTCACACTGTATCTAATCCCCGTGGAAAACAGCCCTGGGGAGGCCCCGGGAGTTTTTTTATCTCAGTTACCCCGGCGCAATTCCATACTGTCTCCGCCCTATTCCACGGGGTTCCGGCTGCACATTTCAAGAATACCCCAGGCTTTCATCGCTTACCACTACTCCAGAGCAGGGGGTGGCTATTCCCTTGGTATGTCTAATTGCTGGGGTAGATCGGGGGTAAAGCGATACAAGTGTGAAAGCACTGGCCGTTATTCCCCAGGGTTGCCCCCGGGGAATAGAGAAGTGTAAAAAGGGCTTAGGTTGTGATGAAGATATAGAATGGAGAAGTCCCTTGATAGTTGTACATACCACTACGCTTCAACAGCACCATGCATCCTTTTGGTGTACATGGAACAAAACAGGAATCCAGCTCTCCCCTTGCCAATTTACCGGCATTGTGCACATGCAACCTAATAGGGAGAAATGTAACAATACTTTTAATGTTGGTGACTTTGTGTCCTAATTGTAAGCACATTATCCTTTTGACCCAATTCACCCGACACCATCATCAAATTAAACTTGGTTATGCCATTTTGAGTTGGGAGTCATTGTCCATGTGTGTTATACAGTGTAGTGTGCATTTTAGGCAATGCGGTGTTTACAACCTTGCCATAATTGATTTTAAATCAATTTGACAAACAAAATGGCGAGTGTGGTAGACAGTAGCTGCATGTGATGATGTTGGTGCAAGGGGTCACTACTGATAAGAGGAGAATCCAGGCTAACATATGCAAAGGAAAGACAGTGTCGCTCAGCTGTTGGGGGGGGGGGGGGGGGGGGGGGGGAATGGGGAGTTTTTTCTCCATCATGTTTTAAGATTCTTCTTTGCTTCTGAATTTCAGAGTCAGATCTGGAGATCTCAGAGTACAGACTTTGGCGTGTCGTGACCGAGTGGTCAAGCACGATGGACTCAAGCTCTGGTGCTTTGACCAGCAGAGTGTGGGTTCAAGTCCCGGTCTTCACACTTGCATCCTTAAGCAACGCTCTTAACTATTATTGCTTCATCCTTCAGATGGGACGTGAAGCGGTTGGGCCCATGTGTTGTGTAATGCACACAAAATAACCCAATACACTTATCATTAAGAGAAGCGGTTTGCCCTGGAGTTCTCTAGTATGGTTGGCTGCAGATTGCACACAGCACCTTGTAAACCAATGGTGCTATGTAAAAAAATGGGTCTTAGCTCTGCATACCTTGTAGAAAAAATAATGAGCGCTGTGAGACGACCCCGGGTATGATAAAACACTATATAAGAACTGTGTATTATTATTATTACTATTATTATTAAGCATGATACTTACCCATCAACGTCTTTGCTGGGAATGACAGCATTGGCTAGTGTGTCTTGATCCATTGGGACCTCAGAGTCTGGCGGCATCTGGACGATGATTCCATGCACTTTGGGATCATTGTTTAACTCGTTAATCTTATTCAGGGTCTAAAGAATAGAAAAAATACAATGAAAACTTGACTACTTTTTCGAAAGTTTTTGTGTATTGGTACCTGTCAATGGGTATATTTTGGGACCATCCAAATTTGTCAACATTTCTGAGGTCGTATTACTCAGAGAGTATTACTTTTGCGGACCCCCTTTCTCCCCCAAGTAGAACTTATCAACATTTTGCTTTAAAATTGATGCACATTATTTGAATCCCAACATTTGTACACATCCTTTAGAGTCATACATGGTCTCTGACCACCCCCCCCCCCTTTATACTGAACTGAAAAGAACTTCACAATCACATTTTACTATTCATCCCCATGGAAATCATCCATTGTTTCTGATGATTGGATTAATGACCCGTTAGAAAGCCGTGATTGGAAGGGTACTCTGGGGCATGAACACCATCAATGATTGCGCCCTTTACAACAAATGCAAGGCTGTAGCCCTGTGTGTTCCGTACTGCAGATAAAAGAACACGCCACATATTCTTTAACAAAATTGAAAAGGCTTCGCTTGTTCCCTGGCTGCCCTTGATAAGTCCACACAAACATGTCAAGTTTCTCGTCTAACAGATTACAGACTGCAGCAAACATTGTGCGTTTTCCATGAGCACAAATTAAGCTGTGTCCCGAGTATAAAACACATTACTATCCAAAGTAGTACAACCTTATTTACAATCACAGGAGAGGAGCCTAACAGAAATCTTACCTCTTGTATTGTAATTGATCTTGGCAGCTTGTAGTGGTTTGCAGTAATACCGATCTGCAATGCAATTTAAAACAATATTGATATAATATTCATAATACTTTTAAATACAAATTAAACTGTAGGCCTATATGTCATGGCCAGCAGTCTTGCACAACTCACGTAAGCTCTGGTGTTTCTGATCAGCAGAGTGTGGGGTGTGAGTTCTTATCTTGATCTTGTTCTTGAGCTAGATACTCGACCATAATTTAATCATCCTTCAGATGGGACGTAAAGCCCTAAGACAGTTACACTCTCTGGCGTGGTTTGATGCAGAATATGCGGCACCACCTTGTAAACTCTCACAAGATGCTACGTAAATGGGTCTCAATAATTCAAAAACTTTGCATACCTGTCTGAAACAAAATAAGTGCTTTTTTAAATAGCTTGTCTTGGTAGCGTAATTTTGGGAATCGGATTCCCCATGCGCGCAATGTGACTCCTAAAATGGCAGACCATGGGCAGACAGTAGCCATGGGCACCGTCAGTTCAAGGAGTCTATAGACAGTTCCCAATAGACCCATCCTTATTGGCAACTTCGGTTTTAGCGTAGAGTCGCAACAAGCATTCTAGCTTTTCTAAGCAGTCAAGTGGTTCACTGACCAACCATGCAAGGAATTTGACAGAACTCCCACATGCCGCAGCGTATTTATGGTATTTATGGTATTTATAACACTTAGTCGTGCGTTCAAAAATTTACTATTATTAATATATTTTTATATAAGCACACAAATCTACCAATTAGGTAATCAAGGCACTGGAACAAGCAGAAACATTCTAAGACAGCTTTAAATGTTTTGGGGTTTTTAAATTTATTATGAGACCAGTTTATGTAGTAACTTATAAGGGTTTACAAGGTGCTGCGGCGCATTCAGCAGCCACTGCCAGAAACACCTCGGCAAACCCCTTCTCTTGGCGATCAGTGTAACTGGGTTCTTTACGTGGATTACACGACACCAGGGACCTACGGATTTACGTTCCATCCGAAGGACGAAGCAATAATGGTTAAGTGTCTTGGGACAAAAGTGTCTTGGGGCAAAAGTGTCAGGATCGAGACTGAGATCAGAAACACCAGAGCTTGAGTCAAGTGCCCTTAAGCTGTGTAACATCAAGTGGGACCTATTTATACCAGAAGACATTTTGCTATAATGCAAAACAAAATTCTATTATGTCTTATACACTATTTACCTCCTCAGCTGCTGCCAGCTTGTGCTTAATGTAACGATTGGAATCATCACGGTCTCCAATCTAAAAGAGTGAAAGTAAACAATCCAAAAATTAAACAAGCATGACACATTGTTCTTAAAACCAACACCTATTCCTAAACAGATTTAATTCCCAAAGATTGAATCCATCAACTAACTTAGTTCTTACAACCACACCGTGCTAAGCTCCAAATCTTACTTAGTAACAAGATACTTGGCATCTTAGCATAAAGTGACTACTCTACCTTTCGACACTCCTATGTTCCGATAACCCTTTAGGGTGGGGTTAGGATACGAACAATACATTAGGTGTTTCAGAACATAGGGGTGTCGGAACATAGGTGTATAACCTAGCATAATGACTAGGTAAACCAATTCAATCAGAGTCCACGGGTTTCTTTTGAACAGAGTTTCCATGGTATGTCATTCTGATAGATTTAGGGACATCTCTGGTCCCATAGCCTATAATGGTCTTACATCTCTTGATGTTCAACTCTCCATCAATGCTTTAGACCCTTTTTTTGTAATACTGGGAAGATATTAACTCATTGGGATATCTTGTTCCATGAAATATTCTTCATTTCTGTCACTCTCTCATGATTGTGTCAAAGGACTGGTTGAGGAAAAATATTTGTTGATATGTTGACCTGCCAATTTGACCTGTGAGGATCTTGCTCTCAACTACCATCAACACACACCTGTTGATCCTGTTGAATGGCTGACCAAGGATGACGTTGGATTATAAGAGATGCCAACAATGTTTCATATCAAAGGTCAGGAATTTCTTGTCTAGTCTGACAGAGAACTTTGGACTTATGATTTGACAATAGTTGGACCTGTACCAACGTACAGAACTGTGTTTGAATCAAGAGCCTCTGGCTACGGCTATTGCCATTGCCCTTCAAGGACAACATTGAAGAATAGGCCTTCTCAGCAATCCGGACATAGCCACTGCCGAAGCCGTTATTTCAAACATGGAATACTAATGTTCAGAATGTCGTTGGTATGACCCAATTATAGTCTGTATGACCCAATAATAGTCTGTATGATCCAATCATAGATGGGATGGCCCAATCAAAGTAAGGATGATCAATTCTTGGGAATAACACATCAACACAGAGGTCTTGAAAAGGTTGGCATGCACACAAGTTAAGCCCTTAATACCTGAACAATTGCAAGACCGGGAGCAAACCCTGGATTCTCTGATTTGAGTTTTGTGACCTCTTCCTTCAGCTCAGCTCGATACTCTCTGGTGAAACAAAATTTTTAAAATAAATTAATTCAATAAATTGTGAACAATTATGAACTGCAAAAGTACTATACATGTCATGTAAAGAATTGTCAGTGTATAATTTATGAAAACTTGTGATTTATTACTTGATAATTGTAAAAAAAATGGTACGTGAAATTGACATCCTGGCACATCAAGATGAAACAGAACAAAATGGCTTCTTAGTTTAAAAATGGCGTCTTCACATTAGGGTCAATGTCAATTTCATTTTCATTTTGTAGATTCACAAAATAAAACTATTTAAAAAAGATTTTTATGAAGGATTCTTGTTTGCTGTTTGTGCATTGGCTTTGAAGACCATCACAATGCAGCCATCTTGGATTTGTCCCCCATTCATATCAATGCAACCAAATCAAGGCTGGAAGGGTTAAATAGTCTGGTACATGTTTGGTATTATGAGAATTCTTATTCACTATTGCTATTACAGACAGGAAACATTGGAAAAGTTTTCCACAGCAGAGATTTAGGTATAAACTAATCAGCAGGAATTTGAGAAGATCCCCTGAAAACAAACAAGACTACAGTGTCAGTGTATGGAGAGTCAATTATTTTATCTCAGATGTGTATCTATAATGTTCTTGTGTGATCTAGGAAGGCCAAAGGTCTATTTTCTTTAATCACTGGTTACACAATATTTGTGCAACTGTGCATTGAATTATAATTAACAGACATTCAACGCATAGGGGTCAGAGCCCTTGCCCCCGCCCCCAAATGAGATCGAATTAGGCTTACTGTTTTTAACAGGCAGTGGATATTTTACCATAGATAGTAAAATCCTCCAAACCCTGTTTTGTTTGTACCCAAGGTCAGACACTATTTCTATTCAAAGCAAAATTCTTGGAAGCAACAAATTAGAACGAGAAATGGTAATAATACTATCCATTTAAGGAGTCAAATTTTAATAATAAAAGAAGTTCTTTATCTTTTGGGGATTTGGGGGAAAAAAGCATCAATGCCATTGATGCTATGCAGAGTGTGTCGGTTGAAAACTGTGAGTGTTGTCCTCTAATCTAGGCTAACAGGATGTGGACCAAAAGCTTGGTAATTGTTACTATATAAATGCGGGTCAAAGAGGGCACAGCTAAAACTCTGCATCCTACCACCATTTTATCTCACTAAACTTAGGTCAAATTATATATCCTTACCTGTCTAGATGCACAGGTACTTTGAACTATTACAAAATCATGAAAAATATGCCATTTTCGGAAGTATGGGGGTCTTGAAAACGCTGCTTGTAACATTACACTCCACTTTAGTTCATTCGGGTTTGAGTGTGCGAGTGTTCCGTCCGTGCGATAAAATGTGCGCTTGAATTTTCCTTTTTTATAAAAATAATAAAGGTCAGAATTTAGCGTTTGAGGAATATTGCGAAAAGGGAAATGAAGTCCAACATCCATAAAAAGTGGTGGCAGGATAGGGATATTTTTATTTATTTTTTATTTTTTTTTGGGGGGGGGGGCACTTTTTACTTTAGATAGGCCTATGCTAGCCAAACAGTGTTTCGGATGATTTTTACTGTAGTCAGCCAGAAATAAAATATCCATTGCCTACTAATTGTTTTCAAAAAGCAGATTGATATTTAGTTGTGATAATCAGAAACCTCCATCCTCCTGAACGGTCTAGACCAAGACTGTCAGTGTCAGTGCACTGTCAGGAGGATGGAGGATTACTAGACCCAGTAACTGGGGCGCTGTACTCATTTTTTGAAATTTTGTCTTTTATCTTTCGTACTAGTACGAAAGATAAAAGACAAAATTTCAAAAAATGAGTAAAGCGCCCCAGTTACTGGGTCTAGAGGATTACATGCCTATTTTACATTGTGTTTGGTATAAAAAAAGGTGATTTATTTTGTTTTCCTTTCAGACATTAATTTTGCATTTGGTCTGATTTGTGAATTGATTGCTGCGGAAAACTTTCCGTAGCCGAATGCCACCTGACCGGCCCCTCGAGTCCCCGGTCATGCCATGCCAAGTGCGACTGCACCACCAAGGGGACGACCCGACCTGACACCGACCCAGTGAGACGCATGCACCCAGTCATAAACTTAACTAGCGTTTACTTACGCCGATATAGCTTTCCCGTCTATAATCTTGCCTCGTGTATCTCCTGACATGCTTGAAATTTGTGTATCACAGTTTATTCTTAAATTGCAGAATAATTAATAAACACTTCACAACAGTTGGAATTATCTTTCAGTTACAGTCAGAAGTTTAATGGCAGCTCGCAGCTGAATGAAAGTCCGTCCGCCGCCGCCGCCGTGCCGTGTGTACGCGTGTACGCGTGTACGGGGACGCGTAGTCCGCTCGAGAAAAACGCTGCCCATTTAGCGCCCCGCGGTTCAGTGACCCCGAAACATGCTGGATGGGCAGCAGGGCGCCCTCCCTCGTTGATAGAGAACTCTAACTTGCAATGCTTTTGAAGTTTTGTTGGTGTTAGCGTAGAGAAAGGACAGTGTCAGTGTTAGCAGTACTTCCCAAGTGCTGCTGGTACTCAAGTGCTTCAAAAATATTGTTATTACTTAGAATGTGTACAACCATGCACAGTTTTAACGAAAATGACTAAAACGTATCCGAAAAATTGGTTTTAAAATAATGATGTATTTATTTTCTTCCCTTTATGAATTGTCAAAAAAATGATGTTGTCTTCAACCCATCACGTCAGACTGCCACTGAAGATTGCTCTGCTCTGGCTCTGGACAGAAAATAAAGTGGAACCAACACAAATAGAACCCAGTACAAGCTGAATCAGTAAACAAATTCAAATTCCTCCTCGGTCACCACAACCCCAACCCCAGAGAGGGAAGCTTGTGATTGGACGTCGAAAATTAATTGCTCATTTGCTTTCCATTCTGCGTTGTTTGCAGCCAATGAAAGATTTAAATATTCATGGTCTGCATACCAGCATATCCGAAGGCCCCCCCCCCTGCACAGACTTTTTCTTGGAGGATATGAATCTACTCTTACAAAAAGCTCAACAACTGACTTTTCCTTAACACAGTCGAGACCCCTTTTTATTTCTTACAACAGAACAGGTGCATAAATCCATGTCCTGTGAATTTAAAATTTACCATATTCAGGTATGATATATTCTTTCTTAAAGGTATTATACAGGATTGGCAGAGCTGACAAAATAATCACAGACAGTGTTCATGTTTTGTGTAATCAACCACATACATGAAATAACAAACCTGTGAAAATTTGAGCTCAATTGGTCATCGAGGTCACGAGAAAATAGTGAAAAGAGACCTTATGTGTTTTCTGTTTTTCAAACATCGAGTTTATTATCGCGCGCGATAAAAACTTGTTTTACTCATTTCTCAGAAACGATAGCATTTTAGGCAGAAATATTTTAAGGAACCCTTTCTACCATTACTTACTTTAAATCATGTAAGTTATGTGTGAATCTGTGAACATTTGTGTTTTTCGATCTTACCAATAGTGTACAGGGCCTTTAATCTGATTTCCATTATTTATATTTTGTTTTCCCTCTGAAAAATATAGCCTAAAAAGCCTATTTGAGCAATTACTCGATGGGTCAGCACTTGCACCATCATTAACATTTTTCTACTTTTTTCCATGGGCCTGATATCACACCTGCATAATAGGAGATCCAAGTTAGATTCACACAAAAAAAAAAAAATAAAAATCCCAGCATGTCTCCAGTGAAAACCATTAGTCTTGAATTGTTCAATCAGTTACACACTTCAATAACCATTGATATTGAAGTACTCATTTAAACTGAAAACCTTTTGTTGTCTGATATAGTACTGCGAATGACCAAATTATTAATTGCTCATCACTCGAACAGGCACATGCCAATCTTATCTATTGACCCCTTTTACACCAACATCACCACATGAAATTAGGGTAAGCATGCAAAATTAGGTAAGCGTGTAAACGTTGCGTCACCTCAAACAGACACTACTGTGTATAACCACAGGGACATCGACTCCCAAAATGGCGCTACCAAGATTATTGTGATGATGACGTCAGGTCAATGGGGTCAATTCAAACTTTTGAAGGTTATGATCGATACCAAGTGGGGGCATTTTGGAGGACATGCAAGTGGCTCTGTCTTCAATATCAGTGTACTACGTTCTAAGCAAAGATCATACAGCGCCGCAATGTGCAAGATGGGCAACTGGAACTCCATCTATTGATAGAACACAAAGTACGGCATGGGTGCCACTTCAGTATAAGCATGGAGGAAGGAAAAGCAAATGTCTTGTTACAACATGGATGCTCATTGTCTGCACTGACTCTGTGGCATCAAAAGAGGTGCTTACTGAAATGGTGCCAGTGCAAACTTCACATTTCAGCCGGAGTAGCCCATCTTGTAGCCTAAACATCTGACGTCACACTTTGAGGCTCGTGAATAACGCCAGATACCAGCCTGACCGGATGTTGCCAGATGTACCTTTGACCTCACATTCATTTCACTCGGAGATTCAAAGTCAATTCACACGAACATCCATAGTGAATAAAACAACACTACATGATGTAAACATTATGCACCTGCTGCATGCAGACAACCGTAAGTGAAACTACATCACCTCGGACCGATCCTAACACAGATATGGAAAGCTTACATCACTGCAAGTTTATCCAATGAAATCATTGTATCCAATGAAATCATTGGGCCTGTATAACCAGTGCCGGTCTCTATCCTTGCGAATAAAGACAGGGAACCAGTCTACCCATCTTGTGCCTGTGGTGCTATACGATCTTTGGTATTAGGTGCTGATAAAACTGTGTTCCCAAATTTGCTTGTGTATTACACTGAGAATTGTTTCTGTCTCAACAACTGCAGATTCTCAACTCGGGCATCTTGAGAAATGTACAATCATTCAACTTCTTCAGATGCTTAAAACAAATAACAGTATTCTTAATTTAAACTCCTCAGAGCTTTATCATAATTACTGACCATGTTGATTATTTCATATTTTCTCCCCGATGAAGCAGGTCAATATTTATTGGGATAATTTGCAATAATACACAAGTAGTACAACAGAGTGAAACCAATATTAATTCAGTAATTTGGCAAATACTGTTATCTTGCATTTTTCCTTAACGATGAAACTTATTTGGGAAAAATTTCACATTATTTTCAGGGCAAGTTATATTTTCACATAATTCCTTTTTATTTAAATACAGATTAGCTAGATTTGAAATTCACTGGACATTGCTTTTCCTTACACAATGATTATTAACTATTTAGCATCAAAAGCTTTTATCCAAAAGTCATGTGATCATTAAAACAAATTAAGGCACTTTGATTTAAGACATGGTTTCATCAGTAATTCAAAATATTTCTAAAGGAATACAAAAATACAATTCTTTTTGAAAACAAGGATAAGCATCTTCACCACTCAATTGCCATTGTGACAGTTTTTGTAAACAAACCAATAAGGTTATGCAAATTCTACATCTACATCGACATCGACAAAAAAAGAAAATTTGCCTTTCCATTAATGGCAAGTTCCAAGACAAAGGCGACAGAAATTTCTTAAGGTTATTGCAAATAAATTCTATGGTAAACAACCTAGGTGCAGCTGTTAAGTTGTCATAGGAAAAAAATAAACTTGGTAACTATGACCTCGGCCCAAATTCATTAAGTTGTGAAGCAAAACAACCGAGTAGGGCACCAATGGGAGACTTTTGGGAACACTAGGTGGCAGCAGACTTACCAGATAAATCCAATGTTCTCAAAATTATGCACAAGCTCAGAACTATGTAAACAATGGAAATTTACCCGGTAAGTTTGCTGCCACCTAGTGTTCCAAAATCCCCTGCAACAATGTAAACTGGTTACCAGTATCTGAAAATTGTTGTGCTTAATACAGGCAGAAACACAAGCATAAGCAAAATGTGTATTTCATAAACGATTGGATATGCGTTGTTGCGTCACTCATCTTCTTACAAAAACCGCCAGTAAGCTAGCTTGCCTTTTGCCTTGCTTATGCCTTGCTTATGCCTTGCTTTTGCCTTGCTTTTGCCTTGCTTATGCCTTGCTTATGCCTTGCTTATGCCTTGCTTATGGTTAGCAATGTTTATAAAACTTCTGCTTATGGCTGTTCCGCAAGCAGAAAATGTTTGCTTACAGGCTTTGTGAAATTGGGCCCAGATGGTTAATATTTTGAGAGACAGAATATAACAAATGCCCCTCCCCCAACCCATCACCATCGTCACACTAGATGTGAAGTTGTGAGTAATACCAAATTGTAACCGGACTGCCAAGAATTCATCTTCAGGAATCTAAAAAATATCATTAATAACTAAAACAAATGTTAATAATAACAGGCACTTATTAAAAGTGCTCTTATACTCTAAGTTATGGTACATGAAAAGTAGTTTAATAATCATGTCAGTACGAAAATAAAAATCTCACAAAAATTTCAACTACTAAAGCTTTCAGTTATTTTTTAACCCAAACAAAAAATAGCTACAAATAAAAGTTTTGTGACAAATGCATCTACTTTAACAAAAATTAATTTGTTTACGTCATTCTAAAAATAAAAGATGACTACAGATGACACAATTTATACACATTTCAACAGAGCTATCAAGGTAGAGTCAGATATTGTTTTTTGTCAACTGATGCAGATTTATAGGCCAAATTATTAATAAAGATACAATAAAAGTCATCTGTGAAAGTTTCAGCTGAATACAGTGTCTACTTGTTGAGAAAACAGCAACAGTCTGTCAAGGTACTTTAATAAAGAAAGTCAAATCTATCCACGTTTAGCGTGGTGACAACGGGTACCAACCGCATCTCTGGCTGCAGCATTTACAAACGAAACACCACGGAAATCTCCAAAACTCGTCTTAAGGCAATCTTTGGAGATTCAAATTCTTCGACATCCTTTTTAAAAGGACGCCAAAAATATTAGATGTAAAAACAATTTCACAGGATGCTGACTACCATGACCCTAACTTTAAGCTGCATAAATCTCATATGGCTGTCAGAAAAAAAGAAGAAAAAACACAAACAAACCAACCCCCAAACCACCCCAAAAAATATTGACCTTTCAAGGCACAGAGACCATTGGTTAAATTCTACATAAACCATCTCCAAAATGAGTCCCAAAGTTAGAACACTCTCGTAAATCTCACTTTATACCATAACTCACAAATATACAAATGGTTTATCAGATTTATACAAATAGAAAATAAAGAAAAAATTTTATAATAATAAAACAAAATAAAATAAAATTAAAATTAAAACTAGACTTAAATTTTTGTTGCATAACAAAAACGAGGTGTTCGGCATGATATTAAAATGTTGGTCGTAATACATCCCAGCTGTCGTATTCGTAATTTTAAAAAAGCCATCACTTGTCAAGTAATGGACAAAATATATGACAAGTACTGTACACGAAGTAAATTGCAACGTTTTTTGTAAACGATGATATTTACATAAATCTTACAATTTTCATCGCCGTGTCTGAGAGACATACTCAGTGGGCCTAGAGCGCCTTCGGCAGGCATGGTCACGTCGATCAACGTGCCGTCGGTCTCGATGTTTGAACCAATTTCGATCTTTTTCAGATTGAGTTTAAGTCAGTTATTAAACGTCATACATATTACTAAATCAGGTGGACATCTCAGTGAGAACTCGTCTTCTGTTCGTTGTTTACCATCAAACCATCAGACGGGCAAAAGGGAAATCACTTAAGTTTAACTTCGCACGAGTTAACGATAAACTCATCGTGCCAAACACCATGTTTTGTTCGATGACGTTTGACATGTGTAGCTGCACACATACACAATACATTACATGGCTGGACTACACACAAGCCTCGTGGACTTACGACACTGTCATCAATGGAGCGGAACAGCCAGCCACACACAGCGCTGTGTAGTTAACATGCAGGTTAATACATACGTGGGCTTTATCGTCCGATTTTGAAGAAAATATACAAAGGCAAACTTTGACCTTCCGGTACGACCAGAAGAAGGGGTCATACGATTTTGGCGTTAACTTTTCAAATGTAGCCCCAGTCTTGATCTATCAGATGCTCAATTATGAATATCATAGTTGTAAAATTCAAAGACATACAGCGTATAGCAAATGGTAACTTTTTAAACTTAAAAACCTTGTAATTTGACACCTGATGACGTCACCATGACGTCACTGAAGCGGTTTCATCTCCTAATGGTTATCTAACTATATGTAAAGTTTCAAGTTTATATGAGCTTGGGAAGTGTGCTTTTGTTAGCGGACAATCGCGGGGGATAAGAAGAAGAAGAAGAAGTATTAAAAAGTAAGAAAGAAAAAAAAACGGAACAAAAACAAGAGGTGTTCCGGGCGGAGTGCCCGAACACCTAATAAACAAATTGTCAAAGACGCCCATTCTTTCACTTCATCTTTTGTTCTACAACCCGGGGGAAGACCCAGGGGGGAAGGGGGTAACTTCCCTCCAAGATTCAGGCAAAACAGTGAGGAAAATTTGGGCAAATGGATAGAGAAAGCGAAATACACTTTCACCCGGTTTGAAAACTTGTGTTTTTATTTGTGTAAGATTTCCGGCAAGTACCTAAGTCACAAATTGTTTTCAAGTTAAAGAGGGTTTCCAAAGTAAATAAATTTTTGTGATTCACTCATTTTTCAATAGATACAAACTACAAGTCTCTAACCTCACGTTAAAAATGGTGGAAAATGCCACTGTGCTTGATATCCTTCAAGTGCAATTTTTGTCAAAATCCAAAAACTTTTCATGGCGTCACATTTCAAATTTATGGTCCGTAGGTTTTTGTTAACAGAATTTTCAGTTAATTCCTGAACTTGGATGATATTCAATCAAAACAGCATTTTATTTAACCTCATGAGTGGTGCAGAAATTCCTCATTGGAATGACCCATTTGTTTTTTTATGTCTGATGATGTGATGTTTCAAATTTTGTTCTGAAAGAGTATCAAATATAAATAAATTACATTTTACACAATTTTAACGCGAGGTTACGGACTTGCAACTTTTCCCCCACTTTCATGAGGACTCTATCTATTGGAAGATTGGTGCATCAACAAACTCAATTTTACCTTGGAGCCCCTCTATAACGACCAGTTGTCAGGTGGCTCTCAAAACTTGTTTCAGTTAGTGAATTTTGTTTCTGGTCCGGGTCACAAAAAACACCCCCAGTGTTCCATGGCAAACATGGTTGGTCATGCAACACTGAGTCCATCAAACTCTGCTGCTTGATTTCAGTAGATATGATGAAGAAAGTGTTTCTAGCTTGACCTGGTTCTATTCGTCCTCATCATTGTCATCATCGCCTACCAAGTCGTCGATACTTGACGGGATGAGTTTCTCCAAGATGGTCTTGAAGACCCCAAGACATTCTAGCAATCCTGAGGTGTGATTGGTGTGCAGCCACACTTTGCGGTACAAATCCATGATGCTAAGAAGCCTGAAAGAAGGAAGGAGAATTGAGTTTAAGGGATTTGAGGCATTGCATGGTGAGGTATCGATGTATATTAGGTTTGCGGTAACACCATGTGCATATCTACTTGGGTAGATTATGTTCTTTTGAGAACTTGTCTTGCTATTTATTCTCCTGCCGCAGAGTAGATTTTTCGGATTTCGGGAGACTTTGGGAGACTTCTCAGTTCTGAAAAGAATTTAGTTTATGGTTGTGTCACTCACAGTCACTGCTTTCAGAGACGCAAATGATGTGTGCCGTACTACCTTGTCAAAATGCCATGTTAATAGTTTGCAATTCCACAAGCATAACAATTGACCCTAACTATTCCCGACCCTTCCAAATCCAAATGCATGTTTTTATTTGACTCTGTTGAACCATACAGGTAGGACCATTGACTATGTTTGGACTGAGGACTGCACTTGGTAAACTGATTATGATTGAAATGGTATACAGGGTTTGTGTTCAACTTTTACAGTGACTGGCCAGCAGGACCAGTTAGCTTGTTGTTTTTACAGTGACTGGCCAGCTGGACCAGTTAGCTTGTTGTTTTTACAGTGACTGGCCAGCTGGACCAGTTAGCTTGTTGTTTTTACAGTGACTGGCCAGCAGGACCAGTTAGCTTGTTGTTTTTTCAGTGACTGGCCAGCAGGACCAGTTAGCTTGTTGTTTTTACAGTGACTGGCCAGCTGGACCAGTTAGCTTGTTGTTTTTACAGTGACTGGCCAGCAGGACCAGTTAGCTTGTTGTTTTTACAGTGACTGGCCAGCTGGACCAGTTAGCTTGTTGTTTTTACAGTGACTGGCCAGCAGGACCAGTTAGCTTGTTGTTTTTACAGTGACTGGCCAGCAGGACCAGTTAGCTTGTTGTTTTTACAGTGACTGGCCAGCAGGACCAGTTAGCTTGTTGTTTTTACAGTGACTGGCCAGCAGGACCAGTTAGCTTGTTGTTTTTACAGTGACTGGCCAGCAGGACCAGTTAGCTTGTTGTTTTTTCAGTGACTGGCCAGCAGGACCAGTTAGCTTGTTGTTTTTACAGTGACTGGCCAGCAGGACCAGTTAGCTTGTTGTTTTTTCAGTGACTGGCCAGCAGGACCAGTTAGCTTGTTGTTTTTTCAGTGACTGGCCAGCAGGACCAGTTAGCTTGTTGTTTTTACAGTGACTGGCCAGCAGGACCAGTTAGCTTGTTTTTTCAGTGACTGGCCAGCAGGACCAGTTAGCTTGTTGTTTTTACAGTGACTGGCCAGCAGGACCAGTTAGCTTGTTGTTTTTACAGTGACTGGCCAGCAGGACCAGTTAGCTTGTTGTTTTTTCAGTGACTGGCCAGCAGGACCAGTTAGCTTGTTGTTTTTACAGTGACTGGCCAGCAGGACCAGTTAGCTTGTTGTTTTTTCAGTGACTGGCCAGCAGGACCAGTTAGCTTGTTGTTTTTTCAGTGACTGGCCAGCAGGACCAGTTAGCTTGTTGTTTTTACAGTGACTGGCCAGCAGGACCAGTTAGCTTGTTTTTTCAGTGACTGGCCAGCAGGACCAGTTAGCTTGTTGTTTTTACAGTGACTGGCCAGCAGGACCAGTTAGCTTGTTGTTTTTACAGTGACTGGGCAGCAGGACCAGTTAGCTTGTTGTTTTACCAGTCCGCCAGCCGTCTTCACTGGTCCACATTTCATATTAAATAGGGATGCTTTTCAACACTGAACTTGCCAGCCGGAACACTTGGAAAGAATTTTGACTTGTCTCTGGGAGTTTCAACTAGCATTTGGTCAGCGGACCACTGTTTAGGGAGAACGCTGTTATGAGGTATACCCCCATAATCAGAGTTCAACATTGTTCAGTTTCATTGACCCCATGCACCAATGTCACATGTGGCTACTATCTGCCACTCTCCATTTTGGGAGTCAAATTGCATGTACAAAATTATGGTAAGTGTGTAAAAACCGGGTGGCCTAAAATGCCCACTACACTGGATAACGCACAGGAGCAAAGACTGCCAAAATGGTGCAACCAAAATCATTGTAATGATGACGTCAGGTGCGTTGGGTCCATACCATATGTTGCTGGATTTTGCTAGCATGAGGAAGGATCCTCGGGCCTTTTCCAAACCTCAGCTTTGGCTGTGGCTGCGGCTTGGGAACTATCATCGATTTTAAAGCAGTGTACATTTTGCATGGGGTTTCCAACATCAAACAGAGCCTGGAGCCAGGGCGGGAGCCGGATTCAAAGTTTGGGAAAAAAAGGTCCATGTAATCATTCAAGGTAGTTAGGGTTAAATACTCACTTGTTTGCACAGTCCGTCTTGGATGTAGGATTGGCATTGGCCATCCCTATGTTGATAATGCCAGACCCTGCTGATGCAGCAGCAGGCTTCTTCCCTGCTTGTACTAACACATGTGTCACCCTAAAAAAAAAAAGTAAAAACGATGGAAGAAATATTTTGAAACAGCAGATTTATGTCAACTGAATAATAACAAATAGATTGACCATCCAACTATCAGTGTTTTTGAGACAACCAACCCATACCAGCAGCCGCAACAGTAGCCACAACACCAGCTACAACAGTAGCAACAACAGCAGCCAAAACAGTAGCATTGTGAAGCACACACATGCTAATGTATAGAGTGAAACCATTGCCCAAAGTGCTTCAATGAGAGTGGTGAACTAGAGAAGCCACTCTACTCCATTGCAATGGGATTTGTGCCACTGTTGGAAGAGATAAGGTAACAACCTTGTTCAATTTATGCAGTGGCAATCTGTGGCACTGATCAACCAAACATACAAATACAATGACAGGATCAGTGTGGTATGGAGTACTTCACTGTCATGTGCATAGCATAAGGATTTTGAGGCATCTTGGTGTATGTGCCTAAAGGAGAGTTAATAGAGCAAGTACACTGGAGAGTGGCACTAGTCAACACCCTATTACCAGCGTCCAATGTCATAAAGCTGTTTAGCAGAAAATACAGATCGGCAAATTTCTCTTCACTAAGCGAAAAAGGAGTGGGGCACCACTCACAACAATGTTAACTTCATGGAAACATTGGCTGATGACCTGTTTCTGCTGAGCAAGACTTTTCTGCGCTTAGCAGGAAATTGTGCCCACCCAGTTCACACAATTCATGAATGAAAATTGAGTCACCACCGCCAGACTAAAAGTGAGTATGACCAATTCCAGATTACAAGACAAGAAAATTGCTAATCTGGTTCAGGTACGACAGCGACTTGTGAACCAGAAAAGGGGAGCCGACTCTGTTGGCATCTCTGTACCCACCTGGTAGCCCACAAGATGATGTCTGACATCAGCTGAAGCTCAACCAGAGCAAACTCCTGCACAGGGGTCTTCTTGGCCGTCGCCAGAGTCACCTGAACTTTGCGGATGCTTTTCATGGTTTTCTAAAAATACAAGAGAAAGTAGTTGTCAACGGAGAGCTAATTAAGTACACTAGGATTTGCCTAGGTGGCGTCACGAACTACGAATGTGGTGGTATTGATGTATGCAGCGATGAATGGCTGGGCAGGTATTATTTTACCAGCCACTATCCAGTGAGCAGGCCATACAAAGTCCTCTCAAGGCTGTCCAATGGACGGCTCGCTACATGAGACACTGTGTGTGAACCGACAACAGAAGAAGGAAAACCATTCCCCAAAATGTGGACTTTTCTCTACACACAGATGTATCAATCCCTGCGGTAGCCCGTACTTCTCCAAGGCGCTGAGTTCAGGGTTAATCTATACACAGTATTGTTTCTACTTCATATAGAGCTTTACCCCCAACATGTGCAACATTGTATCAAGTGGATGGATGCCTACTTTCTTAGAACTTGGGTCCTGAAACACACTTTGGGCATTGAGGTAGATAATTACCTGCAAGACTTCTGGCGTGACGTGTTCCAGATCCACGTCATCAGGTTCCTTAATAAACTGACAGAGGAACGTGCCGACTGCATTTGGGATATTGGACAACTGCCCCTCTGCCATGTTCCACGCTGACCGAGTCAAGAAGGTCTCAATCCTACCCAGCTCCATGACTGCCTGACCGAGGACACTCGTGTTTTCCAGGAAGAAGTGATAGTTGAGGAGTTCGGCGAGTCTGTCGTTGACAAAGTCCTGTGTAGACAAGTGGGGAAAATATGAGTGTGAGGTAATGGTACTCTGACAACCAAAAAGGCCATCCTTCCACAAATACCATTCATAGATACCCCAGTTAGTTTAGGCAGTCCTATTGGTTGAAAGGTGGTCACATGACCATTCAAGACCGATTTGAAACAGCTGATAAGGACCTAACGGACATGTGAACATACAGAATGAATGGATTGTTGTTGTATGGCGTGTTTATTGAAAACTTGATGATGTAGTGTCTATTTAACAGCAACCTGGAACCTACCTCTTATTCTAGTACAATTGCAACACACAATCATACAAACAAACAAAAAACTCTCACCATTTCCACATTCTTGTTCCAAGCAAGTCCACCAGCCACGGCAAAGCCAGGGAAGCTGACCATGGGTTGATTGATGTGCATAGACCCTGACCAATCTGTGACCATTAAGCCAATGGCATTCTTGGACAGAGCCGCTGCCGTGACTGCGTTGAAAATGTTGCGGATCATTGCCTCAGGACAGCCGGTGATGCTGAAATTGATTAGGAATACAAATTGTAGTTTTTGAAAATTTGCATGGTTGGAAAACAATCTAGTAAAGTTTGTGGTAATTAATACCATGTACTTGAGTAGGATTTGAAACTTTGCATGGTGGAGATACAAGCTAGTAAGATTTGTGGTAATACCATGTACATGAGTAGTTTTTGAAACTTTGCATGGTGGGAATACAATCTAGTAAGGTTTTTCTGTACCACCGTGTACATGAGTAGGAATTGAAACTTTGCATGGTGGAAATACAATCTAGTAAGGTTTGCAGTCACAAAATGTAAATGAGTTGAAACTTTGCATGGTGGAAGTACAATCTAGTTATGTTTGCGGTAACACCATGTACATCAATAAAATGTGAAACATGCAATTATGTACAACCAACAATCAAAACATTGAGAATAACAGAATACAAGAGAACAACATCCATGTTGGTTTGTCTGATTTAAAAAGAAAATCTGATCTGAGTGAGTTTTCTTTTGGGTTTTAAAATTTGTGCATCACAAAAGATGTTCTTGATTTAATGAAATAACTCACGTATTCCACGCTGCAGTTCCTGGACACACTGAGAAAGCCATTCTGAAAAGAGAAAATTTAAAAAGTCATCATCGAGTTTCAGTTAATATTACATGTACTTCATCTCTATTAATGAGACGATGAGATGAAGCTGGTTTGTTATCTTCTCTGACAGAATACACAGCAATTTCTTTCCAGATCCCTTACAAATGGTGTCACCAACTTCGATCCCACGCTTAGGCTTCTCTCCTGATTTGGGCACCATTGGCCAGTTTGAAGTGACATACTGTAAGTGTACGTTTTTCAAAATTACTGATGGTGCCCAAGCCTTATCCAAAGTCGTGGTTTAATAAAAGGGCCTATTTTTGTGCAATGTCTGGTGGTCAAGAAGCATCACTGATGGTAGCCTTACTAATGTACACCATACCTTTTGTGAGATTTCATCACAAGTCAGACAAAAGCTTGCACTGGTTACCACAAGGGGGGGAGGGTAACCACACTGAAAATATCATCAAAAGTTCTTCAAATTCATGTAAAACGCTTCCTTAGCTCAAGTATAAATAACTCTGAGAAATAAAGTACAGTTGAGGTGACCTTATCTTATGGAAAGAAACTTCAGTATAAACACAAAACGTCATTCATTTGCATAGCGCAATTTTCACCGAAAGAATATTTTTAAAGACATATTTCTCTGAACAACAAGATGATGCAAAAACATACAAAAACCCTTGCATATGCCACAGAAAAAGCATGCAATACACATACCATGCAAAATTGATTGTACATAGCTGATGGACGTGAGATAATGTCGGAATCACGACAATAGTTCATTTTCAGTTTTTTATTTACTACCACTTCTATATTGGAAAATCTTTTCATGCAATACCTTAAATGAAAGCTTGTAACTTTCTCAAGGCTATCAAATAATAATTTAATATTTGATGATAAATTTTCAGGTCAAAATCGGTCATAAATTGAACCTAGCATCTTAAATAGGTTGAGTGTCTTGAGGATGTTATTCTGATGGAAGGAAAGTTTACCCTGATTCGGTGAGGTCTTTGCAGGCAGCATTGAAGTCATAGTCGACCTAACAGGAAAGAACGCCAACACTTTCAAATCACTCATCAATAAACAATTGAAATTGCCATTATTAATAATGAAGTAACCATTGTTTGTAGTACAGGACTCAAAATTTACACTGGACCGCAGGCCCAAGCCCATTGATGTTAGTGTCAGGCCAGTAAACTTACATGTACACGTCTGGAGGTTTTGTGTTTTTCAATTTAATATCTGTGTTTAGAAAAAAAGATGTTCTAATGTTGAGTTTGAGTCAGTCTAACAATATCTTCTAATTCTGCTGAGTATTGGAGTTTACTTACCCATAAAACAAAAGAGATAAATCTTCTTTTAGTGTTTGTTTGTTGTTGAATTTGTTCTTATTTGATTCTGGTTTTTTCTCATTTTGGTTTTCTTCTTTTAGTGTTTGTTTGTTGTTGAATTTGTTCTTATTTGATTCTGGTTTTTTCTCATTTTGGTTTTGGTCTTGTAAACAAAATCTGGTCCATTCAAAATTCTGAGCTATGAACCCACACCCTGATGACTCAGCCACCAGAACTTGGGTCCAATGCACTAAACCGCTCGGCCACGACACGCCACTTGTAAACATTGCATTGCAAGTTTGTAAAATAAAATCAATATAAAAAATACCTCTAAAACTTTTCAGACAACTGAAATCTAAATAAATATGATATCTTAATTGCTGGAAATGTGTGTGGTCCATCGCACAGAAGTTCAAGACTGCAAATCTTCTACCTCAGCACCACACAGTTGTTTGATCTATCTGAAATCATGCTGACCAGCCCACTGACCATTCAATGAATGGCCATGAGTTCAAGACTCTAGACTGATCCATCAGAACTTCAGACTGTTTTGAGTTTTTATCAACTGTTATAAACCACTTTGGTATGCAGGGCACTTGGGTGATACGACCAAATTGCGGACAAATAAAAGACACAAATGAAATTAACAAACAGGCCTGGAACTTTAGCCTTGAGAGGGCAAGGCATTTTTTTTTTTTTTGCAAAGGGCACTTTCATTGGAAAACCTTAAAGTCTGTGGGAAACTTTTGGAGGGGCACCAAGGCCAAGACCAGGGGCAACAGTGGCCATGGCCTCCGTGAAACTCCAGGCCTTAACAAAAAATCACTAAAAATACATTTCAAATGCTGCAAATCGCAGAATTTTAAAAACTTAATATAAATTTCAAGTAAGAAACATTTTGAGGACCTCGTTTCAATTCAGTATGCTTGGGCAAAACTTGCAAACTTTGGGTCCAGAATGCTCCCCCTCCCCCAACTCTGGTATGGCAACCACTAATGCTGTCATGTCTTTGTATCACATAAATCAGGCTGGCTCAGTGGTTTCTTTCCCTGCCTTTCAATTCTGTGGACCCAGGTTCGAATCCCACCTCTGACCAGCGCCTTGCCAGTGGATAGGATTTTCAGTCCCTACCTGATTGCGTGGGTTTTCCCCATTTGTGGGATCCCCCACATCTAAAACTGAACAGTTCTTCTTGTTTCCTATTCACCATTATGTTTTTGGCGCTTGCAATGTTGGATGAATAAATAAGATTTAAACAAATAAATCAATGTCAAGCATGATTCGCAGTGGAATATTTGCAAGTCTATTTCTCAATCAGAAGCGTTACGATACCTTCAAATAATTACAGAGTCACATCGATAACCCAGTCATTAATAACCCGACAAACAAACTGTTTGTTGAAATTCAATAACAAATGTTGTTCACCTTGGTCCCATAATGCATTGCCATGCTTCCAGTGGGTAGTTGCGTGACGGGACCAGTACTGCAGTCCAGGAGATTAGCACAGAAGCGTACTTGATGATAGTCTTTAACCCCCATGAGGTGAAGTCGATCAGGGATGTCTAGCTCGGCAAGGTATGATGAGGTCTCTGTCGAGGAGGCCAGTAGCTTCTTGGTTAACTTAGAACCGATGCTGACCCATCTATGTGATGTGTGATAAACAAAGTTACTACATTAGAGGTGGGGTTAGCATAGTGGTAACTTTCAATGCCTTCCACCTAGAGAATGCCTAGAGAACCCAGTTTGAATCCCACCGGGGGAACTATGTGGATTGGATTTTCAGTCCCTACCCGAGTGGGTTTGTTTCCCTTGGATTAATTCTCTCCCACACCTAAAACTGAAACTTCCTTCCTAGTCCTCTCTCCATGGGGGTTCTTGGCTTAAATAGTTGTCTGAGAATCCTTGGCTTCATGACCAGAATCAGTAATAAATATAAATAAATAAACAAACCGTCTTTGTGGTCTATCCTTAGTTTTGAGATTAACAAAGTTGCCACGCTTTGTTTACCCTGTACAAAGTGGGGACAGAAAGTACTGGAGTTTATGCTCGTAATGTCCCTTGTTCTGGAGGTTATTGTGCAATCTCCAAGTCCAGACCTTTGTCCTTTTGTTATACATCTGTGGCTTACAAGAATGGACAGGCTGCCATCATTGTTTATCATAGTATTCAGCGCAATGGGAGGCAAGTCCAAGCGTTCTGAGATTCCAACATACCATGGTAGATTTATATCAACCGTGGCTTACGGTCGAGGTTTTGCGATTCTCTATACTAATACTTTCTCACAGGAGAACAGCAAATCCCGGAGCTAATTATAAAAATCTTTGGTGTCTTTCCTTTGTCAAGTCAGGCTTTCATTGTGACAATGATATTTTCAGAGGGGAATAATTAATACAGAAGCTCCAAAAAATTCCAGGAGAAAAAAAACCAAAAACATGCAGAGGCACAGACAAAAATTGTGCAAAAAAACTAGCTTTGTAAAATAAAGTTACCAGGCATGATGCCGTGGAATAAGTATTGCTCGAGACTGATCTTGAACTGATTTTTGCGCAAATTTCATAACCAATATTGTTATTTAAATACCCTACCTATGAAATTAGGCTGTGAGTACAAGGACATGTGTTTTAAATACATGATTCATTTTGCAGGATCTTGTAATTGTTGTTTTAGCGGCGCTGGAAAATAGTGGAGTGAAAATTAACTGATCAAGGGTGCGTAAATTGTTATCCAATCTTTAATTGATTTATCATCCTTACTGACCTAGTTGATCCGAATGATGTCAGAATCTGCTTGAAGACTGCCATCTGTTTAGGTGTCAGCTCTGAGTCGGAGTCTATATCCAGGCTTGGTATGACGGTCATGTGTCGCCATTTACAATAGATCTCAAGATCCAGTAACTCACTGCCAGTACAAAACAAAAGCTATCTTAGTCATCTACTTCTGTCACAAATATATTATTTAGTTTTACTACAACTCATACATATTCATGAGTGAGAGTCGAATTCTCATTGGTCCATTCACCATCATGTACCAGATGATAGCTTTGCTGTTTACCAAGCGCTTGCCAGTAGTCATGCACAGGGTAAATGCGAATGCAACTCCACAATTGCTTCGTAAAGTGTACGCGTAGCAAATCATGGAACTGTCGGGGGGATGTAGTACGCAAATGTACTCATGGTGGCACATGTTGTAAATCTGCATTTTCCCATGCTGAATGATGCCGTACTAGAGAATATTGTGGACAATAAAGATGCAACTGAATATGTATGAGGACTAGTTAGACAAGTACAACATGGTTTATTTTCAGGTGGGCAATCGATATTAGCTCCCCTCGCTATTGGAAGTTGATCAACTACTTTGACAATTTCCAACACCTCGGGAGCTAACATCACTGTCCACCCTCAAACAATGTTATAATTCTACACAAAACCCAAGGCAAACATTAATACATGAGTGACATGAGTGACACACTTTGTGTACAATTTATATCATACCGGTTTTAAATTTCTTGGTAAGGGAATTCAAATTAAAATTCCAATTAAAATTTGCATTTCAGTACTACAAAAATGCACATGTAACTTTGCTTGACAATTCTTAAATCAATACTATAATAGTTCCTCCAGTAACAAAATTTAACACTGCATAGTTTTATAAATAAACTTCCTCACAAACGCGGCAGTAAAAATGATTGTACAGTGTGTAAAACCAGTGGGAGTGCCACTGCTTGACATTTTTCATACAAATACAGACCTTTCTGAGAAGGGCATGACTCCTTCCACTTCTTCACCAGCGGATGCTTTCATGTACAGATGAAGCTGCCGAAGAAACAAATGCCAAAAGTTCAGTTTCATTCACAGAAGTAAGACTTAAAAGCAGAGCTGCCAACATTTGCATCTTGCAATCAGGGAGATTTTGCACAACTATCAGGGAGTTATTCAGTGAACAAGTTTCCATAATCAGTGAGAATGGCTGTTGCATATATATCCTGCCCTCAATGTCTGTGCACTTACTCCCATTAACACCCCTTACCCCTCAAAAAATAAAAAATAAAAAAATTGCACAACATGAAGTCACTTGTGGCTACTGTTTGTCCATGGTCTGCCATTTTGCATGTTAAAATGCATGTAAAAATATTGTAACAGGCATGGAATTTGACTCCCAAATATATTATCATGTGATGATGTCAGGTGATGTGGGTTAACACTCAGCGAATTAGAAAGATTAACTGGTATCTTATCATGAATATTCATGTATATTTCATATATTCATGTATATTTCATATACCATGAATATTCATATATTAAACAGAGAAGCATCACTCCATACCTCGTTGAACTTCAGGAGGGTTAACACATTAACCACATGCATAAGAAAGTCCTGAAAAACAAAAAACAAAAAAACAGTTGACAGTTTTTGCATCACAATAATGAAAAGACAGACTGTGTGTATTTATTGTCCAAAAGCTGAAATTTATTAGAATTTATTCCATCTGGAAGCTTCATGTAGAGTTGGTAATACAGAAACAATTAAGTCTGAAAAGCCATCACATAAACAAAATATGTTTTTTTTCTCAGATATGAGAATATCTTTTCATGGCTATGGCTGCGTCAGAATTAGCGGTTGCGGCTTGATGGACATGTGAACAAGCCTTGAATAGGCAACCCATAGCAACACCTTATCAACAGCAGCAGCCATAGCCACCACCGCTGTAATTGTTTTCTTTTCCCAAGAAGACATGGTGTGCCACACCCTTCGTAAATCTGTGATATAAAAATTTGTTAAGGAGACACTTACTAATTTAGGCACCCTTCCACATGAGATGTCCAAAGACACACCACGGTACTGCATATCAGGACTGTCAGAAATCTATAAAGGAATTCATAACGGAATGAACTTCATAATATAATAATAATAAAGGTCTTTTATATAGAACTTCATGCGGTGTCTTGAAGCACTTAACAAAGAAAATTAATACAAAATACAGAAATTTCAAAAGGAAGCATAAACACCATTTAATGGCACCACAGTATTCTGTGCGCACCATCACTAAAGTCTGCTGAAAAAGTCTGCTGAATGGTTAAAGCGTGCATCTGTGCACTTTACTAAACAACAACGTGAACTTTGCAAAATATGGGGATGTTAGCATTTGGTTGTACACAGGCAGTGCAGACCAGGCAATCAAGAACTCACTTGTACAGCAGGGATACCATCGTCAGCAAACAGACGTATAAGCTGTAACACGGTGCAGCTAGCGTTCCACAATCCAGAGAAACCAGCACACTGGATCAACATCTAAGTGTTTTAGAGGAAAACAAAGGGGGGGTAGACTACTGGTTAAGAGCTAAATGTTATGATGCAGGGTTTTATTCATAAAATACTTCCTAAGTAACTTGAAAAGAAAAGTTCCTTATTTTGAAACTTGCTTTTTCAAAACAGAGGTTTTACTATAGACTGTGCACTTATTAGAACATTTTGGGGACCACTTTGCTCCCACGTAGATTGCTTTAACGCGTGAAGGAAACAAACTTGCGCATTTTACGGGTCCCAGTGTTGGAATACGCGTGAGACTTGCACCGTCTATAGACTGGAGAACCTTACACACAAAAATTGGACAAAAAAATTACTTGTTGGATGATTCCTGCAGTAACAATATATCTTTTGAAAATGAAACCAGCATTGCTTAAAGGCCCTATACACTATTGGTAAGATCGAAAAACACAAATGTTCACAGATTCACACATAACTTACATGATTGAAAGTAAGTAATGGTAGAAAGGGTTCCTTAAAATATTTCTGCCTAAAATGCTATCGTTTCTGAGAAATGAGTAAAACAATAGTTTTTATCACGCGTGATAATAAACTCGATGTTTGAAAAACAGAAAACACATAAGGTCTCTTTTCACTATTTTCTCGTGACCTCGATGATCAATTGAGCTCAAATTTTCACAGGTTTGTTATTTCATGTATGTGGTTGATTAAACAAAACATGAACACAGTCTGTGATTATTTTGTCAGCTCTACCAATCCTGTATAATACCTTTAAAGAGAGTACACATATAATTATATGTGTCCAACAAAACAATGAGGAAATAGAAGTCAAAAGGTCAAAAGGTTCAAAGGTCCCACTATCTACCATGAATGTAGTCAATGACAGCAGATTGTTCAAGTTTTGTGATGGAATTTTAAGGTGCAAGACTTCTGGGTAGGCATTGGCAGTTTTGATTGGTCATTGCAGTATGGGGCGGAGCTTAATGGATCAGTCCACTGTTCATTGACCAATTACGTACCTTTTTGTCGGTAACATTTATTCTGTAGCTGTCCTTTCCCTGGAACAGATGTGGTACAAACTGACAGATGATGTAAGGGTCTGGATACTCACTCCTCACAGCACATTCTAAGACACACTTAAAACCAAGCTCCCCAAGTAGAGGGCCATGTATGCTCCAGATGTCAACCATCTGTTGAAGGCAATCTGATAGGGGAGACAGGGTAATAGACCATTGTACAGATTTAATTGTATGCAAATTTATTAAACCTCGACTGGCTTAGAACAACTCCAGCCACTTTTTACATTTTTTGTTTAATGGGGTTTTGAATGATCTAGGAATTTTTGAGTCCGGTGAAAACTACTACAGGGTGATTAAAGGATATGAACAAGTTGTGTACAGTTTAATTGTTTAAATGAGATCAAATCCATAAACAAAATAGCTTAGTGACTCTGTGTGGCAGGCATATTTGGTTTTGGGATTAAGGGCTGGTCTACATGTTCACATGGTGTAGGCTTTGAATAGACTTTTCAGGCTATTTAATAATAATTTCTCTGATTTTCCCAAGGGCAAGAAAATCGGAAATCAGACTAAAGTAGGAAGAATATCATGTTTGGTAAGGAGACAGAATGTAAACCCCAAGAATGTTTGAAGTCAACCAAAAACCATCCAGCGGTAGCTTGTATAACAGACTCAACAACTCCAGTTACACTCAATCCAAATTGTTCTCCCAAGAACGACTTCACACTCAAAATTTATGAGATATCTGTTGACGTTTTTTGAAAGCTAAATAAATGACTTTTACCTTCAGTAGCTGTAGTCCCAGCTGCAACTCGTATGAGGAAATGTGGTTTAAATTTCAGTGGCTCCCCTTCTTTCTTGAACATACTCTGTGGTCTCGGCCACAAAAGCTGAAACTTTTCATCTGTGACCGGATGGAGCAGAGAGGGTTCCGACTGCTTCAACAAGTCTGCCAGCTGCTGCTTGGTGCAATGGAAAAACAAGTACAAGTATCACTGTCTGTAAGTCGAGAGTGGCCGTTTAGAGAGAAATAATGTGCAATATCATAGAAAAAAAGAAAACAAAATACAGGAAAATGCTGAAAGCATCAAGTAGTCCGCTGTGAAGCAGTTTTGGATTGGGCCTTTTTTAGTTTGTTTTTTTTTGCTTGTGAAAATGGGGGGGTGGGAAATGGGGGGGGGGTTCGGAGTGGAGGGGGCTAAAATGGCAACTTTCAGCTTCCCCCATGGTATATTTTGCTGTACATGCATGTGTCACTCGATATTGATACTATTTGTCTACAGAAGCCGTGTACAGTAAACAGATGGTATTTTGCATTCGCCTGGTTGTAATTCTAAAGTCTTTATCAAACTATAGTACATTTTAGGCTATTTAATCAGTTAGTGGTAGGACAGTGGGAGGGTAAAGATTTATAATTCCCGAAACTAAAGCAAATCTGACGGTTTGAAGTTACTACTCTAAACAGCTGCATGCAAAGAATCTATTGGCATAAACATAAACACTTAACAATAAATCAAACTAAAGCACTAAGCACAACATTTGTCAATAGACAGGATAGTTTGGTTAATGCCCAGCAATAACTGAAGGTTTGCTATATGGGAATTAGAAATATACCACACTTCACCAAGATGATAATTAAAGAGCTGCAGATTTCCATCACAAAACCTCTATTTTTTTAATGGGAAAGAACCATAAATAAATATATATTTAAAAAAGAGAAAAACAAGGCTACAGGACAAATAAACCATCAACCTACAACCAAAACCGGAACTTGTGAAATCTGGGAACTAAATCTGTAACCACTGGTCTTAGCTCAACTATTTAAGGTCAATTTCAAATTCATGATATATCAGACCATGGTGTGTCCAGTCTTGCCGGTCTCCAACACCATGAAATAATTTCTTATGAGCAAGACGGTATGTGGTTTATTTTCCACATACATGTATGTAGTTCCATGGCCTCTGAAAAACCAAGATACATGTACAGTGTATATCAAGAGGCCTAATCCATGTAGTACCATGGCCCATGGAAAAAAACAAGACACTGTGAGAGAATAACAGGCCAGTTCCACATCCTGCAGTATAGACCTTATGCATATGACGTCATTTGAGTAGGGCGCCCTCACCTAGAGGTCTAAAGGAAGATGCTCATTGGCCAGTCCTGTGCGCCGCGCGTACAAATCAGCGCGTTTCCATTGTTTCATCATCAGTTTACCTCTAAGATGGCGGCTTGGTGACGTCAATGCATAAGGTCTATTCTGTGTAACTTTTCAGTGTATGGGACTTTTAAATTGTTTTACAGTGGAACTTTGTGGTACTTGTGCACTTCTCTAGTGAAGAACATGCACAAGTCGGTGCCACGCATGCAATTGCTGCACAGATGTAAGAGGTAGGCAGTTTGTGGAATTTTGTGGAACATAAACATAGGAGGGTTAAGTTATGGGCTGGATTCCATCAATCACCAAGATCAGTCTTAATATACAAAAAGTAAGATCAGTCTTAATATACAAAAACCCTTGTAGCGTGTCATGGCCGAGTGGTTTAGATCATCGGATTCAAGTTCTGGTGGTTTAGTCATCGGGGTGTGGGTTCGAGTCCCGGTCGTGACGCTTGTGTCCTTGAGCAAGACACTTCACTATAATTGCTTCTCTTCACCCAGGAGTATAAATGGGTACCTGCGAGGGTAGAGGTTGATATTGTGTTTGAAAAAGCCTTCTGAGCGCCACCACGGCAGCTCGGGCTGTATACTCCCCAGGGAGCTGAGAAAGATTAAAGGAATGTTATTGGCCCAATGACCAGGACACTAATGTAAAGCGCATTGAGACGTTATTGTGAAATGCGCTATATAAGAACTGGTTATTATTATTATTATTATTATCTTAACACCACACCAACAGAGAAACTTAACTTTAGATGAATCTTAATGCCTGGCAAAAACAAACCTTCATTTTGTAATAATTGTTTTCCATTCCAGTTTTTAAAAAATATGTTCTTCGAAGCCCCCATGGTCAAGAGTTTTTCCCCAGGTTTTACGCATTTTCCAGACATGTCAGACACTTCCTAAGTTTACACATCACCCCACAATGAATGCCTAAGATTGCATTGCAAGTCTGAACCAACTCCGCGAGATGAAGATCAGCTCAGAAAACAACAAATTGCTAAAAACAGAGGAAAGTTTACCGTATCCGCTACACATTCCTCGATTGGGTCCTGAATGGGCAGGGGATAATCATAGGATAATAAGAAGAAGATCACTTATTACGCGACGGTATCTGTCAAGTCTAGACGCTTAGGCGCAGTACAAAGCGCTACAAAAAATAATACAACAACAATAATGGTGATGAAAATCATGAGATAGTATACAAATATAACAGTTTTGAGGGTGGACAGTCGATATTAGCTCACCGAGGTATGGAAGCAGACAAACTAGTTCCTGGGGTAAAAAACCAGGGAAACTAGTTTGTCAACTACCAAAATAAAACATGTTATATTTGTTTCACTACACCTCATACTCACTCTCTCTATAATTCGGCATCATTGAGATTGAGAAAACGTCACATGTGCATGTGCCAACATCTTTATGTATGTAGCAAATTTTGTTCGTGTGCGTGTAAATGAACTACCTCCCTGCAGGTGGGCAACAGTTTAACGATTGCTTCGCAGTAGACTTTCACACACGTGACAGTATACTACCCATGCGTATTTACCCTACGCGTGAATACTGGCGCCTTAGAATGTCTATGACCTCCATGATCTTTCTAGGGTGTCTGGACGAGATAATTGAGTTGTGCTGTTTGCCAGTCACTTGAATCAGTAAATCAGGAGTGTTTGACGACGAAAGATTTCTCAGTCTCCCTGCTGCTAATGAACTTCATGTATCTTTGGTTTTGTAGGGAGGCTTCCTGACATGTATGTACACCGTGCTACATTCAAGACATACAGTAGATTCCAGAAAAAAAGAAACAAAACCACAGGCATATTAATGGAGTGGGATTCGAACCCACAACCTTTGCCATTCTAGAGCAGATGTCTTACTACTAGACCACTTAGATTGCCTAGTAGCTAGAGGCAGTTTGAATCCTATATTTTAGCAGCGGGTATCGCAACAATTTGGGAGAAAGGATATTACTTGGTTTTACCGATACACCGATGGGTGTAAAGCACTGTATACTCAGTACTTTCCCCAAGTCCTGTGAAAAATAGTAACATGACCTAGTAACAAAATTAATGACAGACATGAATGGGAAAATAGAGCACCTGTTCCAAGTCTTTAGGTGAGCTTGGCGTTAATGGCGTGAGAGGAGAAACACCTGGTTCTTTAGATCCTTTATTCTTCTCTGCCGGAATAAAAACAAAACGAGACATAACATGTTTATTATGTAAATAATGATGAACAAAGGACTGTTTTTATCAACAACTACAATTTGTTTACATTATTTTTTTTATATATTTTTTTATTTATTTTTTTATTTGCAAGACAGAAAAAAACAATTACAACTCCAAAAAACACAAGACAGGCAGACATAGACAAAGGTCACAAACAAAGGACAAACAAAACGAAAGAACAACTGAAGACTAGAGCCTATTATTATATACAGTTTTTTCTTCTTTTATCAGATGTTAGTCCTGCATGACAACACATCCACCTGGAAGATCTCCAAAACTCATACGATTCTTTATATCTTTCTATTTAACTGGCCTCTCCATCTCTCTAAACAACAATACTTAGAGTTCAAGTTTCAAGTGAATTATAAATCATACAAGACCTGCATCTGAAAGGTAGTACAAATCAAACCATATTCTTCCACTTTTGTTTTACCTGATAATCCAAACCCTTAGCTATTCCCATACACTCTTCAGTAACATAAAAAGTACGAGTAAAGTTCTTAAAAGCTACTCTAGTCAGTATTTTTTCTTCCTGATATTTCTTGTTGAAAATAAACTTCTTTGCAAGAATTATAATAAGAGTAGCAAGCATGACTACAATCTTGGCTGAATGGCAAAATTCCAAATGTCATGGTTGTGCAGGTGTATATGGCAGCACATTAGGCTAATATTTGCCACATTCAAGCCAATGTGCAAACAAGTTTATTTGACTTTGTTTTAAGAATAAATACTGTGTTATCGCTTATCATTTAAAAAACTTAAGGTGCTCCAGATTGAGCCAGGAAGCCTATAGATTGCGAGTAATTTGGGGGGTTAAATATATTAATATCAAAGTCAAAATAGAGAAAAGGAGGATTAGAAAAAAGACTCAAATTATACACTGGACCGCAGTGAATTTAGTGTCGGGCCAGTAAACTCACTACTAAAAAAGTCCAGCAGTCTTGTGTTTTTCAATTGAATAGTTATTCCTCACTGTGTATAATATCTTTTTTAACTAGAAAAATGGGTGTTCAATGTCGACTTTGAGTCCGATAAATACCTTTCAATTCTGTTGAGTATTGAAGGATACTTACCAAAATGAACAAAATTAGATAAATTTTCAGTTGAAATATATAGTGTACATATTAGCGCATTTTGATTCTGGTCTTGTGAAAAAATGGTCCAGTCAAAGTTGTAATTACAAGCCCAGTGGTCTTGTGGGTTTTCCCACCAAATTTGAGCACTCAGAAACCACATCCAGAAAGTGAAAATTCTTACTTTGCACATCTCCATTGGGCAGTGATTCACCCTCTAATGCTTTCTTCAGCTTGGGTTTGCCCTCTGCCATTGACAGCGGTGTCTTGTTTGCAAATTTCCTGACGGTGACAAATGAAAATGAATAATTTAGTTTCATATATAAAAAATACAGAATTCTTGTGACTTTGATGCAAAGTATTAACCAAATAAAACATGGTATTATGAAATGTTTGTACTTTATACCAGTATTTTGCTTATATCTCATTATACCAATTGGCCCCTTGCACAGGCCAGCATCACCGAGATCAAATGATGGAAGCGTGCACGCATGTATGTTCCATGTGGAACTCTCATCTGGGGGTGCATTTTTCACGGTCGTAACCATGAGCTGTTTTGGTTGAATTGGGTTAATCACTAGCCAATAACTGAAACGGTTACTGGTTACAGCCGCGAAACGCATCCCTGATGAGAGGTCTTCCTTAGAACTCTGTGAGGGCGCTGTTTCAGCATCACATACAAGAGGTCTATAAAAAGGTTTCAAAGTGACATCACAAGTATTGTTTTCAAAAAAAATAAAAAATTAAAATTAAAAACATATTTGCATTGATCGTTGATCATTATTTATCTGTATGTATGAAAGTATGAATGGAAATAAAAAAATTAAAAAAAACACTGCATCTGATATCACAATGTATACAATTCTGATTCTTAGCGACTTATTGATAATAGAGATGACGCTATTTATAGAGAACGCTATTTATAGAGAACGCTATTTATAGAGAACCAAGAGTTTTCTGTGATTTTTCCTTTTAAAGGTTCTTATAATTATTATTTGGAGTTAACAAAAACACATCCCTGAAATTATTCATCCATATTTGAGTTTACATAAACTTACTCCAAGCTTTGAAAACAAGCATACAACTTTTGGAATTTCATGTACACAGAGTCTCCTATAATGACTATTTCTTGCTCACCCATTCTTAGCCTTGACTGTTTTCTTAGCTCCTTTGCTGACCAGCTCTGACACAATGGTTACATCTCCCCTGGACACCGCGTCGTGTAATGGAGTAGCTCCATCCACATTGACAGTATTGATGTCTGCTCCTTTCTCTGATACAGGGACAACAAAACAAATAAAATTCTGACAAGCAAACAGCCCTGCACATCCAGCCTTCTCTCACAAAACACCCTTATCTGTAAAACAGTGAGTCAGCGTCTATGGCACTGTTGAATGTCAGCCTTTGGTCAAAAGTTACAGTCTCCAAGTGAAAGGCTATTCCTGTGCACTGTTTTTGAAGACGCAGCTGAAAATGTCTGTCATTATCTTTGTACACCATCAGGCCTGCTACTTCATGGAAGCAATGGAGGAACTTGTCTCATTGTCTCTGGGCTATTGCCTTGGTGCCTATTGAAATGTACCATTAAACATGTACAAAGCCCTTACTTCTAATATTAGAAGTGCCTTTAACCAAGTAGAAACTGCCTTGCCCTTACAACAACCAAGTATGAGGCCTTCACCATATTCACTCTTTGCACGGATCCACCATGTGCATGTACAGCCTCGACTTCATGCTTCATTTGTATTGTATTTATGTATCTGTCTGGATCAAAGTGTCATTACATTACCGTGACAATACAGAGTTATATAATGCTTCCATTCACTGCTGTCCCCAATTCGAGGCTCTACATGCAAATGGCTGAGCGTGCAAGGGGCAAATAGCGACTCACTCAACATCCAAAGCTGTGAACTTTAATGGAAATGCGTCTGGCATGCAAAGCATAATGAGTTTGGCTATTTCAGAGACTAGCCAGCAGGACAACTTTCAGCTTATTGTTTCGCTTGTCTCCCAGTCTGTTCACTAGTCCATACTTCACATTGACTAGGGGTGCTTTTAAACACTATACTGGCCAGCCAGACCACTTGGAGAGAATCTGTCAGTTCTTTAAGTGTATTGGCTAACACTTGGCCAGCGAACCACTGTTAAGGGAGAAACGCTGAGCTTTGCAGAGTTCTGCCATTGGATTTATATGGGGTTTTGGATGGTTGCCCTGTAGGGCATTGGAATTTTTAGTACTTAGATTTTGAAGAATGAGCTGTATCTTACCACAGAGTAATTTAATTGTGTCTAGGTTCCCATAGGAGGCAGCCCAGTGTAGTGGTGTGTTACCTGTGTCTTCATCATCGACATCGTTTATATCAATTCCTGCTTTCAGTAAATTATTTGCTAAAACCAAGCTGCAAAATGAATATTGGAAGTAATAGTTAATGGTACCTTCTTATAGAGTTTGACACATAAACTGAAAGAAATCTCAATGAGCTTCACATAAACTGAAAGAAATCTCAATGAGCTTCACATAAACTGAAAGAAATCTCAATGAGCTTCACATAAACTGAAAGAAATCTCAATGAGCTTCACATAAACTGAAAGAAATCTCAATGAGCTTCACATAAACTGAAAGAAATCTCAATGAGCTTCACATAAACTGAAAGAAATCTCAATGAGCTTCACATAAACTGAAAGAAATCTCAATGAGCTTCACATAAACTGAAAGAAATCTCAATGAGCTTCACATAAACTGAAAGAAATCTCAATGAGCTTCACATAAACTGAAAGAAATCTCAATGAGCTTCACAAACTGTAAATCATGAAAAATCATGTCAAAACATATTTTAAAAAAACACCCCCAGAATTCACTTTGAGCGGAGTTACCATATGTATTACACAACACACGGGACTACGCCTTTACAACCCATCCAAAGGACAATGAAATAATAGTAAAGTGTCCCCAAAATACAATGTTATCATTCCCATAGTGCATGCTGATAGTACAAACAGTGTCAACACCAACGGCAGTCCTATTGGCGTCATTGCCATCCTCGCTTAGAAAATAAAACCCATCAAGACATCATAATAGACCCTTCCAGTGAAATGTGCTAACTCAGGGTTCTGCCCAGGATTTGTTTAGTGCCGGAAATTTTTTGTCCTAGTACGGTCAAGTCAATTTCCTTTCGATCGTGCACGAAGTGGTTACACACGTGCGCCCTGCAGCTGTGCCTTGAATGTAGGCCCTCAGTGCGCGCACGTCTTTACCACCATGGGAAAACAATTTACAGCATCTATAGCATGGTGCTTACTCTGCAGTTCATTTCCGTTGTATTAAACGCTATAGAATAGGGTATGCACCGTGATGAAACTGGTATCATGTTTTTCCAAGCGTAAAGCTATAATCAGCGTGACTGGAAACCATTGCGAAATCAATGCGGGTTTCGTGCATTGGATATAATGTACATCGTACAGGCAGGAGTGATGCTTGATCCTGGATCATTAAAATAGACTCAAACCAAAGTAGGCTACTCAAAACTTTGGATAAAACTTTTTAATGGTAAATAATTAGTTTTACACGTTGTTCAAAATATTTTGAAGGAAATGGTGGAAAAAAAGGGAAAATGTGTGGTGGTCGGAAAACGAAAAAATTCTGCCAGTGGTGATCGGAGAATCATGAGTGCCGGTCGGGTTTTCCGGCACCGACCACCGTGGGCAGAACCCTGCTAACTACATTAACGCATGCGTACAGACACTATTGGTTGGCAAACACCACAGAGATGCGCACTAAGCAGACGCACAAGCGCGTCTGCGTCACGCCTTCATCAGTAGCGTGTCATGGCCGAGTGGTTTAGATCATCGGATTCAAGTTCTGGTGGTTTAGTCATCGGGGTGTGGGTTCGAGTCCCGGTCGTGACGCTTGTGTCCTTGAGCAAGACACTTCGCTATAATTGCTTCTCTTCACCCAGGGGTATAAATGGGTACCTGCGAGGGTAGAGGTTGATATTGTGTTTGAAAAAGCCTTCAGAGCGCCACCACGGCAGCTCGGGCTGTATACTCCCCAGGGAGCTGAGAAAGATTAAAGGAATGTTATTGGCCCAATGACCAGGACACTAATGTAAAGCGCATTGAGACGTTATTGTGAAATGCGCTATATAAGAACTGATTATTATTATTATTATCAGCCCCATACAAAAAGGCTCAATGTTCCATCATTTTGCCAACCAAAGTGTTAGTGCGCACGCGTGATGTGCAATTTACATATTTCGTGGGAATGGTCTATTATCAGTGTGATTTTACCTCAAATTATGGCCACGTTTAACCGATGTTGTTGGATCAATGGACATCAATTAATTCTGTTTAGCCCTTACTGTTTTTCAGCTGTACTTACTTTGACTGAGCCACAGCTTGCAGCAGCACATCGTGATACACACGAGATACTTGATCCGAGCAAGATTTCTCATACGCCGTGTTTTGATCCTCATCTTTGACAGAGGGGTCGGCTCCGGAGATGAGCAAGGCACGAACCACATCTGCATTACCAAGCTGTTGAGAACATCATGTCAGGATCAAGTGATAAATACATAAACAATTTCTAGAGATAGTTCCCAATCGCCATCTTTACGGGCAAATTGCATTTTGGCTTGCAGGGGTGTCAAATGCTCAAATTATTAACACAACCGCGTTTTCCACTAACCAATTGTGCAATGAGTTTGTGAAATGTGCACGGGTGCATGCATAATCCCACAGGGGGGGGGGGGGGGATATATTATCAATGATCAGGAATATGTGCTTTTGCAACTTCTACTTTCAGAGTTTTGTGGAAAGTGGGAAGTAGTCACCATGGTACGATTGGCTAGTGATCTGGGCTCAATTTCATGGCTAAGCTTAACGTAAGCAAAGAATCGGCACTTACGGAAGCAGGGAATTATGCGCTTATGTCAAGCATATTTCACGGGTTAGCAAGAAATTTGTGCTTGTGCGCTTGCGTACTCCACACTACTAGGCATTCTTCACTTACACAGCTAGCGCCGAAATTCGGTGCTTGCACAGTAAGCCGAGAATGGTGATCATAAGCGCAGATTTCGGCAGTAAGCAGAGCCAAGAAGTTGGGCCCTGTTCTCAACTTGCAATACAATTTGCTTTGAGTGGTTGAAAGGATCCTTCCAATGCCAGACGTCAGAGTCTTTCTCAAATGAAAAATCTTCAAGGATCATATTAAGGTCAACACTATGAACAATTTCCCTTGCATAGCATAGCAAAATGCTACACAAAAGGTCTCGGTTGCTTCTCAAAAAAAAGTCATCATTTGCTAGTCAACTTGCATTCAGTGTGCACAACACATGTTCAGTCCAAATTTGTTTGCTATGCAAAAACTGCTGAACGAAATCGTTACCTGCAACAGCAGGCCATTACCACTTTTTGCATTTACACCACATGTCATTTTGGTTGGAATAATTTTTCAACAGCTGATTCTGTTTTTCTCGGACTCTTTAAAGCTAACTACTCAAGTACTGTAGTATTACCTTGGAGGCTAGATGCAGCATTGTTCCCTGCCCTGGGGTGATGCTGTTCAAAACGCTCTCAAGTTTATCATCACGTTTCAATCCTTTCACCCCTAAAAAGTGTAATTAAAATTAACAACAAAATTAATGAAATGATAATTTTAGAGTCGTGGTTTTGTGTGTGTGTGTAGTGTTAAAAAATACAATGCAAACTTTTGACAATGTTGATTTACAAATACATATACATTATGTATGGGTTTTGGTCCCAACCCAATCAATAGTTCACAGAACACACTTTGGTTTCAGAAGCCATAATGTCCATGTACAGCCACAGCCACAGCCACAGCCATATAGTGCTTGAAATTCAAATTCAAATCAAAATTTAAATCATACTTCTCTTTTTGAAATAAATTATTCAACACAAAAGATTACACAGACAAGATGAAATAATAGGAATGGTAAATGAATGGTAGGAGGCTGTCAGATTAAGCCAAGGCTTATAGAAGACAGCCTAGACAGACAGACAGACAGACAGACAAACAACAAACATGGAAACAAGACAGATAGTGAAACACAAAGCAAACACAAAACTAGACAAACACAAAACTGTGGATGCAACAATGCCTAACCTGGAAGGGCTAATTAGGAAAATGGCAGATGTTTTTGATCAGCAAAAAGACTGATGATGACAACAGCTGGACTGCATGGAATAGAGCTGCCACATAATGAGCAAGGAGAAATCTTTTATAAGATGACTTGATCCACTCACAAACAAAAATTTCTGAATTTCTTCATGATTACAGTTCCATAAGTAACACCCACAGAAATGATGCGTGTTGCTTGAGGAGTATTGGGTGCAAGTGAAAGCAGGCCTGTGAGTGGACCCTAAAAAAAAGAGCTGAAACACTACATGATGTAAGAATGATCGTGGAACGTCAAGTGAGTGCGCGTAACGCATTTACGCTGGTCTAATTGGGGCACCCCCCTTGATCCAGTAACTAGGCTTATTTCACATTATTATAGTTGTACATTATTGTTGCCAAGCACATATACATGATATAAGGCCAAAAAGTAAAAAAAAAAAATAATAATATATATTATTAATTTTTTTTTTAGGAAAAAAAAAGCGGAAATAAAAAATCAGAAAAAGTAAGAAAGCGGATATCCGCTTTAAAGCGGAGATCTCACAGGCCTGTGAAAGAAATACAAAGATTATGACAAGACCTGGTAGAATAATCATGTATTTCACGGAGGGGTTACAGAGTATGAAGAAAAGGTGGTGAGAAGGAGGTTGTTAGTAAGTTTATACATGAAGATCCTGATATGAAGTTTATTATTGTCGTTATGAGAAGTAGTTAAACCAGAGGCAAAAGGCACCCCCCTTCCCCCTTGCCTGCCTGCCTCCCCCCAAATAATATTTTAAAATGTACAAATGAATGGTTCAATACATTAAATAGCCCCCGCCCCCATATTACAACGAATGGCCCCGCCCCTGCTTGCCCCCCACAAATGATGTTCAGTTTATTTGTCTGAAGAACAAGAGAGGTGTAGGGGGCTCTAGAGGATGAGAGAAAGTACAGCCCGAAACAAGGGCGCACCCAGAGTTATGTCTAAGGGCGCGAAGCCCCGGTGGGGGTCAAGGGGGCGCCAGTGGCATGTAATCTCTTTTGAACAGTTTGACAAAGATTAAAGTTTGCTGTTGCTAGAGTTTGCATGATGGTTGACACTAATGTACATTCAGTGTGAACCTGCATTGTACATTGTATGCATGAACAGTTCTCTTGAACATTTTACATCCTGCACTGGTAGATCTCACTTGAATAGATGAAAATAAAAGTAGTTAAAATGAATAAACTGTCAAACAGTAAAAGCAGTAAAATCAAGTCAACTTTGCGACTACTGGTTTATCAGAATGTGTATTTAGGGCTGTATTACAGGTAATGGCGGAGAAAACAGATGACGCACAGAGTTTAGTATAAACACTCAGGGTTCACTGTTAAAACAATGATGCATGTAACGTGCATGTTAGTAAGGTTTTGTTGCTTTTTTTTGGTATACAATATCACTTTTTCTTTTCAATTTTAAAATCTTTTTATGACTTTTTATGAACAGAAAAAGCATCAACAGAATTTTGCTTTCAAATGACTAACACATTTCTACATGTACATGTATTGATATCATTGATGAAACCATTAAAAGCAATACCGTGGAAAATGTTTTTTAATCTAAAGCATTAATAGTAAAAATACAACTAAAATCAGCAAATGGTATCAATGTACCTGTATGGACTCCAGTATCTGTATCCATCACATGGAAACACAAAGTGCTGATACATTCATGTTCCTGTAGACTTGCAAAACCTTTCTAACAAGAACCTAACCATGCCAGGGACACTCAAACTATGTCATCATACACAAGGAGCCACATCATTCCAAAACAGTAAAATTCAATAAAAATACAAGATGATACAATAAGATTTCTTAAATAAAACACCTCTAAAATGATGGGTCTTTGGCCCAGACTTCAAACTAATGACAGAGTCTTGCTCTGGTTCCACAGACAATCAGCAATAAAATAGACAAGTGCTCAACAGGCCTAGAATGTCATTTGAGAGGGCAAGGCCATTTTCATTTTGCAAAGGGCACTTCTATTAAACAAATTTAAAGGATTATGGGAAATTTTTGAAGGGGCACCAAGGCCAAGACCAGGGCAACCAAGGCCATGGACTCTGTGGCTTTCGTGTAATTCCAAGCCTTGCAAAATCCTGCTAACGATAAACATTGCACATGATTTGTTCTTGTGTACATGTAACTCCTAGAATTGATAACCAATATGTTGTACCTTGTACCACTGTGGTTTGTATGTTACATGTATGAGTAAAGCAAGCCTAATGAAAACTAGACAAAATTAGCACAAAATGCATAAGTAACACACAGTTTTGCAATAAACTGTGCTCATTAATTTCACATCTCTCAAACTCAGATTGTGTTTTGTGGAACCATTTAGGCCCAATAGTGTTAATGAGTAAGACCATTTAATAGCTACACTTCTTTTGGTCTGCAGCTATGGGTTAACTTATACATTCTCTCAAATTCAGATTGTGTTTTGTTTCCAATTAATTCATCATTTGTTATCACGCTGTTTAGTGTTAGCGCTGTGATTTTCTTCACAAAGTAGAGCATATTGAAATGCTCAAATTAGTATTATTATATGATATTTAATAAATTTCATCATCATCATCAATATTATGGGCCCAAAAGTATTAACTACATATGTTGGCCTATCACAATTTACATTTTACAAGTCTGTTGTTTACCCAGTACCAGTGTGTGTGATTGCAACAGACTGCCAAGGTCAATGATTCTTTAGAACACCACCTTATTTCTTACGCATCAGTAACTCTTCTGGAAATAATACTGGAAAAAAATTCAGGTACTGGTTGAATGGTTCATGTCCACGTAGACAGAACCACAATGCATCTGTGTTTATCAGGAGTTGCCATTTTATTTATTCGTTTATTCATTTCATCATATTGTATTTATTTGTTAAGGTCAGTCTAACTCAAAATTCCTGTTACTCCATTTCTTACCAATACATGTTTATTTGAGAAAATATAATTAGCTGTTGCAAACTGCTTACCAACCAAAATGATCTGTGGTAAAAAAAAATAAAAAAACTCTGCTGGGGTCGAAACGTCAGGCCACTAACTAATTGTTGCACAGGTTTATTTGATCAACACAAACATTTATTTCAAAACTAAAGTTTGTCTTTTATTGCTTTATATTTGTTTCTCATTTTGAGATTGGATTAACAAGATTTTGGATTCACAGGGGGTTAGGTTCACTTTGACTAATCCTGGTAATCTTAAAATGTTTTTTTCTGATTCAAATAGTTGCTCTTGCCTTGATGGGTTACTGCCACAAATGTAGTGGTATTTTAGTGAAACGACAAAAACTAGTTAACATTTTGTCAGGGATTTTTCTGCATTTGGTTTTCTTAATATCCCAGCTTTATGGGATTTGAGGCATTGCATGGTGAGGTATATTTGGTTTGCGGTAACACCATGTGTATATCTACTTGCTAGGTAGATTTTGTTCTTTGAGAACTTGTCTTGCTATTTATTTTACTGCCGCGGAGTAGATTATTCGGAATTCGGGAGACTTCAGGAGACTTCCCGCCCAGGTAGTAGTTAATAAGCAGGACAGTTTCTTTTCAGAACTGAGAAGTCTCCCGAAGTCCGAATAATCTACTTTGCGGCAGTAGTAGAATATAGCAAGACAAGTTATCAAATAACAAAAAACCTAGCAAGTAGATATACACATGTGGTGTTACCGCAAACCAAACATACATCACAGTTTTAATCGCTGCAATCCAAATATAAGCAACAGTGATTTTGATTTTGTTTCTATTGCTACTTCCTCTGCATACTTCAGGTAACAAAATTATTTATATGAATGCAGGATTGGTACTCCGGTATGAACTCATTAATCAGATTGCATCTCATTTATCTTTAATAGATAGAGTGCAGAAGCAGATTGTTAAAATTGTTGGTTAATTGCTGGGGGTCAACGTTACAACCTCTTTCCCGCCATAGGTCTGTAGCTTGTCTTTTCTACAGATATTTTCAAGGTAAATGTAGTATCAGTGTGTTCGACCTAATTCCTCCTAGTATCAGGATGTTGAAGCTTTCTGTTTGTTCTCACCCATACACTCTTGCTTTGCTGAGATGTAGAACTAAAGAGCCATTCCAACAGCTTTATTCCACATACTGCATGTCTATCTAGTAATTATTTTTAAATGCTCATTTGCATTTTCAATACTGTGCAACCTACATGTACATGTACCAACGTGTCAGAGTTCGTACGTGTATGATGTACATGTAGGAATAAAATTAACAGGTCATAGAATGCAGGCTATGTGAATTTAAAGTTGCATGGCCTGGTGTTTTCTTAGAGGAATTTCTCCAAACAAATTTTGACAGATGTCGCTGTAAAAAAAAATAAAAAATTACAAACACTTTCGCTTACGCCACTAGATAGAGCACAAACTATAAGTAACTTGCAAAATTATTTGTTCATAGCTAATGGACGTGAATTAATGTAGGGATCCCAGCAATAATTTGTTTTTAGTTTTTATTAACTACCTCTAATCATCACTGACAGATTTGTTCATGCAATACCTTAAATGAAACCCTGTAACTTTCTAGAATCTATAAAACTACCCATTTAAAGTTTAAATATGAATTTTTGAATAAAATCGTCCAAGAATTACGCCTACAGCAGTGTGGCATCTTCAACAATGAGAGGTGATTCCATTGCAAGTGGATTCATGGCTAGCGCTAATCATGGCAATAGACTGTGCAAGTCTCGCGCGTATCCGAACGAGAAAACACGTCAAAAGAAGAACATTTTTATTTCTGAAATCAAATCTTTGTTTTAAATTATATCTTATGACAAAATCTGAACAACAAAAATAAATCATTACAATTTTATGAAATTAGTTTTAGCTTTTTTTTTAAAATACGCCAAAGTGTGTTAATTATTATTAAAAACAAATTAAAACTCTGGGACAAGGATGCTTTTTTGATGTTAACTTTTTAGAAACCCCTTACGCAGATTCGTGAAGGTCAAACAGGTTTTAAATTGACCCGTATCGCAGTTTAAAGAGGAATGCCGACGCCTCAACACCATAGACTGCAATGAAAAGGGTTCGCTTTGCAATAACCGGAAGCTGAGGTCAAGTTTAATTCTCGGGTTTTCTTCGTTATATTGTTGAATTGGTTTTACTTTCATATTTTGTTATCACTTAGTACATGTATAATTTTCTAGGTCATAAACTACGTTAAACTAAAATAATTGACGAAAAAAAATCTCGCCCACGTAAAACTCCATATGGTTGGGACCACAATGATCCCGGAAGTTCGAATGCGCGCGAGACTTGCACATAATTATAGACTTGTCTATAAAAAAAGGCTGTCATTGCCTCTCTTTACCACACTCACACTTGTACTTCATCTAAAAAAAGTGCTGCGTTTTTGTATGACCGCCACTTTTCACTCACTTAGTACAAAAAATAGTAGATTGTATCTATAAAGTGTTGGGTGGATGCAGCATTCTTACCACATGTCACAAGAAGCAATTTACGAGCACCAGTTTATGGCTATCTAAAACAAGCATATAATTTTCACTCTACACAAGTATGAATGTAAATATATGTTTTAATAACATGTCAACTTCATTTTTTAATGTAAATAAAATGGGTAAAAATGACAGCTGTTTGTCTACAAATATTTTTAGGCCAAATACAAAAAAATACCAGTTGATCGTCCTGATTTTTCCAAAAAGAGGATGAGGGCCTTTTAATTTTTAATTTATTATTTTTTTTCCAAGATGGCCGCCAAGTATTTCAATTCAAACAGGCCACCAATTCTTCAGTTTGAAATAACCGCTAACTTTCTTTATATCTATTTGTTGCATGAGGTAAGTTTACATCAAAAATTAAAATATATATGTCAAGGGTGGATTAAAAATACAAACATGATTTTAAAAAAAAAAAAAAATTTTTTTTTTTTTTAGGAAAAATCGGAAAAAAATAAAAAAATAAAAAAAGGATGCGCCCTCAAAAAAGGATGCGGGCGGGGACGATCAACTGTTTTTTTTTTTTACTTGGCCTTAAACACATTATTTTACTAAAAATAAAATAGAAAAGAGTCAACTAAACCGATTGAATGGAAAAGAATTGCCAGACAGACAACAATTATGTACATAATTATACTGTACAACACTTAGTATTAAAACTCCATTATTTTTGACCTTACCCCTTCGAGCTGCAGCAAAATCCCTATCGAGGATTACATTCCTACCACCAACTAAACCAGGAATACTGCTTGCTGTAGAAGGAAATTTGTAGCTATTGTTGGCAAAAGCATTTGCCGGTATCAATGCATCCGAATTTGCAGACATTTTTAACGTTACTTTCTGAGTGTAATTGGGGGCACACCCATCCACAGTCCACCATTACAGAGAATACAACGTGTACACTTTCAGCTGCCTGCGTGGACCTTTCACAGCACACATGCATACACCATGACTGAGCTTCCATGACATGAGTTTTCCTTGCTTGGTTTAATAACAAAAGATTGTTTCAGTTCAGTGGTTATCAAAGCAATAGAGCTGTGATAAAAGAGTAACTGGTTTTCTGTAGCTATACACTATGTCTATGGCATGTGTGGTACATGTACATTTTGAGCACAGTGCATAGAGACAGTATTGGGCAGCTCATACTGTTCATGTCCACATGACACAAGTTCATGTAGGCCTACACATTGTAAACATTATTTGGGTCAAATTTTAAGATTAAACTAGAAACTGAATGTTTGTTTAAAGGTATTATACAGGATTGGCAGAGCTGACAAAATAATCACAGACAGTGTTCATGTTTTGTGTAATCAACCACATACATGAAATAACAAACCTGTGAAAATTTGAGCTCAATTGGTCATCGAGATCACGAGAAAATAGTGAAAAAAGACCTTATGTGTTTTCTGTTTTTCAAACATGGAGTTTATTATCGCGCGCGATAAAAACTATTGTTTTACTCATTTCTCAGAAACGATAGCATTTCAGGCAGAAATATTTTAAGGAACCCTTTCTACCATTACTTACTTTAAATCATGTAAGTTATGTGTGTATCTGTGAACATTTGTGTTTTTTGATCTTACCAATAGTGTACAGGGCCTTTAAACGTATGGTGTTGGGCACTATGAATGAAGTGTACTTTGACCTGTGATGATGTCATGAAACCATGTTATCAAACACCAATTGTGGCACATTTTGGCTGAGCGGTCACGTGCACTGGACTCAAGCTCTGGTATTTCTGATCAGTAGGATGTGGGTTCAAGTCCTGGTGTTTTCTGGTATGGTTGTATGCAAATTGCGCCACAGCACCTTGTAAACCGTTACATGGTGCTACATGTATGTAAATAGATGGGTCTTATACCTGGGCTTTGAGATGGCCCCAGGTGTGATAAAGCGCAATCCAAGAAACTGCATATTGTTTTTATTACTTACATTATTTTGTAATGTCTAGTAGAGCATTGGTTTTCATGGTCATGGGTGACTTAATGGGGTAAATTCGGGCTGTGTGCAGCTTGATCAGATTCTAAACAACACATGGCTCTCGTACACAAACACAGAATGAGGCTGAAGATGTACTTTGGTTAATAATAATACTAATAGTGTCATATTACACAACCATGTGAAGTCAAAGCTCTGCGACAAGGCTAGGCAATACATGCAATACATGTATATTATATTTCAATGTAATGTACATACTTTTACTGCATACTCAATGTATTACCATGTTTTGTTCAATGGTTTCAAACTTCATCTGTACCATCGATGAGTTTTGGGCAAATTCAGAGACCCTTATCTCAAAATCCAAATAAGATACAGGCCTACCCCTAAAAATTAATATTTATGATGACTGGTAATAAGAAGCTAACTATAAAAATTTGCATTATTTAATTGTAAGATTTAGCCTATATTTTGCCTAACCTACATTTTGTTCTCATGTTCTCTCTTCCCCATCTCATTCTTACCTACTGTACCTCTATACATCTATTCTCTTTGATTGGTATTTGTTACACAATTTATCTTTAATCTTGACTGTCCTTGATGTATGACATTTCTTACTTTGAATGTATGTTTGTATTTTGAATGTTTTGACCGAATAAATAAGGTCAAATACCAGTTGATCGTCCTGATTTTTCCAAAAAGAGGAGGATGAGGGCCTTTTTATTTTTTATTTATTATTTTTTTTCCAAGATGGCCGCCAAGTATTTCAATTCAAACAGGCCACCAATTCTTCAGTTTGAAATAACCGCTAACTTTCTTTATATCTATTTGTTGCATGAGGTAAGTTTACATCAAAAATTAAAATATATATGTCAAGGGTGGATTAAAAATACAAACATGATTAAAAATACAAACATTTTTTTTTTTTTAGGAAAAATCGAAAATAAAAAAAGATTAAAAAAAGGATGCGGCCTCAAAAAAGGATGCGGGCGGGGACGATCAACTGGTATTTTTTTTTACTTGGCCTAATAGTAAATAATAATGTGCAGGGGTCAAGTGGTGAAAACGTCCAGTAGGCATATCCTTTCATTCTGTATAATGTTTGGAGAATAAAGCACATTACTCAACAAAGACTTGACATTCGGTTGGACAGTATCTGGACTGTGTCTGTAAGAAAATTCACTTCTGGATTCTATCCTTCATGGTATTACAACCCCTGAGCGTCTCAAGGCTACTCAGGCTAAACTTCAAAAGAAAAATGCCATCAATGACTTTATTGCCCAAAAGCAGAGTTCATTGGAAATTAATTAGCCTACATGTGCTTTACATAAAATGTACCGATACACGATGCACATGGTATGTATGCCCACACAAGGACTTGACAGAAAAACAAAGTTGTGTTAATTACAACCCATAGAGATTTGTTTTGAAAGTCACTGTCAAATTTTAGGTGAGTCATGTGAGTTGGCAGGACTGACCTGGTAACCAATGGTCTCGCATTTCTCCCACAAGAGACCATTGGAACACTGACTATGACCATGACCATGAAGTCCCAGGAAAACCGGATGGACAATCATAGTCATACAATCTATAGTATGCCATTGGTGCATGATTTAGGGATAGATTAGAAGTTTGGGGGAAATCCACAAGAGGGGCTTGCAGCTCAATTTTTTTACTTGACCAGAAACTGTTGTACAAGACCAGAATCAAAATGAGAAGAAAACAAATTCAACAGTTTTTATAAAGCACTAAGACATTGTTAGATAAAATCTTAATTTATCTCCATTGTCTTGTATGGTTACATTCTTCAATACTCCACAGAATTGAAAGATATTTATCAGACTCAAAGTCAAAATTTATAGATTTGAATCTGGAAGTATACTCAACTCCCCTTAGAAGAGGGGTTAAAACAAGTAGGGTGGAGCAGTCCTTTATATGATGTGATTGGTTACAACCATTACAGGCTGTAGATTTGGGCAACAAAATGATTTAAATTGATCCATTTATCTTGTATAGTCTCTACTCTTTGATGTGCTGTGGGAGGGCGTTCCAGTCAATAATAAAGTTCTTGGTATGAATGAGAATTTCAAATGGTCTGTGTCTTGAAGAGCAGACGACAGCGGGCACTGAATTGTTGCATTGAATCTGCAGGGCGAACCGATAGGGCTTGGTGAAATAAGATCTCCAAGGGTTCTAGTACTTGTTTCATTCGCGATACACTGCTGTTCGATCTAAGTTGTAATGAGCACCCCTGTTTTGAACGAATTCAAGTTTTTGTTTGAGTTCTTTGGTTGACGGATCCCAAACAGATCCACAGTACTCCATTGATGGTTGCACTAAGTTTTTGACCTGCTTTGAGTATATCACACAGAATTAATGGCAAATGTGTGATTAAATTAGAGAAAACAAAATATTCGTGGAAACAGACAAGGATACAAAAATATCAAACAAGCGAGACACTCAACAAAATTCTTATTAATTTGGTGCGTGTTATCTGCAGGTTTAAACTACTATCATATATATCATATAGCCTATACCCCCCAAAAAAAACTCACCATGAATGATGACATAATTGTGAGAAAGTGCTAAACATTGAGATGATGAAGTGTTATGAATCCAAGTTACAACCACAATTAATAAAGAATGTTCAAACAAAGATACAAGACAAATTCAGATGAAAAAATGTACGACGTCTAATGCCAATGGCAGCTCAACTGAAGCAATGGCAGCTCAATTAATTGATGATACCTGTAGTGGCTGCTAATGTTAACCCCTGTTGGCTATCAATAAATAAATAAATAAATAATTTTAAACAATAGGACGCACAGTACTAGGAAAGGCTAGCTGCTGCAAATAACATGCATCATTCATACACGCATGAACAATCAGATCAAAATATGCTCATGATGAGCAGACACTATTTGGCATGAGTGACAAGAACCCTTTACATTAGCATACCTCAAAATAAATTATGTTCTTACTTTTTTAAAGAAGTTAAATAATAAATTATCTGATTCAACAGGATTGAGTCATTGATTGAATGATTATCTCAAATCTGGATTAGGTTTCCTGTTCCAACTCTGGCAATGAGTTTCACCAAAGTAAATGAGGAGTCAAGTTACAATTTCAGTCAATTAAAAAAATATTATTTCACTTTTTATTAAAAATAAAATAAAATACCTACCTGTACCATGATTTGAATGCATGTTGCCACCTATCACTGTTCGTAACACGTCAGTTCGCCCTCTTTGCACAGCCTCACGCAAGTTTTCATGTGTTTTTACACTGTTCATATCCATGATTGGCAACGTACAGTTATTGCACCTTCTGCGCCAACAAGCAAACAATTTAGCATGTCATGCAATTTAGTCTTCAGCTGCTCTAAGCGTAGCATGGAGAAAATGGAACAAGCAAGTGATCATTTTGTCGAACTTTTCAATGTATTCTTCGGTCGATGTGGTTGATGTGGTGTGACGGTTGTTTTACCCAGGAAACTTTGTCGCAGGCGCTTTCATGAAAGTTTCAATTCGTGTAAAATCTGTCGCTTCTATCGACTGGTGCCACGAGGCCGCTTTTGCGACTTCTTCATTTAAATGACAAGGGTACCGTCCGTTTTGTATCTAGCCGTGTATTACCTAATCAAATAATTATTGCTCTGTGTCTGTGGGACATTCTCTGACTATTTACACTTTTCGTGGCTATTTTACTACACAATGAACACTTTTGCCAAACTGTTTGTAAGGTCATGGCGTTCAGAAGCCCACCACAGGTTACTTCTGCAGAGATTCTACGCGGCGGGTGGCAATGGTTCAAAAGAAAACTTGGATAAACTTGTGAAGAATGAAAAGGTCGTAGTTTTTATGAAGGGTGTCCCTGAACAGCCAATGTGTGGGTTCAGCAATGCCGTTGTGCAGATACTGAGAATGCATGGGGTAGACAAATATGACAGCTATAATGTACTGGATGATGAGGAACTCAGACAAGGTAAATATATTGGGAATGAAAACTGGTTCTGTATCTGACTGCCACTTTTTCATTCATTATATTATGAAATAAAATAGTATTTACTCAAATAAGATTGCTTTTCACCTTTTCGGTTTAGATGTTTGGTTTTGGTAACAATCATTCATTGAGTAATGAGTGAAAAACTTAAAAGTGGCAGTCGGATACAGAAATTTTTCTGACAAGGCTATTCGCTGAACACCATAGTTCCTTCGGGCATTACTAGTGTGTGAGAGTTTCAGTCTTGAAATGTGAATGTCCGCTTTAAAGGCACTGTTACTGTACACGTTTGGGGAAATTACTCAAAATATATATTAGCATAAAAACTTACTTGGTAACGAGCAACGGAGAGCTGTTGATAGTATAAAACATTGTGAGAAACGACTCCCTCTGAAGTAACGTAGTTTTTGAGAAAGAGGTAATTTCTCACTAAAATAATAAAAGACTTCTGGCCAGAAGCCTTTTATTCCTATCTGAAAGCACACTAATTTGTACAACAAGGGTGTTTTTTCTTTCATCATTTTCTTGCAACTTCAATAACCAATTGAGCCCAAATTTTCACAGGTTTGTTATTTTATGCATATGTTGGGATACACCAAGTGAGAATACTGGTCTTTGACAATTACCAAACGTGTTCAGTGCCTTTAAGTTTCGTTTTTAAAGGTAAATAGTATTTATTAATTCATTAGCCTTTTAAAAATTGAAATGAAGTCCAACATCAATTAAAAAATCCCTTGTAAAGTGGTCATTAGATATCATATGAAAAATTTTCCATAATTAATAAAAAATAATAGAGGGACAGGATTTAGAAGATGACGTCACCAAGTAACTTGGACCTAACGTTGCTCTTTCAATATTTGGTCATCATCTGGCGTCATTTCATTCACCAGATGATGACCAAATGTAACAAAAGAGTGTTTAAATATAGGGCAGGGCTAGCCCACCTTGTTTAGGCTGTTATCACTCTCTTTTAGTTTTAACATCAGTCTATGATGAGAGCCATAACAGCCTAAGGTGGGCTAGGGCTGGGCTTGAAATACCGCATGGACTACTGGCCCAAGTACAATAATGTTAGTATTAGGCAAGTAACCCCCGAAACTAAACAAGACCTACATTATGCAATTTTAGCATTTTCTGAGCACAAAGAGTTTGGAAATTTCAATGTATGTGTACATGTACATTAATATACATACACTTTTTAATTCCAAACTCTTTGAAGTTTTGTAACTGTAAATAAGAAAGAAATATTTCAGGTCTTGTTTTAATATTTTTGGTTCAGTAAATGTTCAGTACACTGTCTATTTGAAATGTTATTGAAATTCAAGTCCTGTTGACTTCAATTAAAGCATTTATTTGGACATATTATGTATTGTAGTTACTCAGTGTGTCATTTATCTTCACTACTTTTAAATATATTTACTTTACCATTGCAGGTATAAAGGAGTATTCTGATTGGCCCACCATACCTCAGATCTATTTCAACGGTGAGTTTGTTGGTGGCTGCGACATCATGTTACAAATGCATCAGAATGGGGATCTTGTGGAGGAGCTTCAGAAACTGGGTATCGCTTCTACCTTAGTCGACAGTCCCAAGGAAGAGACCAAGTCATAGCACACGGAAACATTGAAAGAGTTCAATTCCAAGAGTCTGACCTATTGACCTGTAATTACGAAGACGATGACTATTGTTAAGTATGGACTGGCAGCGCCCCCTAGAGGCAGCTTGTTGAAATGATGTGGAGGGGTTGCCACAAGAGACCATTAGTTAAGTTCTGTGTACAGAGGGATTATAAATTTCCCTAAATTGTTAAACTTTCACAAAGATAACCTGGCATATTTTTCTTCTAAACTCGCCTAACTTAATATTTTCCTGGATTGTTATCTCACATAAATTTAATGTCCACAGAATCCAACTTGGTTTTGTTTGACAGCCATTGAGGTACATGTATTCACATTTTGTACAAGATTGAAAATGTCTTTTATACTGAAAGTACATTAACACTAAAACATCCCATACAAATCCAACAGTCGCACTACTATTAAAGGCAAAGTATACATTTGTTTTTGGAACTGTTCGATTGTTTTAATCTTATATAAATGTAGGTGTATACAATAAAACCAACCTGTGAAAATTTCACCTCAAAAAGGTGGTTGCGTTTTTGAGATAACGCCGAAAAACCAGAGCGAAATATGTCCACGCAGGAAGAATAATCCCTATAGGAATACACAATCTGAGAAACTTTTCCCCGGCATAAAACCTGATATTTTTGAAGTGAAATGATTCTCAAAATGCTTTATACTATCGAAAGCTGCTGTACTTCAAACCAAGTCAGTTTGTATTGCCATTAATTTTAAGAGTGATTACCAAACATACCTTCCCTTTAACTAGTACACTGATTAAGCTTTGCATTAGGACCAGGCATACTACCATAATCAGAGTTCAACAGTTTGGGTGTTGACTGTTGATTCACCATCTTTTGCAGGAATTTGTTAGAGTAGGGAAGAATCCTAGTAAATTCCTCAAGAGAGAGATGGGGTTCATTGTACACAATAAGTACATCCTTTGTTTTGTTGGTGTCTGTTCTAAAGAAGGTAGGACTCCAGTAATACTAATAGCATTTACTGAAAGTGGTTTATAGCCCATGACTACAGCAAGGCTACGGTGGCCTACTAACACTTCTTACAGTCTGAAAATAATTTTATAAATAAACTTATACCATACCTCTTGCTGGTTCTGTATCCTGGTTGGCTAAAACACGGTTACATGCACTAGTTACCTCGTTGCCAGTCCTATTGTATGTGTAAAATTGATAACTCCTTTATAAGGGGAATACAGAACTACAGGGAGATAGATTCGAGATGGGTGAGATATTTCAGAATTGTATCAGATTTCAGGCCCCTTTTAAAAATATTATTGCCTACTGAAAAACGAAAATGGCAACAAAGGATCTTTGCTGAAATTCATATAAAAATTGTTCAATCAATAAGGAAATTGAGTTCACATGAAAGTCAACTTATTTTGTATGGGTACCCTTCTCCAGTTCTTTTCAGGAAGACTCGCGAACAAAGCAACATCCCACAAATGATGTCAAAGTATTGTAATTTTGATGTGTAGTAGCTGGTTTCTCCTGACATTAGGGCCTAATTTTATGATCAATAATTACGTCAAATTAAACAGTGTAAAAATATCAAAATTACAATTTAATGATAAACAAACACATTAAACAATTTTTCGCTCATGTAGCTGTTTTAAGAAAATAAGCTCCAATATTTTCTTCTCTAGGCACTGTGGATACTGTTACCCCTTCAGGGGTTACCAAAAGGTGGGGAAATGTCATTATTTCAGCATATCTCCTAAAATTTGGATCCTAGTTTCAAACCTTTTGGTCAAAAAATTACTCTGAACCCTTTTAATTGGCAAGTAATTGAGGTTAAACATTAAACATTGAGATTTGAATAATATTTGCATTTAAAATACACCTATACTTCTTTAAAAAGGTGTGGTTAAATAATGGAATGTTACACTTCAGTTGAGCAAAAGTTGTTGTGGATATTTTGATAATAAATATAAGTGATGGTGCAGTAAGGGAACTATATCTAGTTGTAAATGTTGCTTTTATTCTATGACGTTGTGTAAATTACCTAGTGAACATTGTTTTAAATATGTGCAACATTGCTTGTGCAAAGTTTAAGTAAACTGTGTACCTGCTCATTTCCAAGACATGATTCAAACAAGTTCTTCTTGAAGACTACATCCTTTAAGGGTTAATTTGTTAGCTTTTGCCAGGCCTAGAATTTCATCTTTTAGAGGAAAGGAATGGCAAAGGGCACTTCCAATCTTAAAGTCTATGGGAAACTTTTGAAGGGGCACCAAGGCCATGCTTCCATGTAATTCAAGGCCTGCCTTGTAACAGAAAGCAAGTTTCACCCCAAGTTTTAGAATAAAATATCTACATGTAAAGCTTTACACAAGTACCGCTGATTCACAAGAAATGCTTAATACTATTTCAGTTTTTCAATAACAGATAAATACAGTTTTAGGACAATTGTCTAAATATTTTAATTAAGCCTTTATAGTTAAATTATGAAATGTACCTCAGGTAATTATAATAACAATAGTAAGGTGGATAAGCATTTATAGTCTCAACACCTTTACTTGGTTTGTACTTGGAAAGTTATAGTACATATACAATATTTTGTAAAGAATTGAACAGCAGTTTTTCATTAAGTTTTCATCTTTAAATTTGTTTTAATTTAAACCCAGCACTTGGGTAATAACAATTTATCTCAGGTAATTGTTATGCAATCACAATAAACTAACCGCATTATAACACAATTTCCAAATGAGTGTTACAATAGGCTCGAATTGACAATCGGCTCAACGAGAAGTTTTCCCAGAAAGATCCTCCATTCAAAACTGAATCTTTCATTGAAACCCCAAAAGAGGTACTACAAACTTGACAACAAAACACTATTGGGCTTCAGTAGCAATTCCCTGATTGCCATTTGCATGGATCTATAGACTCAAAGCTATTTCTCACAGCCTGCTTTCCAACAATGTTACATATGCACCTCCACCCCTAAATGCAGAAGAGGGGAAGAAACCCAGTGCCAAGCCCTCATTCAACAAAAGAAGCAAAACATTTTCCCCCACCGGGATTATCAAACTGTTATTTGATTAAAATGTTAAGTTCAAATTTTAAAATGTTGTCATACTAAGCTAATTTGAACTTACATGTACGTAGTTTTTGAGGCATTGCATGGTGAGGTAGAAGTATCAAGGTATATTTAGTTTGCAGTAACACCATGTGTATATATTTACTTTGCTGTATTCTACTGCCGCGGAGTAGAATAAATAGCAAGACAAGTTCTCTAAAGAACATAAACTACACATCAAAGTAGAGATACACAAGGTGTTACCGCAAACCAAACACACTAATTGAACTTTATATCAAGTATTTGTTGAAGAACAGTAAATACAGAATACAAGTTGAATGAATTTTTTTTTCTCAATAAAGATTGCACCAATCAAGCTTAAGAATTGTAAATAATTAGACCATCAATCAAGCTTAAGAATTGTAAATAATTAGACCATCAATGTATTCTTTAATACTTTGTATTACACAGTAGAAGTACAAATTTAGATTACAGCATAGAATAAGCCATGTTTTCAACTTGTGCATATTTCTGTTGATATTTTCAAATAATATACTCTTCATCCCCGTCATACAGCATGATAAAATTTCCATCCTCCCCGAAATTAGTTGAAGCAAAATGTGACGATCTGCTCACTAAGCTCGGTGGCTTCACTCCAAGCGGCGTTTGAAGCACGTCGTCACCATCAGCTGTAATCCTTTCCTGGTTTGTAGTGTTTCCATTGTACTCGTCACATTCAAAGACAGGATTGCTTATTGTTCCATTGTAGGAGGATGTGAGATCTGGAGGAATTATTGCATCATCGACCAAAGCAGTGCTTTCCAAGTTCAACTGTGTACTTATACCTGCAGGACTACCACCGTGTATCTCCAGTTCTGCTGTGTGATCTGTACCGTGGAAACTGGCAATGTCTGTCCCACTGTCAGGGGTGGTAGATGTATTATTAGAATAAAGCGTCGGGTCCACAAAAACTGAAATGGAGGGCTGCTCTGTATCAGCTGTGATATCAAATTCAGCAGCTGAATGTTCAGTCTCTTTTTTCTGGCCAGAGTAGCTGTCACTTTTTGAATTGTTGCCATCACTCTCGTCTCTATTATTAGTATTGATGATGCTTAAATCAACAGCTTGATTTTTCCCATTGGTAGCAGATTTACTGCAAAACAAATAAAAAAATATCTTCTCAAGAATTTTTTTCAAATATAAATATTAACAACAATAATTTAGGATGCTGATCATCCTTATTCACAGCTGAATTGCCAAGGACCTAGCTACAATGTTATCAAGCCCCAGGCATGCAAGGGTACCTTTATCTGCAAACTACATTGAATCATATATGATCAGTAGGTATCACAGCAAGAGATTGAAAGATTTTTCTGGAGGGAGGAAAACCGGAGGGCCCAGATCGAGATTAACCCTTGTGGCATAGGAAAGAACCAATGCACTGACTCTACTCACTTGGCCTAAGCCAGGAATCAAACCAGGGCCACAATGGTGTGAGGCAAGTGCTTTACACACCAGCCACCCATTCCACCCAATAATTTATTTTGTAAGAAAGTTTGTGTTTTTTAAACTTCCATAGTTCATATGTAGTTCATAGATACTGTGCTGTATTTTACTTTAATTATATTTTTCTTAAAATTTCTACAAAAACACCTTTAGACAATTTTACAAAAATGCTGCAATCATTCAAGAGGAATACTATATCTATCATGACAAAGGCGTAGACATTTCACTTTGAACCCAAACATTTCTTAGATAATTGTGATGCCCCCCCCCCCCAAAAAAAAACCCCACAAAAAACCCCAAAAGATTTTTTTTTTTGGGGGGGGGCCCTGTTTTATTCAATTTAGAAAACTAAAAAGGGAAGGGATAATTGTTACTAAAGGGATCATTTACAACACGAATTTGGTGTTGATACACCTGAAAATGTGCTGTAAATGTGCTGAAAATGTGCTTTGATGATTGAAGCACAGATTTAAAATTTGAAAACATTTAGGTAGAATAACAAGCGATTTTCAAAATTTTCAAAAGAAGCTGTCAGTGCTCATTGCTCTACCTATATCTTTTCAAAATTCAAATCTGCGATGGCCCTACAGCAAAATAGTTTTCTCATGACAGACTCTGACTGTGTGCCAATTTCCTTGCTTGTATCATCAAAGGCACAAATACATCACAAATGCAGTAATATCACTCTATGTTACTCCCTAAAAATGTTCTTTGTGATATCCATAAAATAACGGTGACTTACAGCTCCATCATTTGTTTGGTACGTCTCCTGCAGACCATTGCAATAATGTATGCAGTGATGGCAAAGATCAGCATTAACATCCATATAATGCCTAGGATGACAAACACAAGCTGCTTCCCTGTAGACATATTAAGAGGGTGATACAAAAAATCACTAATGTTGAAAGCTCTTTTACCAATACACAAACTCAAGCATTCAATCTACTTTCCTCAGCCTGATTTCATTGTACTACTAAGGCCATAAAATGTTTGTTAATAATTTTCTATAAATGAAAGTATCCAGTATACATAATGTACGCAGTGATGGCAAAGATCAGCATTAACATCCATATAATGCCTAGGATGACAAACACAAGCTGCTTCCCTGTAGACATATTAAGAGGGTGATACAAAAAATCACTAATGTTGAAAGCTCTTTTACCAATACACAAACTCAAGCATTCAATCTACTTTCCTCAGCCTGATTTCATTGTACTACTAAGGCCATAAAATGTTTGTTAATAATTTTCTATAAATGAAAGTATCCAGTATACATCACATGGACATTATATTTGGGCTTGTAACCAACAATTCACTGAAAAACGTAGATTGGTAAATACTTAAAAGATTAATGGCTAAACAAACTTATGGTGGTGTCAGTGGCGTCTGTTTGCAAATGCTGCGGCCAGAGATGCAGTTGGTACCCACTGTCACCTCGCTAAACTTGGATGGATTCGACAATCTTATGAAAATACCATGACAGTTTTTTGCTGTTTTCTCAACAAGTAGACACTTTACATTCAGCTAAAACTTTCACAAGTGACTATTGTATCTTTCTGAATAATTTTGCCTATAATTAATCAGCATTATGTTGACAAAAACCAATCTATGGCCCTACCTTTAAGAGTCTAGACCTCAAGGATCTTTCCAACTATACATGAACAATACAGCTATTTACTCACCTGTGAGGGACACGGTCAACTGACATCTTGTGCCATAAATGTTCGGGTTCCTACAGCTGAAAAGAAGCAGAAAAACAGTGTGTGAAATTTCAATTTTATTCAGCATCCTAATCGTTGTGTACATAAACAGTAGTCTGCTAAATAAGATAAAGTATTTTCTATTGTATTTTTTTTCTACCAATAACTACAAAGACACTGGTGCTCACCAAAAGAGAAAGGTGATTACAACGTGGTATAAAGGGTGTATTAACCTAATTCACCTGACGTCCTCATCACCATAATTTTTGGTTGTGCCATTTTGGGAGTCAATGTACCTGTGTGTTATACATGTGTAGTGCACATGTAGGCAATGTGGCATTTACATGTTTGTCCATTCAATATTGTGTCGTGCAATTTGAATCCCAAAAGGGTGAGCGTTTCAGACAGTAGCTGTGTGTGACATATTTGTGCATGGGGAAAACGCTTAAGAAAGTTGGGAAAACGCTTAAGAAAGGTTGTGTCCAAATCAACGGCTTTGGAAATGGCTTCCATTACAGAAAAGTTCCATTAAAGAATTTCCAAGTTTGGGCACAAAAACTCAGAAAGTTTACATCCTTTCCACCCATTATGTGTGTTTACATTGAATTTCTTGGGTCACATAAACTTAATGGATGAGCAGTTAATCTGCCTGGGGCAGTCATCAGCCCTACTGGTTGGTGCATGATCCAATTAAGTCCACTCCTTGGAAAAGGAACTGCATGGAGATAACAGGTGTGAGTTGCCAGATGAAAAGGATGTTTCATTTGAGCCTCTTTCTTTACTGAAGCTTTCCCGTAATGTTGGCCGGAACTAAAAACCTCCTATTTCTTCAATGTTGTGGTTGCAGCTGCAGCCATAGCTGTTGCAGCTGCAGCCATAGCTGTAGCCAGAGTCGCTAGATTTGAACGCGGCCAAAACTTACTAGCACACGACAAGGTTTTGACTGTCTATCCCACATACACCATCGTTGAGACAGTAGCCAATGTTATCTTCACAGGTTGCAGTGCACTTTCCCCCTTCAGCTTTACAAGTCATGTCTTCCGGACACGGTAATGTCACACATTTATCTAAAACCTCTGTAGAACCTGGGGATTTGAAAAGAAAAGGAAAAAAACTAGAATGAGTTACGTTGAAGGTAACCAACTTTCCCAACTTCCAAATAAAAATCTGCTGTTTCAAAAACAAATAAATACTGCTTTCATAATGAGATTTTAATAACACTTTACAAAGGACCTAAATTCTGGAAACTTCAGAAAATTGAGTGCGAAAAGATGCCGACAGTACAAGTGGGGCAAAAGTAGGAAACTCCAAGCCCCTAATGATGCCATGGCAGGACTTTCTTGCTATTTCGTAAAACGAAAGTACTCCCAACAAATACGTTTGCTCAAATGACTGATGCCTGTAGCACCTTAACATTAGGTGAACTTTGGAGTGCCAGTTTGATCAGGTTGATATATTGACGTCAAAATAGTACCTCCCCTTTAAGTTTTGAAGCTGCTCAAAAGGCACAGTAAATAGGAAGGGAGAATGTCCTTCTGACTGTTTTTTAGGGTACACCCCACAAAAAACACAAAACTTGACAAATCTTGGCTGTGTCCACTGTGATGTCATTAAATGTTTGTACCCTGATTTAAAAAACCAATATTGTTTGTGGTTTATCCATACAACGATACTGTATTAGAACTGTATACTCAGTACTTTCTAGAGTCCATATTGGCAAAAACTACTTTGGAGGGATTTGAACCCATGGTTTATCGCAATTCTAGACTAGACATGTCCTTCCACTAGAGATTTTCCGAAAGCTTGAGGCTGCTAAAATATAGGATTAAAACTTAGTTTTTTTGGCAATCTCGGATGTCTAGTTGTAAAACATTTGCTTTGGAATGGAAATGGTCTTGGGTTCGAATCCCACTCGAGTAATTTGCCTGTGTATTTTGTTCACATGACTTGGGAAAGGACTGAATAAACAGTGCTCCGTATAAAGGGTAAAACACAAATAGTATTCTTTATCCACACTGCAAATTTAAACATCTATTAAGAATTATCAATTTTGATTACCGTCCTCCTTTTCAAGTTTCACCTCTGCCACGTTGGTTAGGTCGCCCCTGTCTATGGCATTCAAAACCTCATCAAGTCGGTTTTGTTCGTCTGCAGGACTCAAAACAATTGAGAACCCAACATCAACATAGGCAACTATGCCACCTTCCTCAGCCCTGTTGAAATAAATAAAAAGTTGCCGTTTAAAAAAAGAACAGTTTCCACTCCATTTGGATTCAACAGTCTCTGATTCAATTTCATGGCATTAGTCAATCAGAAAATAATGCTGGGCAAAAAAAGAATGTGGGAAAATTAGAAGATAAAAGTGTGTTCAGCTAGTACCTCTGCTGCACAGAAACTGTTGGAAAGCGGACCCTGTTTTTATAAATAATAATAATAATATCAGTGATAGTGTACATTTATAATGGGCCATTTTTGTCATAAATGACACACCTATTGGACTAGTTTCATCTAGTTTTTGGGGCATTCCAAGAACTTTCCCAGTGAATAATAGTTATAGTTTTAGTTTCTTTGTATTGTTTTTAATGTTTATTTTACAGAAGTCACTACTATAGAAGCTTTAATAAACTGAAGGCTTAAAGAGACTTAAAGGTGCTGTATACGTTTGGTAATTGGAGCCTAATCCTAATAATGTAGGTATAAACAATAAAACTAACCTGTAAAAATGTCACTTCAAAAGGTGGTCGCGTTTTTGAGATATCACCCCAAAACCAGAGCGAATATTTCCACGCAGGAAGAATATTCCCTATAGGAATGCACAATATGAGAAGCGTTACGGCCGTAACGCTTCTCAGATTCAAATTTTGGGGAATAAAAAGTGATATATTTTTCCATAACCATACAACTTCGAAGTGAAAAGTTTCTCAAAATGCATTATACTATCCAAAGCTGCTGTACTTCATACCAAGTAAGTTTTTATTGCCATTAATTTTCAGAGTCATTACCAAACCTATACAGACCCTATAAGAAAATTAGCTAACGAATTGAAGAGTTCACCAAATTTAAATAAAAAAGAAAATTTGAGAAATGTTACACAAAAATATAACTCAAAGTACACAGGGCATACAATGTCCACTTATTTTATTAAGTTAAGATTCTAGGTTGTTTTTTGTTGTGGATAATAACGCTTGTTTATCGATGAATTGAGAAAATATTAACACTCCATACCCAAACTTGTTTATCTGACTACCAAGCATTGTGTCATCATCAACAAACACCTTCACCATCTGTATAAAAAGGGAAAAAGGAAGAGTTTACGTGCTGTAAGAAAGTAATTTATAATAATAATAATTAGTTCTTATATAGCGCATTTACAATATCGTATCAATGCGCTTCTAATTAGGGCCCTGGTCATTTGGCCAATAACATTCCTTTAGTTTTTCTCAGCTCCCTGGGGAGTATACATCCCCGAGCTGCCGTGACGCTCTGAAGGCTTTTTAATCACAATATCAACCTCTACCCTTGCAGGTGAAGAGAAGCAATTATAGTGATGTGTCTTGCTCAAGGACACAAGCGTCATGACCGGGACTTGAACCCTTACCCCGATGACTAAACCACCAGAACTTGAATTCGGATCTGATGCTCTAAACCACTCGGCCGGCCATGACACCCTACCCCATTACACAGCAAGGGTTAGTTGCTAGTAGAAACATTCATTGCAAGAATACTTATTAATAAGTCCTGATGTTGGTCTAAAAAATAATTCCTGCTGGTTTTGTAAAGGTATTTTCTTAGGAAAGTTTATCAATTTAGTATTATTTTTTCCCACTAATAATGCAATTTATATGCAATGGAAAAAAACAAAAACAAAAACAAAAACAAAAACAAAACAAGAGCATACATCTTTAAAGGCACTGGACACGTTGGTAATTACTCAAAATATATATATTAGCGTAAAAACTTACTTGGTAATGAGCAATGGAGAGCTGTTGATAGTATAAAACATTGTGAGAATTAACTCCCTCTGAAGTAACGTAGTTTTTGAGAAAGAGATAATTTCTCACTAAAATATTTGAATCTGAAAAAGACTTCAGGCCTGAAGCCTTTTCAGGCATGTGAAGGCGCCCAAATTTGTGCAACAAGGGTTTTTTTTCTTTCATTGTTTTTCTTGCAACTTTGATGACCATTTGAGCCCAAATTTTCAAAGGTTTGTTATTTTATGCATAATGTTAGGATACACCAAGTGAGAATACTGGTCTTTGACAGTTACCAAATGTGTCCAGTGCCTTTAAAACTTAGTACCACATTTTGCTAAAAAGTTTGGAAACCAGTATTAAGCATGACTCAATTTATGCAAACTGAGGTAATGATAAAGACATTCCCATCTTGTGTTGCAGGAGATTGTGCAAGTTGTTCTGCACCATCTTCAGGGTCTGAAAACAGTTTAAATGCTCAGGGAGTTCTGCTCTTTGAAGACCTTGTATTTCCCTATACGATTTTGTACTACTCAATGCTAAAGTATTCCCCATAGTATCTTTGCATGTTTATACAAAAGAAACTCTTTCAAAGATGTAAATTTTACTTTTCATGTAGTGTGAGGGCAGCAAAACAACTTACATCTTTTTCAATCGCTGATGCCAATGCCTGAAATTGTTTGGAGGTGCTATCTTGCAGAGCATCGGTGTAGACAAAATTTGGTAGAACCAGTATAATAGCTATATAGTGGGAGTCTGGAAATAAAGTTCAGACAAAGAACAAACATCCATAAACAAACAAACTTTTATGTACAACTTTGTTTCCATACATATCTTTTGAAACTGATAAAGTTTGATGCATTGGGAAACCTTAACTTCTTTCCTAAAAGAATTAAACTTGCTTTATAGCTACCTGCGAGTTCTCGTACGACTATATCAAATGAACATTCTACTTGGTTTCCTGCTTCATCGAGAGCAACGTATGTCACTTTGGTTGAGCCAGGTGAGAACCAGTCCCCAGGCTTGTAATTGCTTTGAAGTTGGACAGATCCCGAGTTGTCTGTTGCAGTTGGTTCATTCCATGGTACTCTCACATCTTCATCATTTTGGGTGAGATGGATACTAGACTCTGGGCAGTACCTTATTAATGGATGCTCATTGTCTGCACAAAAAGGAGATAGAAGAAGGGGAAAATAGAGAACATTGTAATTATAAGAGAACCTATAAAACAAAACAAAATTCTCTAATAGATCTTGGTGCTTCTTCGGTGGTGCTGTGACGGTTGGAAGGACACTGTTCACAGACATGAATAGTGGAAACCCCTTGTATGAAAATACTTAAAGAGTTTACCTGACATGAAATGGAATTTTGTTTTTCCAGGGTTTGTTCTCCTTTACAAAGAGGAGTTTAAATTGCATATGGGTTAAAATATTAGGTAGAAGGAACAAATTTGGGAAAAACACAAATTCAACCGAATGCTGATTTAATTTTACAAACAAAAAGTATTATGAAATAACAATCTTGAGAGAAGAAAATTTGAAAAGACAAGAGGAGAAGGTAGAGATGTAGCTTTAATTACTTTGAATGCCCTTTTTTTCTTCGTCTATTATTTGTGCAAGATTTGGTAGCAATTTGAAAAACACCCCTTGAAAAACTGTCCCACGTGCTTGACAAGCTTCACCTATGTAAGTTCATTTATTCTTCTGGCCGAGCGGTTAAGGGCACCGAACTCAAGCTCTGGTGTTCTGATCAGCAGAGTGGGTTCGAGTCCCGGTTGTCGCACTTGTGTCCTTGAGCAAGACACTTTATCATTATTGCTTTGTCCCTCGGATGGGACATTAAGCCATAGGTCCCATGTACTAGTATTGGTAGTGCATGTAAAGAATTGTGGAAGAATGGGGGTTACCCTGTGTTTTTGGTTAATTTGGCAAGCACCATTGTTTACAGGTTCCTTCAGGCTTGCAAGCTACAGTGACTAAGTTCACTTATGAGGCATCCTTAGTTTCATTACCAGAAATATATAATAATAATAGTAATAATTATTATAATGATAAAGGCTGCAAACACAAACCTTCAATAGTAATCAAGAAACCACATGTTACAGTAAATCCCAGGTTGTCTGTGGCTGTATACACCACTCTCGTCTTTCCCAATGTGAAGTGCGAGCCAGATGGGTGGCTGACTGTGAGAGATGACTGGCCTTGTGCGGATTCTACAGTAGGTTCAAGCCAACTTATAGTTGCAAAGGCTTTCCCTGCGTCGGCTGGTCGGTTGATATCGTTCGGACATCCCATTAAAGCTAAATCAGAGTTACCTGGAATTGGAAGTTTAAATAAAAGACTTGTAACACCCCTTAGATTACCCAAGTGTTTTAAATACAACAACTTGTCTGTCAGTTTCAAAGTGAATGAACAACAGTAAATATGTTTTAATTTTCATAGGAAACTATGATCAATAGATATACTGTCTCATGCTGCCCTCAAGAGCACACCAGTCAAAACACAGAGCATAAACCGACCCTGTCTTTTCAGAGCCACCACTCCTTTCATAAGAGATGCTTCCATGGTGTACATAAACAAATTTATCAACTATCTATTTCCAACAGGCAAAGCCTCAAACCCAACATATTGGGTACCTGCACCAACAAAAGAAGATAACACCCGGTTCAGACTGGCGCTCCAGAGTCAAGCCGAACCAAAATGGATTAGGAGCGACTCTAAGTTGACCCAAATAAGTTTTGGTTTCAGACAGGCGAACTTAAAAATAACATTTACATTACGTTTGGCTCATGACAAGATCAACATCGGAAACCAAGACTCTCCAGAGTAGCTTAGAACGAAGCAGTTGATCTTTTGACTTCCACAGCGTTCAGTTGCTCCTAACTGTTTCAGACGTTGAACTTTTCATGAACTTAATTCAATAATTTGGTTCTGCAAAAATCTACTGCGCCTGTCTGAACAGGGTGTCACAGTGCCATTTTCCCCACTATTGTAAGCTTGAGAACAAAGGCATTTGTGTCTACCTCTCACCTACATCACCTACCCAATATCAACTCATCAAAAGGAGTAAACAATATTACATACCTATTAACCTTTTATAGTAAGTGAAGGCAGCATTACTGGCAAGCATGGCCAAGAAGTCATCCTCCACTGACTGACTGAGACGGCATTTTCCCTGGTCATCTTTGTCAACAGAGCGACAAACAAACGTTGTTTCCATAATACAGGCTCTGAGACATTGCTCCACATCAAGCTCTAAAATAAGATCATCTCGACCAGGGAGGAAATATCCCTCTGTCCGTGTGAACTGATTGAAAGGGAATCCTGCAAAAAAATACTTGTACAGTTTAACTCTCAGGGGAAATGCAAACCATCAGAAGCAAGTGCTTACAAAATCTCTATCAATGTGGACTGAAAAAGCCCAAAACAATATGTTCAAATCGATGCTAAAGTCCCAAAACCACGGGCATGGACACAATATTTTGGGTTCTTTAATCAATCCTCTAAATTCTGAGAATAAAGTTAATGTTTTTTTTTTGTTGAAATTTTCACAGGGAAAGTCAGTCTGAGAGTGGCTTTATGGAAAGTTCAATTTGTAAGAGAATCAGAATTTTTCAGCTCAGAGCTATAGGCTAAGGTTGACAGAGCAGATGTATGAATTTCATAAAATTGGTTTGGAGCTCCTAGTAAATACGAGTTTATTGATCAAGAGTGGCCTCCAAAGTAATAAAGAAAAGTAAATTTTCAAAGAAAAACAATTCATTTGTGGATTTTGATATATATTTTTCCAAGTTAAGACAAAATGTTCACTTAATGCTTTTTTAATCATTATGGATATCAAATTTCAATAGCACAACCTTATAGAACTGAGCAGATGAGTTTTTTCTTGGGATATACTTATTGGTTCATTCATCATCAAACCGTTATGAAACAAACCCCAGCATAAGTTTACAACAATCATTAATGAAAAAATAATCATAGTTAAAAAACAACTGAAATCGTAAACACACTGGTAAGTGTTTAACTTATTTGTTTAACTTGCCTGTGACAATGATGCTAAAATTGCAGAACCCTACATTTCCAAGCGAATCTACAGCTGTGTAGCTGACTGAAGTCTGACCCGTTTCAAATGGATCTCCTGGTTGATGACTGGCTGTTACAGTTATGTCACGATCGATCAACGAGATGATTGGCTCCTGCCATGCAATGTATATCCTGGATTGGCCAATCAGCAAAGTTTTGATGATGTCATCTGGACACATGGTAAACTCAACATCCCTCAAATCTATGAGAAGAAAAAACAAAAAAGTGTTCACTCTGCAAGTTAATATTCAGTGCACTCACATGTGATGAAACATAATAACTACAGTGCAAAGTAATAGGAAATCATCCAAAGCAAATTTCGTTGCTGGAAATTTACACATTTTTTCATTTAATAATTTAGTTTTTGTTTGTTTGTTTGATTTATTGATTTATTTTATTTATTTTGGGGGGGGGGGGGGTAGGGGTACGCTTCTCGATTAAAATTGAACTAATAAATGTTGACAGATTTGCACATAACTTACGTGGTATAAAGATGGCTATGGTGAGAAACCTTCCCTTGAAATATTTTGCCTGAAATGTTGTAGTTTTTGAGTAACGATTAGTTTTGAACTCAAGTCCAAAACTCAATGTTTGAAAACAGTGAAAACATATAATGGGGTTTTGCACTATTTTCTTGTTACTCCGATGACCAACAAGCGTAAACTTTCACAGATTTGTTTGTATATGTTGGATCACATAAGACGAGGAGACTGGTCTATGACAATTAATAATCTGCCTGCTTTAATAACAATGTAATTGTGGTGCAACTGCATCTTCATTAAATGCTACATTTTATAAAGTTTGGTCTGAAACAATTTTGCAGGTTTAGAAAATATCTGCTCGTAAAAGGTGTGGCTCTGAGTGTCCTCAGTGAGGTATTTGTTCAGAATGGCACTTCTACTTTCTCTTCTTATCTTCATAGTAATAACTAATAAGTCTCCTTTTCTATCATTACTTACCTGTTACTTTCACACTGAATTCACAAATTGCCTCATTGTCGTAGGGATCTGAGGCAGTATAACGCACAACTGTGTCGCCAATTCTAAAGGAATCACCAGAGTTATAGTAAGAGGCAAGCCTGAAGGATCCTGAATTGTCTGTCACTTGTGGAAGCTGCCAAGTGATGACTACTTCGGAATCCATTGATGAAGACAGTTCTGAAGCAATGTCCAATGGGCAGCTGAGGTATACGGGTCTTTCATTATCTGATGATATAAACAAAAATCAGAGTTATATGCCAAATGAAATGAAGCAAATTTCTAAATATTTGAATAATGTATGGCAAGAGACCTTATGCACATGAAAACAGCGCACTCAGCTAGAGATCAAAAGAAGATTGCTCTACTGTGCGCTATACCAATTAGATGTACATGTGCCATCCACATGTTGTCAGTGAATGTCATTTGCTGTCCATGATACCATGTGTTGTCAATGGGTGTCATTTGTCGTCCATGATACCAAGTGTTGTCCATGAGTGCCGTTTGCCGTCCATGATACCATGTGTTGACCATGAGTGCCATTTGCCGTCCATCATACCATGTGTTGACCATGGGTGCCATCTGCCGTCCATGATACCATGTGTTGACCATGAGTGCCATTTGCCGTCCATGATAGCATGTGTTGTGCATGAGTGTCATTTGTTGTGCATGAGTGTCATTTGTCGTCCATGATACCAAGTGTTGTCCATGAGTGCCATTTGCCATCCATTTTATCGTGTGTTGTGCATGAGTGTCATTTGTCGTCCATCATACCATATATTGTCCTCGAGTGCCATTTGCCGTCCATGATACCATGTGTTGTCCTTGAGTTGCCGTCCATGAAACCATGTGTTGACCATAAGTGTCATTTGCCGTCCATCATACCATGTGTTGTCCATGAGTGTCATTTGCCGTCCATGATACCATGAGTTGACCATGAGTGCCATTTGCCGTCCATCATACCACGTGACGAGTTGCCAATGAGAGCCGTTTGCCCTTTATGATACAAAGTGTTGTCCATGAGTGCCATTTGCCGTCCATCATACCATGTGTTGCCCATGAGTGCCATTTGCCGTCCATCATACCATAAGTTGTCCATGAGTGCCAAGTGCCATACGGCAAATTTGTTTAGAAATTTCTACTGATAGCATCTTCTTTTGAGTCATCTTCCTTCGGCCCATGTTACTTTACCGTATGGTGGACACACACTCGAGGGACAAAATCCCCTATGACATCGGAACTCTTGCACCCACACTTCTACAGAAACCAAAATGGCAATCAGCGAATGAAGGCCACTGGCTTACTTTGACTTCAATACTTTATAATAATTAAAAGTGCCCGTTAATCTCTGTCATACATACATTCTATATATCTTTGTATGCATGTAAGAGTCCATACATTTTTTTTTTAACCTTTAGAAAGTGTGGATCAGATACAGCACTTTTTGACTGATGGAACTTGCTACATCAATTTTATTTCAGAATAATATTTTTGAATAACAAACCTGAACAGGAACCTGAACCAGGATCAGGTTGGCTTAGTGGTTTCTTTCCCTGCCTTTCCCCTCTGTGGACCCCGGTTCGAATCCCACCTCAGACCAGAGCCTTGCATGTGCATTGGGTTTGAAGTCCCTACCTCATTGCTTGGGTTTTCCCCATTGGGGTTTTCTGCCCACATCTGAAACTGTAAATTTCTTCTTTTTTCCTATTCACTCTGTTATTGGTGCTAATTGGATGTGTAATAACAAAACAAACATACCTTCAACTCTAACAACAAAAGAACACGTCTCTTCCAGCTGTGAAGTTATATCTCGTAGTTCATAAAAAACATCCCAGGTTCCCACAGGAAACCTGTCTCCAGCCTCATAATTCTGATTAAGTACATCCACCAATGGGTCAGAGTTACGAATAAGTGGTCCTGTCCAAGACACTGTTGCATAGCTCTTTCCAATATCTGTATTTTGGGATATGTTTTCGGGGCATTCCCTTAAGAGGCCAACTGTGGAAGAAGAACAAAAAAACATAAGGTGAAGAATTTGCTCAACTTTTCTAATTGTTTCACATCTGTCTTTTCCAAGTTTGAATTCCACTTCAAACCATAATATTATGGGTTGTTTTTTAAAAACCTGATAATATGATTTATCCCATTTATGATTTTAAAACCAACATTCAAACATGGAAACCAAGATGATTTTACTCTTTAATTTTAACAAACAAACATTTCAATGTTGTTATTATTTATCAATACATAATAAAATCATTTTTGTACATATAGAAATGAAAATTTGTTATGATAAAAACATGAATAATGCATTATAATGTGCTTTTTGAAAAAGGCAAGTTTTAACTTAGGGTAGCGATGTGTGATGCAAGTCATTTTTTAAAGATTAAAACCATAACGTCTTAGAACAAGTCTATATCAAAGGGTTGAAATCATTATACTGTTGTTTTTCCTGAGAGGAATATACATTGTACAAGTTTGTTTCGTTTTTTCCTTTATTGTTTTTCTTTTTCTCTGTGATAACTTTCACTTTTACTATAGTCGATTTTTTATTGTGGGTTATTTCTTATATCTGGCTGGCGCAGGTTTTTATTTGTTTATTGTCTTCGTAATACTTAATGTTTGATTTGTCTGGAGAAATTACAGAGAAAGGCACTCCGCATTATCCTAACAAAGGGCTTTTGTAGTGCTAAGTCTTTCAGTGAAATTTATGCCCAGGTTGGTTTGTCTCTCGTTTCTGTCAGACTCCAACAACTTTTTTCTAAGTTTGGTAAATCACTGTTAAGTTCTAACAACTATAGACACTTGCTCCCCACCCAACATAAATAATAATCTCAGAAATGCTAACAAACTTTGCTCAATCAAGTGTAGAACCAACAGGTATAAAAACAGCCCGCTTCCTTCTCTAACCACACTTCTCAACAGTTGATTTTTTTACTACTTGTTTTTTTAATGGAGCTGGAATCCAAGTATTTTTGTATATTGTAGGCCTACATAATCTTTTTAACATTTTTTTCTGTAAACACTTCCCTTTTTAATGTTTATATATATTTTTTTTTCTTGTATGTATTTTAAACTCAATTCAGCCCTTGGGCTGCGATGTTTGAATTTTTAATAAACCAATAATAATAATAATAATAATGCCATTTTTAGTATAACCTTGTGACTGACTATGTTTTGTGTTTTTTAATTGAAATAAATAAATTTAACAAAAATTATAAATGTGATTAATACCTTCCATTATTTGCTTTCTGTTTCTGAAAGGACAATATTTTAATGACAATATGACAATCATTCACACAATTTATGTAAATGGTACTTGGGGCCTTTAATGTCTTAGTTCCCCTGTAGTTCTCCCGTTTTTGTTTCTCCTGAAGACGAACAGAGTATGCTCTTCAAAACGTCTAGACTGCAGCGGTTTTTCTCAGAACCAATACTTCTCCCAAAAGAGTTGTTATGGTTTTACTGGTTTTAATTTTTAAAACTCTTTTTTTCTTCTTATGTTTGAGTTCTGTTTTTGCTACTCCAATTTCAAAGATAATGAATAATTAACAAAAATTCAAAACCCTTACAATTAAACCCCACAGAACTTTTTACCAACTTTGCAACCACGACTTACCATAAACAGTTATATCAAAAACACAGGATCGGATGTTTCCAGAAGAGTCAGTTGCATTGTATTGTACCAGCCAAATTCCATCTTTGAATGGCTGATCTGGTCTGTAATTGGACGTGATAGTCACCTGACCTGCGTTGTCTGTAGCTATTGGTTCAATCCATGTGACTGATGTGCTGAGTTCAGGATCTGGCGAAACTTTAGATCTTGTAAAATCGGTGGGACAGTTTGTGAATACTGGTAGCTCGAGGTCTGCATTGGACAGAATCAATGGTGCAGTATAAGAACAAATAACTTTTTCACCCGAACATGTCATCAATTAATCTTTGTTTGGATTGAAAGCCCCCAACGATGGCTTCGAAGCTAAGTGGCAAAATCAAGCAGGGTAAAAAACCGGGGGGAAAACAAAACAAAGAAACAAAATGTGGTTACGTTTCTAACATTAACAAACTTGGTTACACTGATTACCATTGAGGCAATGCTAAATTTTTACACCATTCTAGGCTGCCACATTATAGAATTTCACTCAGAAAGTCCTGGGGTAATGCATTTTATCGTTTATTATTTGTTTCTTTTCTAGCTTTCTAACTTGATAACGAGACTATTCTTCAAGCATCAAGTCGAGAGACAAGATTTGTTTTGCTGGATTATAATAAAGCCAATTCATAACTGAGCGCTGTTAGCGTACCGTACAGATCGCCCTAAGAGTAACACACAATGACAATGAATTCATGCTCAATGATAATTTCTCAACCAACCATGTCCCAGACCCAGACACATTGCTTATTACTCGTGAGCTACGCACGATTTCTCACTGGGGAAAATTAAAAGGCAATGCTGTGAGTGTGGAGCAATTGTGAATTTCTGAATTTGTGAAATTGTGAAATTGTGAAATTGTGAATTTCTGTGTCATCTTTGAAAAATAGTTTGAGCGCTAAAAAAAAAAAAATCTAAATTCACAATTCAATCACATTACCTTTTACTTCGATGAAAAATGAGCAATTAATCGTCTTTTGCAACGTATCGTCGTTCAACGTGTACACCACTGTCGTAACCCCGATGTTGAAGGCATCTCCGGGTGTGTAGTTAGTGACTTGCTTGACGGTCGTTGTACTCGTTCCATCCAGTGCAATTGGTGGATACCACGAAACGATTGCATACGTCGTGCCTTGCTCTGTGCGAGTTGTGATATTGTCTGGACAGCCATACAGTTCTGGTACTATGTAGAAATATATAGACTGATATTGTCAGACTATCATGGAGGAAGGAAATAACTTAACAACTCAGGGTTAGAAGTTATCGAAAAACACAATGATTAGGCCTAGTATCAATCTCTGAAGTTCACACCAGAACCAATCCCACAGAGAAAAACTTTCCTTCTGAAATGTTGTAAAAGTTAAGAACATACTGTTTAATTTAGCCTGGCAGTACTGAACGTGCACAGATTTCCTGCCAAAAATTAAAAGTTTAATGGTTTTCAAATTCAAATTCAAATTCATTTTTGGGCAGTCATTTCTGTAATTTGTACAATCTAAAAAACGCCTTGTTAAACTTTCGTTTCCTATCGAATGTTAAAGGCATAAACACGGTTCACTTATTGGCACTTGAGTTACTTTGCCGATGTACCTCGAAGACGAGCTTTCGCTACAGTTTTAGACGGATTTTTCTAGAAATGACAGCTCGTGGTCGCTACGCAAGAGTGTCCCAGGTAGATCGAGAAAGTTTGATTGAGGCCTTCGAGGGAAAAGAGCAAGACTACCTTGAGCTTGCGGTCAATTTGAAGTCAACAAGTCCAGCAGCAGTGGTACAAACCATACCCAACCATAAATGCCAAGATGTCTGGCACGCCAGCAGATTGATGGTTGAGGAAGAAACAACATAAACAATAAGAAACCAGGGAAAACATAAAGAAACACCCCATTCAAAAACATACAAAATTAGGTCTTTATCAGTTAACCAATAAAGATCCCCCCAACAAAATCAAAAAAAGAAGAAGACAACAAAGAAGAAAACAAACATAATGGGCCCCATGTAGAATCTACTGGAAACATAAATAAAGAAAGAAAAAAAGTTTGCCTGAATTAAACTGAAGATACAAAACAGATGCCTTGTATACAGTTTATCTGTTTAGTCGCATTTCGTTATCGTACTTATTTGAGTTCTCATTTAGCGAAATTGATTGCCTCTTTACGAAATTCAAAAAAAATAAATCAGTAAAAATCTCCAGTCGAACCAGCTTTGCTAAATTGAATGATGATTGTGCGTCACGAAAAAGAATGACGATATACTAAATTGAACACAGTGCTAAAGGAATTTGAACGCCTCAAAACGAAATAGAATGACCGAATTCTGAATTTGAAACGCAGTAAAAACTGGAGAGGCAAAATGGCTTTAATTCGAACGCACGAAAATGAAATCGGCTGCTCATTTGCCGAATTTGACCGAGAAAACCTATATTAGTTTTAAATGTAACCATTCCAACAAAAAGTGTTGGGGTTGAAAAAAGTGATATGACATAAATAAAAAAATAAAAAAATTGCAACCACGTTAATCTCCCATAGCTGATGGCTTAGAGGTGCCCGGAAGCTCAATTGTGACCTTTTCGTCGAGAGACTTTCAATGGTCTATGTTGTAGGCCTAGTTGGTAGGGCTAAACGAACGAGGTCACCTCCGAGGATTAGTAATTGTTGGAATAATCAGAATAAAGTTTACAGGTCATAGGTTTATTCTTTGAATAAGCCTAGGCAAGGGAATAAAAGAGTGGCGACAAGGTCTTAACCGGCCATTTGAAACTGGCAAGGTCATGGTGCCCTATTGCACGGACGGCACCATTTAATATAAAGCTGTAATGTTTTAGCCAGGGCCATGCGTTCGTGTGCTTTTGTGAATAAGCCGGATGTTGTTGTATTGGGTCACGGTGGTGTTTGACCTCTTAAAATCGAAGTTAAACCGGTTCGGGTCTAACTTTCTGAACATGGCCAGAAACCCAACGGTAACCAAACCCACCCCTTGAGAGCTTAACTCCAATCATTCGTGAGGTTTTATATACACCTGAAGTGTTTCACTCTGAGAATTAGATGACAACAAATGGAGTGGGTCTTTTCTCTATGTTTATATCCATGTCACAAATTCACCGATGGAGATTGTGACACGCTTTTTCTTTGAGTTCACCGCTAGCTCAGAAGGCCAACACTTCATGGGGTTTCTTCTGTCAAACATGGACAGTGACTTGACTGGAGTATACAAGACCATGGACTTCCACAAACTGTCAAAAACCAGTATCAGCACTTTATGTGACCCAACAATGTCACAATTTTCACGAAGAACCACTTTTGTCAAAACGCCGTGTTTGAGATTCTACGTTTTACACTGTGATAGGCCTATTAGAAACCGCAAATCTGCATAATTAAAGCGTTCTGTAAATAAATTGATAGACCTGTGAAAGTTTAGGTTCACTCGGTCGGTCATTGGAGTCACGATGGTGAAAACTCCTGATTCTAAAACTAATTACTAAAACTAAATATTTTGCTCATTGCTAAAAAATTAAACTATTGTATTTCATTTCAGGCAATAATCAAGTGAAGTTTTCCCACAAGACCATCTTTACACTATGTGAGATACAGAGCAAAGCTGTAAACACAATTTTCTTATTTTTTTATTTCTTACAAATTTTTTACATACCCTGAATGATTTTATTATATGATAACCTGTGGATAACCTCTTTGGTCCTGTGTTTACAGTAAATGTAAATTTTTAAATAGAATAAAATCAAATAAAAATGGTTTAAGGTCGAAATATTCAAAGGGCTGGTTTGTCGTAACTGCTTTTTTGAGTCCATCTTTCGGAGTAAATGTCTCAGTGTAACCGGTAAATGTTCGAAAAGAGATGGTGACGTAAAGAACATGGTCCAGTTTCATCGAGATGCCGTGTTTAGCTTCTCCAAGCAGATTTAAGTTACGCAGCCGAACTGTACCGTCTGTGTGACGGGTATCCTGCTCATTTGTGCTTAGCAGAAAAATAGTTGAGCAAGGTTTTCCGCTTAAGCAGCTCAAGGAGTTGGGCCCTGATTGAGAAATGTTTCAGAAACTGATAGTGATAGGCCTACCGGTTCTAAATCTGACCTCACTTGTTATTCACTCATTAAAATGACCGTCAAAACGTAACCATACCCGATATGAAGATACTACTTTGGTCATTAGTGAATGACAAAGTGGACGTGGGACTGAGAAATTGTTTGCCAAAGTGTGGCAGCTCTAAACATTGAGTTTGAATTACATTTCGAGTGTTTGGTGGAGAGCCTACGACACTCACGATTGTATATCAAAAATAATGAACCAAAGTATTCAAGTGTCTGATTCGATGTTTTTGCACCATGTTTTAATACCTACCCTGGCAATGTGTAGTCGGTGGCCACATAGCTCCCAGTATCAGTAGCACTCTTAATCCAAATCGAATTGAGTCCAATCTGTCCATGTTTGAAAATGAAAACAATCTACACCCAACTTAAAATCCAGATATCATCTACGATAACATAATGATCAAACATCTCCAAATGAAAAGTCACTCCCGACAACTGAGGCGCAAACGTTCTATCGTTACCAGACCGTGTGTCGTACCGTTCTTTCTACATGGCCGTACCGCGCACTACTAGTGATAATCCGGGCGACAGACTCTGGTAAATTTGAAGCATTTAGCATCACAAAGGAGTCAATTTCAGCATTTGGAATTCCGGTGAACATTGTCTGCCTTTATCCGTCTCGATGACAGTAGCCAATTTCGGGACAAAGTCTTTTAAGTGTCAAATGCTTGATTCATCCCGTTGGGTTGGTGGGCGGAATTGTTTGTTAGGACATAACAATGCGGTTGTTGGTTATTTTCTAATGAAAAGAGGGTTTTTTCGGGGTTGAACCATGGAGGTAGGAATTCCTACCTCCATGGTTGAACAAAGAACTATTGACCAGAGTGGGACTTGAATTCGCGACCTCTGATTGTATATCAAAAATAAGTTTTGGTACCCATTTTAAGGTTTCAGTGTATTTAACTTTAAGTTACACTTTAACTGATATGACCTAATTTACATAAAGCCGTACTGTTGAAACATTTTCACCGATAGTTTCGAAGCAGACATTCACTACCGAGTATAATTTGTTTCCCCCGTCCAGTTTGTCTTGTAATTCCAACAACAAAAAAGCCTTCCCCATTTACACCGAAGACAAATTTTGTTGGGGTGGGGGCACTTAAACAATATGCAACTCGTGAATAAAATATCTCTCACCACTATGAAACATCAATATTCAATTCGAGCGATTTAAAAACAATGAAAGTTGTTTGTCAAAAAAACATGCCCGTTAAACCTAAACTCAAATAAAGTAAACTTACGCCCAGGCACTAATTATGTTGGGGTGGGGTGGGGGAACTTTACCCCCCCCCCCCCCCCCCCCCCCCACTGGCCACGCCACTGAGTAAACAAAAGTTCGAGTTTAGCTTCACACGGCTTGTCGTACAAAAAGTAAGCCTTTAGGTAATTCCACGGTAAACCAGTCGCCCATTTTACAAACAGTTTGGATCTTTGTGGTTCCGTGTTTACCAGAAAGCCACAGGGCATGTGTATTGAAATGAGTTTTCCTTTTATGCAAGAAACCTTAAAAGGATCGCCTTTCTCGTTTTTTGCAAAGACTCACGATAATCAGTGTTTCAAACGTCAAATTATGTTGAATTCACAAACGTATGCAGACTTTGGAGCCATTTATAGGTAGCAAACGGCCTGGACTTGAAACTAGACTCGCCATCATGGGTAGCGAACGGCGCAGCTTAGGGTGTTTTAATTTTGCTTGCATGTGAAACAGCAAAACTCGTGGCAACTCGTGGGCGGGAGGGGGGAGGGGAGGTGTACTACTTTACAAGAGTATAGTGATAAAGTATAGGGACATATCGTGCATGGTACACTATGGAGCAATAAAACTAGTTCATTGCTCCATGGACATACGGAGGATCACTATGGTAGAGCTAGCTCCGTGCTTTCAAATGAGATGAATTGGAACATCACCCATCGGAACACTTTTTTAGGCGCGGACACTTCTTTTGTTTTTTTTGCGTGACAACGGTTTGATCTTCAACGTTGTCACTGTAGGTCAACGGCTGCCATAACTGAAGCTAGTCTGTCGTAGTCCTATTTTCCCCAGCAGCGCTGCCTTTATAGTGTTATTGTTATGCCACTGCAGCGAGTGGGCCCGTGTTCAAATCGATGGATGACTAAGTTTGGACCGCGTTTTGTTGGCTAAGTTCATCAAAGTTCATTTACAGCGAGATGAAAAGGTGGGATACCGCGCCGCGGATAGCAAACAATTCAACAACTAAAGTTCTATTTCACAGAATCAGAAACTTATAACAAACACCATTGTACCGAGCAATCTTTTCTATATGAACTCTGGAAGTTGTGAACTCTGAAATCTTGACTATTGACTCATATTTCAGATCGGACAGAAAACCAACCCATGAGATTGAAAAGTTGTGCCGGTGGCATGGAAGATAAACCCTGCAAATAAAATAACACAACCCATTTCAGTGCAGAAATGGCTAGTCACTCGTTGTAGAATGACTGATACCCCACATCAATCCTGCACATTTACGATCATTTCTGGAATACTATTAGTATTACCAGTAATCGAGGAAGTTAACATGCTTGGCATCAAGTTAATTAAGAAAAGGCTTTCCTTCCACTTTTCCTTCCACGTAAATAATTGTAAATAGTTAACATAAGAATGAATAAGTCTTACAGATTATTTTTCTTGTGACTTCACAGAGTTTAATGCAAATGAATTGAATGATTTAAAAGTATTAAAGGATTTGTAACAATGACATCCCCCCGAAAACTTCTTTAAATTATATTGTTTGGGTTAATTAATATAGGTTTTCCCGGCCAATTTCAGCAAAAGATCATTCAATTTCATTAACACACATTCAAATTCACGCATTTCCCCCAATCCACTCAAACTAGGGTTCTTTTTAGCTAGTAATGCATATGCATCAATTTTCACTTTCGTGCAAACATGATTTTGTTTTTCTCATTCAGATTCTTTTCAGTCATTCTATTTCATTTATAGGCATTCATGAGTACACTTTGACCAGCCACCATTCTTAAGTTGAATTTCTACTACCTATTTACACTGGACGAAAATTGAATGGTTGACCAGCTCTTGCTGTTGGTTTTTACGAAATTGAATGAGTCTTAAGGCCTAACGAAATTGAATGATCTTATTTGACCAGTGAATGCTAAACTGGTGAAATTGTGACTGTTGAATGCTGATGCAACGAAGCATTCAAATTCAAACGAATTTGAATGAGCCGGGTGTTGAAATGATTGGATTTTTGTTGAAATTGGAAGGAAAACATACTTTCCTTAATACATACACTCTGCTCTAAACAATAATTATGATAAATTACTAAATTCTTTTAATATAATTTAATACAAAGGACACATCATTGCTCTGATGACATCATTGTAAAATGAATTAAAAAGATGTAAAAAGGGGCCTTTAAAGGAGTCTGCATGACTTTGTCTGGTTCTGAGAAAAACTGTAAAAGTTCATGGGATTTAAACTATCTTCATCGCTTGGCCTTCGCCAAAAAATACAGAGGTTAAAGAAAACCCAACACAACACAAACAACAAAACACTATTCATGATTTCTTCTTTCAAATAAGTTCAATGTCAAATCTACACGAGAAGGGTGTTTCAAGAAAACTGAGCATGAAAGTTCAACCGGTTTGCTGCCATTCAAAAGTCATTGTAGGAAGGTTAAAATCTGCATGGGAATGTGAAAACATAACTTCGAGGAAAATCTAGCAACAACAAAAATACAACTAAAATAAAATTCTCAAGAGCTATTTTACTTTCTTTAAGGCCTTTTTTTACTGGGGGGAAAAAGTACTTCATGTGACTGGAAGAAGGGTGAAGAGCCTTAGGCCCTTCTTCCGGGCACATGAAGACATACAAATGTTGTAGTTAATGAAAAAAAAAAAAAAAAAAACTCTTACTTGTAAATGAATGCCACTCAAGTATTGTAACCAGGATCCTTGTGGCAGGTCTAATGCTTTTAGAAGTGGGAGTCTTTGCTAACAAAAAGGTCTGAAACAGGGATCCACATTTTAGGAGGTATGTTGAAATGATGGTATTTCCACCTTTTTGATAATCCCTGGAGTTATAGCTTGCAAGGAGCTTCAGGAAACATCCTCGGAGCTCGATTGTACATGTACATGTAAGCTGAGGTCAATGAGCAAGATTTCTTTTTCTGAAGAAAATCAAAGCCATTTGTTCCACCAGGCGGACACATAAAAGGCTAAATTCAGATAAAAGTCTGACATTCTCATCCCTGTGCTTTTTTTCTCCAAAGGGCAAGGCAATTTCCCGATGGTAAAGGGCACCTCTGCAGGCCTGGAATTAGACGGCAGCCACGGAAGCCATGGCCTCTGGTTGCCCCTGATCTTGGCGGTGGTGCCCCCTTCTGAGACCAAAAAACAACGGCTCTTTTCAGAGCCAACGCTCCTCCTAAAAGAGATTTACACTTGGTTGTATGGGCCATGAATTTACTAGTAATAGTTACATCCTATGATCACACTGCTGTAATAATTATGTAAGCTTAAAATTTATCCAGCTTAATAAGGAGACCAAAGAATTGCTCCTTGATTAAAATTGATTACTCTGATCACTCTCATGGTCTGAATCACTGAAATCATCAGTGTAGTTATCTTCTGATTCATCCTTATTTGTCCAATCTGCATTCTGAGAATCCTCTGTCTTGAACTCAGAGGAAGGAACAGTGGACCGGAGACGGGAGTCCTCTGAAAACAAGCTTGAGGACCTCATAAGAGATGGTCTTGGTTTAGGAGTAGGGGGTGTTGGGGAGCGCTCAGCGTCTTTGTGAGGATCAAGAGTTGTTGCGGTATTGACAGACAGAGTCGACGTCTTGGAAGTCCTCCTGACAGGCACTGGAGAGATGCTGGAGAGTTTGGGTTTGGGAATACTCAGGCGTCTCTTCTGGAGATTAGTTGCTACGTCATTGGACAAAGGCATCGAAGAGGTCAGAGGATTTAATGCAACTTGAGATATCCGGGACTTTGAGGTACTTCTTGAGCTACTTGATGAGAAGCTCGACTGAGCTGAGTGATAAGACTCTGACTTATTTGATGCAAGAGGTTCCAATTCTTGCTCCCCTGTTGAAGTGAAGCGGTCTGAATCAATGAAATCATCGGAGTACTGAACATTGGGCACCTCCTCAGCATGACTTACATCTACCTGGTTCGTATCCTCTGATGGGATACCAGGAACTTGGATTGTCTTGGGACGTTGGATGAAACTGGAGGAGGAGTAGCCTGTGTTGTTAGAATCATCACTGTAGCTGTCTATGTCAGATTCCTGCAGTGAAGCAGTTGGTAGATACACATCTATGCTCCTGGCACTCTTGTCACTGCTGCTCAAGTCTAAATACAATTTTTAAAACACCACAAATACAAGAATTGTTAAAAAACACTCTGAGAATATTTGATCGTGACCACTTCCATTTACAACATGAAAATCATTGCGCAGTCCTTGCATGTTAAAAGGATAAAAAGAAATTGCCTGTGAAACTTTATTGAATAAACTTTCAGAAGACTCATCACTTTTGTAAAAATTTCACACACATTTCCAAACAAAAAGCAATTTCCACAAGATATCTAAAAAGTCCAAGAGAAAGTGCACCTCTTTTTATGTGTAACATGTTAAAACACACAAGAAAAGTAGTAGCTGTGTAACGCTAGGCAAAAGAAAACATATTTAAAATAAGTGTTCAAAAGTAAAACAAAGTGCAACCATGGATGAAGACCTGTGGTACAATCCACTAGTAACTCAGATTATTTGCACCAGTGTCCAGATTTTTTACATTTTTTATATGGCTAAACCAGCAGTTTTCATGACCAAACTTGTAATTAAAGCTAGTTTCTGATACAGATTGGGTTGAACCTTATAAAGCCTAAGAGTCTATGGCTCGTCATGTTGCTCTCATAGGGTGGCTTCCACCTGATTGTGTGTAAAAATGATAGCACAGTTTGTAGTAAACAATGACCAAACGAGCCAAAGCTGAGTGAGTCCATGAGCCAAAGCTGAGTGAGTCCATGTAAGTGAAGGAGTGATGTTTTTAACATTTAACAGTCACATTGGTGTATGGTGAAAATGTCTGGTATAGGCCTATTGTACCTGTTTTGTTAACTTTTCAAAGATACAACCATCACTTAACAAAAAAACCTGATAAATCACTCCCATTATTCCTAAAAGAGGGAAGGACTCATGCATAAACAAACTACTAATAGACAGCCAGAGGCCATGGGTTGGATTTAACAGGCTTGGAATTACACAGAAGCCACGGACGCCATGGCCTTTGTTGCCCCTTGTCTTTGGCAGTGGTACCGCTTCAAAAGTTTCCCATAGACTTTAAGATTTTGCAATGGAAGTGCCCTTTGCAAAATGAAAAAGGCCTTGTACTCTCAAAGATGAAATTCCAGGCCTGTATAAACCCATTGCACATGGCTCACCTGCACTTTTGTGACATGACACAGCTCTGTAAATTAATTGTTTTCAAAAACCACTCGATCTTCTTATGGACATTAGGGGAAAGGGACGACAAAACGCAACCAAAAACTCTTTGTGTGAAATCACTTTACCATATCTGTGATGCTGAAAGTCACTTTGGCAATGAATACCAACCTTTCAATGGAAATTTCACAGAATTTGCAACCTTTAGTGGTAGTCAGTAAGACATCAATATTATAGTGTCTTTGTGAAAAAAACACCCAATATTATCTATTGTTATAGCCTAAGTATAACTGGGTAGATAGAAAGATAAAATAGGTTATAAAACAGCTGACACCACAACAAAAATCCAGAATTAGAACAACTTTATATTCAAAAGTAAATAACTCAATCCACATAGTGCCCCCAGAGGGATTTGAACCAGGGTCCTAGAGGTGGAAGGCAAGGAAAGATACCACTATGCCAGATTGAATAGTTGTACATGTAGTAAACCATGAGTTGCATGTTATTGAGAGAATCTTACATCTTACATCTATGTATGAACAAAACAAAACAAACAATTAAAAACTCTTCTTAAAGCCACAATGCCTTCCCTGATATCAAAACTCACCTTGAAGAAAACAGTATATACAAATTTCATGTTTAATATCCTTCATGAAAAAGTTCAGAACATTTTCTTTTCAAGTGATGCACAAAAGACCAAACCATTATAAGATGCAAAAATGTCTGTAATACGTTTCAGTATTTGAAACTGGACACAAACAACATCTTTTTATGATATAGCCCTTTCATTCCAAACACTATTTTGTTCCCTTTAGCAAGGCAAATGGAACTTCAGGCTTAGAAACATCTGTGTACAAATAGTACATGTATGCAATGCATTACATTTTGGCGACCAAGTAATACAAGAATGACATGACTAATGTGCAGCTGGTCGCAATTTTAATAATCACTGAACTATAAAGACCATGTCTGCTGTACAATGGTCCTTACTGTTGTGTAGGACTACAAGGAAGTCTAGTGGTGGGTTATTATTATACAAATAACAAATAATGAATGTTTATGAGTGCAATGGTGGGAATATTTCCATGAATATTTTCATGAGTTAAAAGATGGAATAAATGAAACATTCCATCTTCAAACGAAAAAAGACCCACTTAATCACCCTTTGTTCCCTGTGAATATCAGTTGAGTGGAAATTATTGATTAGTATAAAGTGCCAAATATCCAAAACAATATTGCTCATAGGTGCAGTACAATAAATAGTAGAAAACCAAACCAAGTAAAAACTAAAAGTGTTTTAAAAAAGTCTAAAACAGACCACACTAAAAAGGAAAAACAATTACAATTAAACTTGCACTAAGGGCCAAAAAGAATGCAATAGCCGTTCCACTAAAAAAACAGCCAGTAATAAAAACTAGCAATATCCTTTATAAAAAAAGATAACAGTCAGGGAGTTCGAATTCCATAAATTCCTAGGCAACTTGATCCTAGACAAAATTTCAATACACTTTGTGGCAGATGTATTGTTGGTTTTGGAATCTATTTCAACCATCTTTTCTTGCACATTTCACAGACAGTTTTTAATATTTCTAGATTCTTGGGTACAGGTGAAAATGATGCAGTCTGCATGGATTGTTTTATATTTTCTGCTCTTATTCTCTCTTTGACAGAGTCAGACAACTATTTGAGAAATGAACAACAGAGGGTGCACTTCTTAGACTGCGTCTACCAGTCATGGTGTCCTCAAGACAACAAGTTCAACTTATGCATTAGGCCTGGTCTACTAGTGAAATTCACTACCCGTGACTTGTCACTCTTCAATTAGTGACGACTTCCACTCTTGTCACAACTACTTTAATAACCAAAGATTGTGGATCACTGCAGGCGCAAGATGGTAACATTCAGGCTGAAATGTGAAGTGGACGCCATTGCAGTAAGCAACTCTTCTGATGCAACAATATATATATCAGAGCAGACAATGACAATTAGGCCTGAGCAACTAGTGAAACTCACTATCAGACTAGTCGCGCTTCAATTAGTCGAACATGTCTTGGTGTTTGGCCAAATACAAATATTGAATTATGCACATTAAACTTTGTCAGGAATTTTTTTTCTTCTCAAAATGGTTCTGGTCTTGTACAAAAATATTCTGGTCCAGTAAACATTTTGAGATGAACAAGCCCTGCAGTCTTGTGGATTTTTTCCTCAAATTCGGCACCAGAGGGTAAATGCAATTTTTGTATCACACTCGGTCAAACTACTGTAAAATACTGTGACAGAAAGTAGGTTTAGTTTTAGTTTTAAAAAAAGTGATGCTTCGTCTGGTCTTTACTTTTTGTATTATTGTTATTCATTTACTTATTTGTTTATAAAAACAATTATTGGAGGTACAATATTTTATTATGGATGCTTCCAGCATTTGAATTTAGGGTCACTTGACTCGGCTTACAAAAGCAAACACCAACATTCCATTATGCATAGAATTTAAGTTAGGAAGGGACCTGTACAAACAAGCAACAATTTCCTCAAACAACAATCAAACAGGCATAATTTAAAATGGCACACTTACTGCTACCACAATTGTTTTGTCCTGGAAACCAGACCAAACTGAGCCAACATTTGAGCTAAACTTTCTTGTACGTGGTCTCAAATCACTGATATATGAACAAGGCTCAAAATTAACACCACTGGACTGCAGGCCCAAGAACAGTGATTTTAGCGTCGAGCCAGTACACTCACAATAGTAGGCTACCCCATCATGAAATATCGTTGTGAAAAAATGTTGGCTATGAATCTGATATATCTTTCAATTTTGTTGAGTGTCAAAGTATGCACAAAAGAAAAATGAGATAGGCCCTATATCATCTCTTAGCGCTTGTTCAACTCATTTTGATTCTGGTCTTGTTAAATAAATTCTAGTAAAAAATTAAGCTACAAGCCCTGCAGTCTTGTGGATCCCCCCCCAAACAAAATTTGAGCCATGAAGAAGAAAAATACATAAAATTCAAGTGAAAATGATCCGCCACAGTGTCTTTCTTTACCTTTTGATTCAACCGATGAAACTTGTGTGTCAGGAAACTCCCCAGCATTACTCTCCGTCTCCACATGGTCATGGAGGTCTTTATCTCCCCAATCAAATGTACCCTCTGTGAGTTTGCGAGGCCGAGGTAATGGCCGCTGTGGCTCAGTGGTTGGCTCCTTGATACGGCCCTTCCTATCGGAGACCTCCATGTGTATATGCAGGTCTGGAAATTGTAATAAATAACAACAAATATTTAGAAACTGTGATTGTAGACAACAGCTTTAATAGCAAAGTAGTCATTGGCTATTTTCCAGCTCTTATTTACAACAAGCAACTGGAAATATTCCAGTTGAAATCTCTGTAGACAAATCAAAAACCGTTAAAGTATGTTGTCTCACTGAGCTTGCTGGAATACACTTCTATCATGGCTCAGCCATTTTAATATTCTCCCACTTAAACCAACGTCTCCAAACCGAGCCTGGAAGGAAAATAGTTAGGTCCCTTTATTAGCATAATGAAAATCAGTAGTCATGAATGATATGGCTGACAGCGGACAAAACAAAGATGGTGGCAATTCGACACAAATTGATAATACAAACAAACAAATAGGGGGGAGCATTTGCACTCCCAGTTACTTTCTTTTCCCCCAAATATTGTCCCTTCCCCAAAATTCCCATGCCAGTTTTTCGCAACCACAGCACACTAATGCTACATTCAAGAATGACACCTTGGTATAAGTCTCTCATTGTGTCAAGTCAATACTTTTTCAGCAGGTCAAAATTACTTCACAATTAATTTTTTCTCCCTCAAATTTAAACCTTCCCCCTCGTATCCTTCCCCCTCCCCCCGATAAACAGGTCTTGCGCTGCTGCTGAATAAAAATGAAAATTAGTAATCAAAATTCTTCACAGCATCTACAAGAAAACATGCCACTTGTGTGGCCAAGTTAGTTGTGATAATCGTAACCTTCCATCCTCCCGACGGTCGCAGAATACCTGTCGTAACTATGGCCAAGTGTGAACCCTTGGCCACACTAGTGGGGCTGCTGACTGGTGTGATAACTAACTCTTCAAAGTTCGACGTTATAAATTTTTTTTACAGCATCTACGAGAAAACCTGCCACCGTTTGTTTAGCCCCACTAGTGTGGCCAAGTTAGTTGTAATTTATGTAACCCTCCATCCTCCCGATGGTCGCAGAATACCGGACACTGTCAGGAATATGGAGGGTTACTATTATCGCAACCTATGCACCGAGTTTGAACCCTTGGCCACACTACTGGTGCTGCTGTCTGTTGTGATTTAACTAACCCTTGAACTGCTTGTGTTTGATTTTCTTGGAAGATGACTTTGTCTGTTCTGCTTCAGGAACTGATTCAGTCCTTGGAGTGTAATCAACTTTCTTCTCATCCTCACGATGATGAGCAATCTCTGTTGAGACATTGAGATTGCTGACTTCATCGATGAAATCATCTTCATCTCTCATTGTCATCTTCTCCTTCTCCATCTGCATTGTCCGCAAACACGCCTCTTTGGCTTCCAACTCCTTGAGGAGTTCTGGGTTGTTTTTCTTCATTCTCAGTTTCTGTGAGTGCGTCATGCCGTAGCTGAGCTTGGTCTTGCGTTTGCTGTGGACTGGCTGCTTTCTCAACCATCCTTTTGTTCGTGGCACCCCTTGAGGGGGCTTGGTGCACTCTTGATGCTTATGGCGGTAGGGTTTCTCCTCTTGTATGATTGACTGTGGTTTACTGATAATAATGTTTTCTTTCCCTATTGGAGAGGCGACAACTTTTACTTGAGATTTGTGTTTTCCTTGAGGTGGTTGTTGAATGAGTTCTCTTGATACAGGCTCATTCTGTAGGACATTCCCATGGAGTAAGCTCAGCTCTTGAAGCAGCGCTGCCAAGATCGGCAACTGAGATTGATGACGAGGATCTAGATGTAACTGACACCTGTTACAAGTTTCTGAACTTTGAATTTGGCGCTCTTGCTTTCGATGTTGCTGATCTCCTCTATGCTTCTTGTTTGTTTCAATAGTGTGAGAGTTTTCTGTTTTTAACTTCCGATGAGTTTTGCGAACACTCCACCTCGGGGACAGAGCTGGATTCTCAGAGGGCAGAGTGTAATGTGTTTCTACCTCATGGATGACTTCCTCGGAGCAAGTTCCGCTGGACATTGTACTCAACTCCTCACTCAAATTATATACAACTTTTGTTTCTCCATCATTACTTGGGTTAAGATAACCTCTTTCATGCAGCTCCCTGTGATTTCTGCCCATTGTTTGAATGTTTATCCCAGAGGTGATTGGCGAGTCCTCATTGAAGGTGTTAAAATACAAAGGGGGTGGACAATGGGTGTTGTTCACAAAAAGGTCGTCATTCTGCAAAAGCGGCATTGACTTTTCAACTTTGTGCTGGTTATGTTGTCGTTTTGGGGCCTTTGCTGTCTGAGTGCCTTTTTGGTTACGTTGATTTGCCATCTCAGGTTGAAAGTCTAAACTATGATCAACCGTGGACAAAGCGATTGATATCGTCTTCTTCGGATGACCTTCTACTTCTAAATCTTCAAGAACAACATCCTTCTCCTTGCTTTTTGTTTTTACTTCCTTCATGGTAAAATCATTGGTAGTTTTTCTTGGTGTAATGGCTAGATCTACCCGCTCTTTCTGACTTCTTGTAATAGCAGTGTCTGGAATATGTGGCATTAAACTTACACCCATGCTGAGCAACCGATACCTCAACACAATCCATCCTACTTCACTGCCCATCAAATTATACAACTTGTAACTGTCTCGGTGACCGTGAACAGACGGTATGTCAATGCCATTTTGCTCAATATCTCTTGAAATTTCTTCCATTGTTTGCTGCAAGGAAATTGTACAATTAGCGACCAACTTCGAAACTTCTGGCCACAAATCAATGAGCATTATATAGAGAGGGGTGTTTCTCAAATACGCAAGCAATGTTTCAGGGTTCATTTTGAGTAGACAGGACTTGCATTTATTGACACAAAAGTTACCCCTGTGATCTTTAAGCTCATGGAGTTGGGCTGGAATACTGCCGAAGGTTCCAAGAGTGATCTTCTCCTTGATATTTTTGACTTCTTCCGGGTCAACATGGTGAAGGAGCAGAGTTGGGAAGTCGAGCAGACGAAACGCCAGCGATGGCAGACGACAGACGACCGTAGACGAGTGGATACGCAACGTTTCAACCGCCAGTTCCAGCGAGAATAACGACTCATTTGAAGCCATTGTAAAAACTATATGAATGTACTACATTGGCTTTCGGAGTTTCTGTTTTTAAGTCAGATTTAAATGAATAAGATTTAATTAATAACTTCACCCCGACACTTGATTTGGAATGTGCGCCATTTTTACTTCATTCATGTAATTTGTTGTTGACGTAATTTGTACAGGGCGCCACTAGTTGACAACCCCCAAATATGTAAAAAGATAAAAAAGAAGACTGTGTAAAGTTTATTTAGGTCTGGTACCGAAGCTTATGCATCAAAGATGCAACTTTAATTCAAATCGATACCAGGCTGAAGTTAGCACTAAACTTGGTACTAGCACCAAATGTGGTGCTGGCACCAAATTTCTAAAATATTGTCAACGACCGTCACTCACGATGCGAACGGCATCACAAACATGTTATATGTGCTATTCTCTCGTTTTCAATTGCAATGTTTTCAAAGTAAAAAAAGTGAAATCTCACCTTTTTCTTTATAGATGTGTTCCTTATCTCAATAACCATGATTTAGAGAGAAATTAATTTAATTAGCTTACTTATTGTGTAGCCTGTAATATGCTACAGATCGTCTTTATTAAATTTCAATGCTCCGTAAATTATAATTACTGTTGACGAATAAACTTATAACTTGGTGACTGAGTTCTGATTGTTGTATCCGGATGATTAATTAGAGTTGACGGTTGACTATTGAAGTAGATTATAATTATATATATGGTGGCTAGATGGCTATAGGTGGGTGTCGTTAGATGTAACAGGTGTAAGGTGACGTAAGGTGGTTCGATTTGCTGAGCTGCCTAGGTATTTGTGGCATAGATGTTGAAATAAATGATTTTTTCTTCTTAAACTTTGGCAATGTTTGTACGGTGACAATACAACAATACAAGTAGACTTGTGGACAAGTCGTTAAATGTCTGTCGCGGTGATAGCGGAACGGCTTTCTCGCAATATCCCGCGAGAGGGCTGCTCTGTGCGAGATTACTGCTCTCAAGACTGGTCACATTTACGAAGAGTCGGCAGCCAGCAACTTCGCGCGAGAGCAGTGATCTCGCGAGAACATTTTTTATTAGGCTACAGCACTACACGCGACTCCACTCACCGCGACCATCATTAACGACTTGTCAACAAGTCTACAATACAAGGTGACGCTTGAAATTGCGCCCTCTATTGACTTCATCAAAAAGCGAGGCGCTGCACAAAAAGGTAAACAAACAATATTCTGGCGGCTACATTATTATTGACTCAGCCCAAACTACGTGTGCAAAATTATACAAGTTGAAATCTTAGGCCTAGATGTTTTCTTCATACAGTGTGTTCCATAAACCATAATGCACAGGCGCCCTCAATTATAAGCCCGCGTGCAAATTATAAAAATCCTTTGAAGTTAACAAAAGTGGGCCATGAGTCAATGTATAGTCTGAAATCCTTCGTCTCCATTTTTAACAAGAAGTATAGCTTTACGTTTTACTTGGCGCAGCAGAAACAATTAAGCTTCTACCGTTACTATGGCAACGTTTTGGGTACTATATTCAACATTTTAATCCAAATGGGTAAGCTATGGAAAGGCATGCATGCATGCATATTGGTTAATCTTTACCCACAATTTTACATTGAATTCAAGCTGGCAATTGATTACAGCCGAAATTTCTGAAATTAAAGCGGTCGGAGTACAACTCAATAGGCCTAATTAAAATCAAAATAAACAGCCATTATCTCTTGGTAATGGTAGTAGGGCCTACAGACAACACAACTGTACAGTGTCACTCAAGACTACAAGACTAGAAAAAGAGTTGTCAACTTTTATAATATATAGGCCACACATGTACGTTGTTCAATTTATAATTACAGTTTCTTGTTATAACAATATTCTCAGTAGCTACAGGCCTACTACCGAGAACACACCTGTTTGTTTCAATTACACCAAGTAAACACCAGAAAACAAGATCACACATTTGCAATAATAACAGTCCGAATGATGTAGCCACTGGTGTTGACATATAAATACAGCTTAACAATGTCTCTCCAAGCATAAAACAAAACACAACTAATATGCAAAATCTCCATAAATTAGTAACACAAATATTTAAATATGGCTGCATATGGCTTTTTAAAGCTCACTGCATGCTATAAATGATATATTCTCTATTGAGTGGTCTAAATATAATGAAAGTATTCATAACATAGCTAATTTAATTCAACGCACATACAGGCAGAGCTGCATCTATAAGAGTTACAATATCACGTTCAGCTTGTAAACGTTACGTAATGTATTTGCTTTTTTTTTTTTTTCGTTCAACGAGTATTGCATATAAGAGGCATATTGTCTTTTGTCAAAAAGGTGCACGGCTCATAAAAAACTTCCACTCTGTGGGGGTTTTGTCCTAGTGTACAACTCAACACCGTCCACTTCATCGGTCACGAAATCTGGATCGGCGTTTTGAAGCAGCGGATCTACAGGCGTGCAATCCTCACCCTTGCCGTAAATCACCCTGAAACACCATGCACCGTGTAAACCCTGCCCCAAATTATACAATACAGGAATTATACATGTACAAAGAAAGATATGGTCTTCTGACGTACATTAGCATTAAATACATTCATTTCCAACACTTTTGCTTGTTCATGCTAAATCAAATGACAGATTTTAGAAACGTAATTTAAATCGGTTCTAATTTTTAATGGGACACCGTTTATAGGAATAATACATTGTCACAACCAACCCGTTAGGGTTCTGGTTGCAACAAAGGAAGAAAAACACGCTGCAGAAATAAATTATCACTAAAGCCAACCACGATTCTATTTACACATATAATACAATTTATTTACACAACAAAACACTCGGGCATAACTTTACAACTTTACATGCAAGGTATTTTTCAGTGGCCACCGTTTTAGCTACAAAACTCACATCTCAAACTCAATAAATTCAATCCTCAAAATTGAGTAAATTCGATCCTCAAAACTCAGTAAATTTGATCCTCAAATTTAAGTCAAACCAAATCTGAATTTAATAGTGATTTGCTGATTGCAAGTAACCTTAATTCACATATAATCAACGATTTCTAACGTCTCTGGTGACATTTATCTCAATTCTAAATTCTCAGTAATTCAACACCAATACTCCATAATCCATTAAGCTTAATCAACATTATTTCTTCATTAATTTGTTAACTCTTAAGAATTCAACAATATTCCTTTCAGAATTTGTTAACTCTTAATATTTCAACGTTCAGTGGTCGATTGTACGGTTGTACCAATACCAAAATTATGGGTGCCAAACTGCAATTCACTGTATCTCAAACTTTACAATTCGTCTGTTTGATTAAACCCTGACCAAAACAAGAATCACACACAATTTATTGATATGTAGTCTGCACTTCCACAGTTCAATGTTCAAGAAATGCTCACGGAAATTTATCCTCGCTGAAAGGCGACAACCGTTCAGTTCTTCCCAATCATGGGTTTTCCCGTACACTTGGCTCATGTAAGCTTGTCATCAGTCGATCGCTGACTCTAGTTCATTTGAAGAAAATATCACTTCTCTCTGGATGCTTCAAATCTGAGATTCCCATCAGCTCAGTGTGGTGTGATTTCCACTACTCAAATCAGGAGCGTCAAGTTTATACCCGCAATAAACTATAATTTACTAGTTCATATAAATGCAATAAAATCGACACCATTGAGTCAAGCAGATATTCAAAACGTCAACGAAATCCCAGCATTTTATCATCAATAAAGCGAGCCAGAGTGCTTCTAATACTTGGGTACGTTATTGAACTAGAACTGTCTTCTTTTACAGTTAGCTGTTTGTAAAATTAAGGTATAAAGTCAAGACAATATACATAATTATAACATGCTTGAAGTAATTCTCTTAACATCAAAAGAACATGAAACTAAATAGTAAACCGTTATGTGCTAATCGACACAATACGATCGTTACTTCTAATCTTACAAATCACTCGAAATATTGTTGAAAAAATAATAATTTAAAAAAGATTTAAAATACAGTTGATTATAACGAACTATTATTAAGAAAAAAAAGCAAAAACATTGAACAAGTTCACTCTAATATGACTGTCACTTTAAGCATATACAACTAAACACAATTAATATTTTGCAAATTGTCCATAAATTAATAATACTGTAGGCCTATATAGGGCTACAGCGCAAGGCCTTTTAAAACTCGAAATCTCGCCTATGGTGTTTGTTTAATTGAGTATTTTGTGCTAATTTTCTACTTCAAAATTGGTCTAAAGCTGAAAATAACTTCTCGGTATTGAATCAGATGCCCTATAAAATCCAACAGTCGTATGCTTCTCGGCCCAAATCTCAATGCTGGTGATATCAGAATTATCAACTGCAGTATCTCGACACTCAAGAGCAGTGGGTTCCCCCAGTCTGCCGAATTGAAGTATGGCATGGTTTATTGTGACCACGTAGTGTGAAGAGCCGTCGAAGTCTTCAGGCAGGTCTCGTGTGGTAGTATTTGTATTGTATTGTCCACTGGTGCGCATCTGATGGGCACGGAGATCCAGCGCTATATAAACCCATAATTTAGAAACAATCAAGACCTAAAAGTTATCTTAAAACAATACAATTCACTTGTGTTCGTATGTTAATTTCAAAAGTTAGTTTATACCTCCATAATTTTGACATTTTTGGTGGAGGGGGGTTATTGACGAGTGAGCGTTTCACTGTGTTTTCTTCGAAGATAAAAGAAGAAAAATAGACAAGACATAGTTCATGTCTCAACAAAAAAATCTTTAGCGTTATATACATGATGACTTGGTGGCCTTGTTTTATGACATACATTAATGAAATCTTCCAAGCTGGCTCCATGTAACTATTTTTAAATAACCACATAAAAGTTCAACACATTTTAATGAATTGTTTTAAAAGTCTACAAGCTCGCATTCTCCAAGTTTTACTTCAAAGACAAGGAACAAGATTCTCTAACCATGATCGGTTACACCGACATTAACAACTTACCGACATGGCACAGTGGATTAAAACCATCGCTATTCCATGTGTATATCTCCATAAGATAGTTGGTTGAGCTCTGAAGGTTGAACTCAAAGCTTACAGGGTAGGACTGAAATGATTGTCCATCATCAGAAAGAATCGGTGGAATGCGCATTCCACTTCTATCATCTAAAGTGACAGTGGCAAAGAATGTGGCAGTAGTAGTGGATCTTAAGAAAGATAAACACAAAATATGAAGCAAGTGAGTAAATACATAGAATGTTCAGACATAAAAAACAAATCTTAAAAAAAAAAAAAAAATGTGAAATGTACAAGCCTGACACTTTTTATAGTTAAGAGAAAGACAACAACAAAAATTGTATCAATAAATTAATTGTATATAATAGCCTAGTGATTAATTGCATAAATCAATCAATAAATATAAACAATAATATGAAAAAAACAATACAAATTCATAAAGAATTGACAATAATCCAACGGACAATTGATTCGCGGTTCAGTGGACCGACAACAAAATATTGTCATAATCCCCATTTCATTCAGGAGGATGTTAAGTGTTATAAAGACAAGACGTATTGGAAGAAATTAAGAGTGTTCAGCGTGTTTAAACGATGCAATCGGGAACCTTTTTAAATGAATTCAAACTTGCAAATAAAAGGGAAAATATGGCATGGGTTCTTACCACTGATGCAGTTCATTTCAGTCCAGTCTTCTGGATGACCGTCATTACCAAACGTTACTTCATACGGCTTTGCCTGTTGCTTTGTGTTAACCCCACCGGGACGAAACTCCGTGCATTCACACGGGTTTTGATCAGGCAGTAACTTTAGAGATGGTTCACCCTTGATAGAGTTTGGTTCCTGACCGACATAACATACGCAGGCGTAAGCTGTGGGATAAAGAGAAACATTTGCTGTTATAGAATTGTATCAGCAGCTAAAATCATAAAATCATATTCTTCACAATCCACAAAATACATGTAACAAGCCAAGTTGTTTGTTCATGGCTGAGATAGACGCTACATAATGTCAAGATCCCGACAATAACCTTTTTTATGAGATGCCACAAATGAAAGCTTATACGCCTAATTCTCACGAATCTATTAAATAATTAGCTAAAACAAGTTTAACCTAAATTTTCGGGTGAAACCAGTAACCAAATCGGACTTTATGATACCGATATACTGTACAACGTGAAAAGAAGCAATATTGCATCAATGTAGCCATTCTGAGTTCGAAGATAGATATAATTATTCGGAAGGTGCTTGCTAAAATCCCTCCATTTCTACTGTTGTTGTCGTTTTAGGTTTTTTATATTTTTTTTTACCCGGAATGTATAAAATTAAAACGCTATATCTAGCATTTTTGTTGCTGAAAGTTGTAATCCCATTTTCAAAATGGTAGAAAAATCGAGATTTGAATTTAAAAATTCAAAGTTCAATTTGAAAAAAACCGTTTATATAGGGACGTGTTAGCGCAGTTAAAGTGATAGTGCCATCAAAACCAATAAGAACAATGTAATAAATACATCAGATTATTGAACTAAGCACATTTAAAGGCAAACTATACCTTTGGTTTTTGAAACGGTTCGATTGTTTTAATCCTATTAGTATTAGTGTAGATACAATAAAACCAACATGTGAAAACTTCATTTCAAAAGTTGGTCACGTTTTTGAGATATCGCCGAAATCCGGAGCCAATATGTCCACACAGTAAGAATAATCCCCAATAGGAATATGCAATCTGAAACGTCTCTCAGATTCAAACTTTTATTCATAAAAACTGATATATTTTTACATATTTACATTTCTTCGAATTTAAATGTTTCTCAAAATGCTTTAAACTATCGAAAGCTTCTGTAGGCTTCTAACAAAAAAAGTAATTATTGCCACTAATTTTAAGAGTGATTACCAAACATACCTTCTCTTTAAAAATAATATCTTGTTAAAGTTACTCACGTCAGTATCGTTCCTTTGATCGCGAAGATTATCATTTTTATTTAAATATTGTTTAATGTTTGTTCAATCAATAGGCAAAAAATAAAGATTGCACACTTAAGCCCAGGTCATTTATCATGGTCAACAAAGCTGACCATGGTACGGTGCAGGACTGACAAAACATCACATACACGCAAGACATAATACCGAGAGATAAAGCAATGAGCAACAAATTAACTTAAGAACAATTCAGTCGCAGGACGGTGAGGTTGGTCAGTAGACCCCCAAGATGGTTCGTTGAGAGCGTTCCAGATGGAGTAGCTAGAGAGGATGGCAATTTTACTAAGTTCTTTTTTGAGAGACTTAGGAGCTTTACTTTTGGTGAATGGTGTATTGTTGTTTTTATTTTGTTACATTTTGCTAGTTTTATTTTGATTTAATTAATTAATTCTGTTTACGTTTCGAGTGAAATCGCTCTGTTATTTTTTTTTAATTAAAAGGCTTAATCACCTGTGCTCTTATATAATTAAAGGTATGGTCATCGTTTGTTTTTTTATAGATAACATTTTAAAAAAAGATACCATAAAAGTCACATGTGAAATCTGCTGAATACATGCAGGATATATAATTCATGCTGACAAAACAGAACAAACATGTCACGGTATGGCATGTACAAGGCATCTCTGGCCGCACCATTCGCGAACGGACACTCACCCTCAGAAATCTGAGAAACGATTCCTGCATGAATCGTTTCTCATATTCAAATCTTTTTATTATTGACTTGAATTTCTAATCAACGAGGGCTCTTCAGACGAATTCATTTAGCAGGATGCTTACTACCATCTTCATATAATCTTTCGGGATAAAATTTACCTTTCTTTTCCCCCCAGTTGGGGGGGGGGGGGGGGGGGGGTCACTACCAATGTATAGCAGTACATTTAAAGACCTATCAGAAAAGTCTTACCTTGTTCCATTACGATTGAAGCAGCTAAGACAAACGTAAGAAGTAACACGTAGAACGCCATGGTTGTAGCCAATCTTACCCTCAGCTAACGCCTAGACGATGATATAGTTGAAGATCCGATGTTTTTATAAACTGTATGATTGCTATTAAGGTGTGCAAAATTGCATGTTGTAGTGAATCAACAAACACACGGCACTATGGCGAGCAACTGCGTGCAAAATTAACCGTTGCCATGCAGCGGGAAACCGACCTTGCTGCCCATTCATTAGACTTAATCAAACGCTATATATACGCTGACGCAGTTTAATATCACGAAACTGCCTGGTTCGAAAATATTGTGCTCTAAAAACTGTAGGGAACCATGTCGCGAGCTTTTTCGCTGGTAACCTTCATATTTCTGCTCAGAAAAATCAGTTAATGCTCAGCCTACTGTATTATGCAGCTCGATGAATTGGCTCCATTTCTCCTCCACTCAAATAATTATAGACATAAATTTGAATATTCGTGCCCTTCAAAAGGAGAGCTGGAGTAGAATTTTCTAAAAACACCAATGAATGGTAGCTCAATACGTACGGAAGCGTTAAGGGGACATTCAGATAATTGTTTTCTTCTTCAGGAATTATGACTTCTATTTAGGCCCCAATTTATAAATATGGGATATAATATCTCAGTGACGTCGTACAATTGTGATTAGTCATAATTATAACTTAGGCCTACCCTAATTCATATGAGAGATAAATCTATAGTCACCGTTTATGCTATTTGGTAATTATGATTCATAATTATGAGATTTAAGTCATAATAAGGACCATTTTCCTCTCTCTTAAATAGCCCTTTGACGCTTCCGTCATAATTCTTTACAGCGTACCTTGTGTTACTGCTCCTTATAACAAGTTCGTATTGAAAAACGGTTGGTTACTTTTTTACAATATGAGAATTAGATATGGCTGGTTGAAATAATGGGAAGACCAACACAATTCTGTGGAAAATTATCCGACAGACCAGAGCAGAGCCCAATGCCACGGCAGTGCTTAGTTACGAGTTTTGTGCTTGGCCCCTTAAAGACGCTTTACATGAAGGGCGGACTTCTTTGAACAATATTAAATTGCCGACACGGTTTATTACAAACATTAAATACACTAGGAAGAATGTACACTATCCACAGGTTGGGAACGTTCATGTAAGTCAAAACCAAGTCAGTATAAATTCTTATAATAACTTTAAAACACCATCTCCACAGTTCTCGTGAGAAACGTTGATACACTCCTCTCTACTGTTTACACGAACTGCGATAAATCAACAGCCAAATACTACTCGCAACGAACGAATCAAAATTGAATTCCTAATATCAGCAACACCTCTCTGCAGCGATCCAATTATGACATTTTCGGTATAAATTTAAACAGAAGCAACAACAGCCGAATTGCAAACTAAAACTCTCACGTCTATATATCAATGGGTACTAGATTCTTAATAGCGATCATCGAAAACTATTATTTACTAGTACATTAAAATTATATAATGACACCAGTACGTCCAGTAGTTATTCAAAAAGTCAACAAAATGTTATCAACAATAAAGCGAGCCAAAATGCTTTTAATGCAACCGTTACGGTACATTATTAAACTATAGAACTGTCGGTCTTTTTAATTACTTCCTTCAAAAAATTCTGCTACACAGAAACATTTCTGTTTTTAGTCCATTTAAGACAGTTAGCTGTTTGTGTAATTAAAGGGTGTGTACAACATTGGTAAGAATGAAACTATAAAGTTCACAGATTTGCACATAACTTACATGGTATAAAGATGGTCATGGTGGAAAACTTCCTATGAAATAGTTTTGCTTGAAATGCCATAGTTTTTAGGAAATGAGTAAAATAATGGTCTGTATCCTGCAGGATAAATTCTGATGTTTGAAAAGAAGTTAAAACACATAAGGGGTTTTTCACTGTTTTCTCATGACTCCGAAGACCGATTTAGCTCAAACTTTCACAGGTTTGTTATTTCATGTATATGTTGGGTCACATCAAGTGTGGATACTGTTTACGGCAGTCCCATCAGCCATGTGACTGACTTCAGATACCTGGGATCCATGATGGAATCCAGTGCTAGTGATCTGAAGAGGCGAAAAGCTCTGGCCTGGTCAGCATTTTGGAAACTGGAGCACCTTTGGAGGAGCTCAGTTATACCAATCTCCACCAAAGTGAAGCTGTTTAAAACAACTTGTGTGACAGTACTTCTGTATGGTTGTGAGACATGGGTCATCACACATGATATGGAAGATGAAATCAATGCCTTTGCAACATCATGTTACCGTATCATGTTGAACATCAGGCGAATGGACAGAATTCCAAATACAACTATCTACAACCTGACAAACACAGTCCCTCTTGTGGTCCAGCTAAGGACCCGCCAGCTGAAATTCCTGGGGCATGTTCTGCGCTTGCCCGACGATGAGCCGGTGAAGGTTTATGCACTGTACACTCCACCGCATGGTAAAAGAAAGCCTGGCCGACCGCGAACATTATATTCAAGATATATCCAGAGCCTTCTTGGAGACCATGAGGGTTACCTGCAACCGGACCAAATTACATCCTTGGCCCAGGATCGCAGCAACTGGAGGAAATTTGTGGTCGCCTGCTCCGCAGCCGAATGATGATGATGACTGGTATTTGGCAATTACCAATGTTGTCAAAGTCAAGACAATAAAAGAACATGAAACTAAATAGTCAACCGTTAGTGCTAATCGACACAATACATCGTTACTTCTAATCTTACAAATCACACGAAATATTGTTTGGAGAAATGAAAAAGATTAAAAATACAGTTGATTATAACGAATTGTTTTTAAGAGAAAAAAAAAGCAAAAACATTTACCATGTTCACTCTAATATGACTGCCAATCTAAGCACAACTAAACACAATTAATATTTTGCAATATGTCCATAAATTAATAATACTGTATGCCTATATAGGGCTACATGGCCTTTTGAAGTTCATTGCTGTACATGAAATCTCGCCTGTGTTTGTTTAATTGAGTATTCGTGCTCATTTTCTGCTTCATTGGTCTACTGCTGAAAATAACTTCTCGGTAATGAATCAGATGCCCTATAAAATCCAACAGTCGTATGCTTCTCGGCAAAGATCTCAATGCTGGTGATATCGGAATTATCAACTGCAGTATCTCGACACTCAAGAGCAGTGGGTTCCCCCAGTCTGCCGAATTGAAGTATGGCATGGTTTATTGTGACCACGTAGTGTGAAGAGCCGTCGAAGTCTTCAGGCAGGTCTTGTGTAGTAATATTGTATTGTCCACTGGTGCGCATCTGATGGGCACTGCGATCCAGCACTACAAACCCATAATTTAGAAACAATCAAGACCTAAAAAATATCTTAAAACAATACAATTCACTTGTGTTCGGATAGTTTGTATCTAAATGTCAAACGTTAGTTTATACCTCCATAATTTTGACACATTGCTGGTGGAGGGAGGTTATTGACGAGTGAGCGTTTTACTGTGTTTTCTTCGAATATAAAAGAAGAAAAATAGACAAGACATTTTAGTTCATGTCTAAACAAAACAAAACGTTAGCGTTATATACATGATGACTTGGTGGCCTTGTTTTATGACATACATTAATGAAATCTTCCAAGCTGGCTCCATGTAACTATTTTTAAATAACCACATAAAAGTTCAACACATTTTAATGAATTGTTTTAAAAGTCTACAAGCTCGCATTCTCCAAGTTTTACTTCAAAGACAAGGAACAAGATTCTCTAACCATGATCGGTTACACCGACATTAACAACTTACCGACATGGCACAGTGGATTAAAACCATCGCTATTCCATGTGTATATCTCCATAAGATAGTTGGTTGAGCTCTGAAGGTTGAACTCAAAGCTTACAGGGTAGGACTGAAATGATTGTCCATCATCAGAAAGAATCGGTGGAATGCGCATTCCACTTCTATCATCTTACGTGACAGTGGCAAAGAATGTGGCAGTAGGAGTGAACAGTGGATCTTAAGAAAGATAAACACAAAATATGAAGCATAGTGAGTAAATGCATAGAAATGTTCAGACATTAAAAAAAAATCTTAAAAAAAAAAAAAAAAATGTGAAATGTACAAGCCTGGCACTTTTTATAGTTAAGAGAAAGACAACAACAAAAATTGTATAAATAAATTAATTGTATATAATAGCCTAGTGATTAATTGCATAAATCAATCAATAAATATAAACAATAATATGAAAAAAACAATAAAAATTCATAAAGAATTGACAATAATCCAACGGACAATTGATTCGCGGTTCAGTGGACCGACAACAAAATATTGTCATAATCCCCATTTCATTCAGGAGGATGTTAAGTGTTATAAAGACAAGACGTATTGGAAGAAATTAAGAGTGTTCAGCGTGTTTAAACGATGCAATCGGGAACCTTTTTAAATGAATTCAAACTTGCAAATAAAAGGGAAAATATGGCATGGGTTCTTACCACCACTGATGCAGTCCTTCTCAGTCCAGCCTTCTGGACGACCGTCATTACCAAACGTTACTTCATAAGGCTTTGCCTGTTGCTTTGTGTTAACCCCACCGGGACGAAATTCCGTGCATTCACACGGGTTTTGATCAGGCAGTAACTTTAGAGATGATTCACCCTTGATTGAGTTTGGTTCCTGACCGACATAACATACGCAGGCGTTCGCTGAAATAAATAAAATGGTTGGTTATCTTGGGTAATATTGCGCAAAATCAGTCTAAAAATTAGCACACTAAACAGATTTCGATGAAATGAAAACATAATTTTTAGGGAACGAAATTGTATTTCTGAGGATCCAAAGCCTATTTTTAGGGAACAAAAACATATTTCGGGCGAACGAAAGTACATTTCGGGCAAACAAAATTATGTTTTTAGGAAACGAAAGTTTATCATGAGGAAACGAAAGCCTATTTTAGGGAACGAAAGCATATTTTGGGGGAACGAAATCTAATTTCGGGGGAACGGACGCCTATTTAAAGGAACGAAAGCATTATTTCGGGCGAACGAAAGTATACACTTCGGGCAAACAAAATTATGTTTTGAGGAAACGAAAGTGAATCATGAGGAAACAAAAGCATGTTTTTAGGGAAGAAAAGCATAACTGGGGAGCAAAATCGTATTTCGAGGGAACGAAAGCATATTTTGGGGGAACGAAAGCTAATTTCGGGCGAACGAAAGAATATTTTGGGCAAAAAAAATCGTATTTCGAGGAAACGAAAACGTAATTTTTAAGGAACAAAATTAAAATCATATTAAAGCGTATTTTTAGGGAACGAAAGCATATTTCGGGTGAACGAAAGTATATTTCGGGAAATAAAGGTATGTTTTGAGGAAACGAAAGTTTATCTTGAGGGAACGAGCGCGTATTTTTAGGCAACGAAAGCGTGTTTCTGGTGGACGAAATCGTATTTCGGTGGAAAGAAAGCTTATTTCGGGGTAACAAAAAGCGTATCTTGAGGGATCGAATGTGTTCGAGGGAACGAAACGTATTTTTTATAATCTATTTCGTTACCTAGAAAAACAATTCGTTCACAAAACATTTTGTGGAAACGAAATGATTTTTGTTGGGGCCTTGTGTGTCGAGGGATGAAATTATATTTCGAGGGAGTTATTTGTTTCCACCCTTTAATTTTTAATTAAATTTCACCTGTCCCTTCAGGGGCTCCGTTTTTTGTTTTGTTTTGGTTTTTTGGGGTTTTTTTTTGGGGGGGGGGGCTTGGCTCGTTTTTTGTCACAAAAATTGTTCAAACTAATTGCAACGTCAATATAAAAAAGTGGTATTTCTATGTATTGACATAATTCTTATTTAAATACAAAGAAATTCGGTACAAATCGGTGGAAGGAACGTACACAGAGCATTTACAGCGGATTCGATCAGCGAGGTGTACTGATTTCGCAAAACAAAGGTGTGATGGAGTCCCCCGTCGATGACAACGGATGGGTGTTCGGCGACATATGGTGTCCTCATCGGTGTGTCTTCTCATGAGAAAGGAGACCTATTCTGGATCCACAGACCCTGTTGCAGGTACGGCAGGGGAAACCGTTGCTTGAGGTGGTACCAGTGTTGGCTTTTCTCCTTGCCCTCCTTTCTCTAAGTTGTCTAGTTCGGTTTGCCTCAAATGTCTTGATGCCCTCATGACACGTGTGGCGCCAGTCGCCTCGCTCCTGGGCTATCACCTCCCAATCATGGTTGTCAATATTGCACGCCTTGAGGTTTTGCTTGAGTGTGTCTTTATATCTCAAGCGGGGTCTACCATGAGCTCTCTTTCCACACTTAAGCTGGCCATACACAACTGCCTTGGGGATTCTAGTGTCAACCATCCTCACAACATGTCCCATCCAGCGAAGCTGAGACTTTAGGACCTGACTTTCCACACTAGTTGTGTTGCAGCGTTCCAGGACTTGGGTGTTAGTGACCTTGTCTTGCCACTTGATGTTGCAGATGGAGCGGAGACATCGCTGATGGAACTGCTCTAATTTTCTGATGTGTCGTCGGTAAGTAGTCCACGTCTCACAGCCATAAAGAAGGGAGGTAAGGACGACGGTCTTGTATACCGCAATCTTGGTTGCTAGCTTCACACCGTGCTCAGCCCAGAGACGATGACGGAGTCTTCCAAATGAGCAGCTGGCCTTAGAGATCCGCTGAGTGATTTCTTCGTCAAGGGATACTGTGTTTGAGAGGACACTGCCAAGGTAGCAAAACTTCTCTACCGATTTGAGAGGGTTGTTGTTGATAGTCACAACTGGGTGATAGTGGTTTTTGCCAGGAGCAGGCTGGTACATCACCTCGGTCTTTTTTATGCTGATTGTGAGTCCGAATCTGCTAGATGCACGAGAGAACATGTCTGTGATGAGTTGTATGTCTTCAAGCGTATGGGCCACTAGTGCACAATCATCTGCAAAAAGCATGTCCTTTATCAGCATCTCCAGCACCTTAGTGCGAGCCTGTAGTCGTCTAAGGTTGAATAACCCTCCATCAGATCTGAACTGTATGTACACTCCTTTGTCCGTGTTATGGAATGCCTCGAACAACATGAGTGAAAACACAATAGAGAAGAGGGTATAGGGGCAAGGACACAACCTTGCTTGGTTCCATTTGTGACGGGGAACGGGTCAGATGACTCTCCACACTCCTGCACTCTAGCCAGCATCCCTTCATGGAAGGATCGAATAAGAGAGACAAACTTGTCAGGACATCCAAGCTTGAGTAGAATTTTCCATAGGCCATCACGGTTCACAGTGTCGAACGCCTTTGTAGGTCCACAAATACCATGTATAGGTCTTGATTTTGCTCCTGACATTTCTCTTGTATTTGTCTGACAGCAAATATCATGTCTGTGGTGCCTCTGCCTGGTCTGAACCCACACTGTGATTCGGGGTAGATGGTGCCTACCAGTTGCTCTGTCATTCTGTTGAGTATGACACGTGCCAGGATCTTTCCAGCAATCGAGAGAAGGGAGATGCCCCGATGGTTGTCGCAGCAAGTGCGGTCACCCTTGCGTTTATAAAGATGTACTATTGATGCGTCTTTGAAATCCTGGGGGACTGAGCCCTGTTTCCAGATAAGACTGAACAGATGAGTAAGTTTCCTCTTCATGTAATCACCTCCATGTTTGTATATCTCGGCAGGGATACCATCAGCCCCAGGGGACTTGCCTGATGAAGTCTGTTTGATGGCCTTGCAGACCTCATGCGATGAAGGGGGCATGTCAAGGTCGTTGAGGATCTCTCTCTGAGGTATAGCATCCAGTGCATCTACCGACATTGATGATGGCCAGTTTAGGAGGCAATTGAAGTGCTCGGCCCAGCGAGTGAGAATTTCTCCTTTGTCTGTGAACAGCTTCTCACCATCGATGGAGCGGACACGGGAGCGCTACCACAGGACTTGGGGCCATACACAGCTCTGAGACCCTCATGGAGTAGCTTTGAGTTGTGTGTGTCTGCTGCTTCCTGTAACTCTTGGGCTTTATTCTCCCACCATGATTCTTTCATCTGTCTGAGTTTGGTTTGAACCACATGCTTGGCTTGAATGTACTGTGACTTGCATGTGGCTGATGATTTGTTGGCGACGTAGCTACTGTGTGAGGAGTACATCCTCTGTAGAAGCACAGATATCTCCTGGTCATTTTCATCAAACCAGTCCTGGTTTTTCCGCTGTACAAATCCCAAGACGTCTGCGCTGGCAGAGAAAGTAGCGTCACGGAGTTCCTGCCACACCGCCTCAATGTCTGTATTGTCTGCATCCCATGCTGACTACTGGAGTCGGTCCTTCAGTTTCTGATGGAGTAGGTCTTGTGTGGATGGATCTTTGATGCCGGCCAAATTCAGTTTCCTTGGTGGCTTGTTCCTCCTGGTTTGTTTCTTTGGGACGATGTGGAGTGACATTTTGCATCTGACTAGCCTATGATCAGACCAGCACTGTGTTCGTCTGAAGGCACGAGTTATCTTGACATCACGAATATCTCTCCGCCTGACGATAACATAGTCGATGAGATGCCACTGCTTGGAGCGGGGATGCATCCATGTTGTCTTATACTTGTTGGGTAGTTGGAAGATCGTGTTGGTGATGGTAAGGTCATGCTCACTGCACTTTGCCAGGAGAAGCCGACTCCATGCTTTCCAATCGTTCCTGTCCATAGATCTTGATCACGTCCGACACGGGCATTAAAATCTCCCAGAATGATGAGCTTGTCCTTCTTAGGAGTGTCTTTAATCGCTCTGTCCAGATCTTCATAAAAAGCCTCTTTGAACTCATCAGTGTGAGTCATGGTTGGAGCATAGGCGCTGATTATAGTGGCATGACCGTCCCTCGGAAGGCTGACTCGGATGGTCATCAGCCTGTCATTGATACCTTTGGGTAGCTTGTCCAGGCCCTGGGCTATGGAACTCCGAACGGCAAATCCGACTCCTCCGATTCTGGGTTCTCCCTGGGGCTTGCCAATCCAGTAAAAGGTGTAGCCTGCACCCACCTCCTCCAAGTTGGACTCTCCAGATAGCCGTGTCTCGCTGAGGGCTGCAATGTCGATATTATACTGCCCCAACATCTTCCCAATGAGGGCTGTCCGGCGCTCTGGTCTATTGTCATTATCTAGCATGGTCCTTACGTTCCATGATCCAAAGTTCAGTGAATGTTTTAATTTCTGTTTCTGTTTACGACCGCAGGAATGGATGGCCAGCCAGGCGCGGTCTCCTGGCAAGCTCAGATGGAGTAGGCGGTTTTTAGGGTCCCTTTTCAGTACCTGTCCTCATGTGAGGAGAGCATCGCTATCCCTAGAGAGGGCTGCTCTGTCACCCATGCAGGATACGAGTGCCGCATCTACCCCAGTCTACGGCAAACGACCATCACACAGTCGCACACGGAGGTGGGCCAATTGTTAATTCGTTAAAACGAATTAACAATCGGCCCACCTCCACGGTGCGACTGTGCGGCAGTGCCCGACCGTCGTTCCGGCGATATCCACATAGCCACTACCGAAGTCATCAATTCGGACACGGCCATACAGTACGTAGCATCATGGAGATGGGCCAATTGTTAAATTGTTATAACGAATTACTAATTCGTTTAAACGGATTACTAATTCGTTAAAACGAATTAACAATCGGCCCACCTCCACGGTGCGACTGAACGTCGAGTCCAAATTGATGATTTCGTATATGGCACGAACGCCGAAAAGTTCCATAACTCATCGTTGTTGTAGTCAACGGCTATCCGCATCCGAAATCATCAATTCGCACTTATATGACTAGCCACCCTATTCTCGTAGCCACCGTCACTTATAAGTAAGGCTTTCGAGCAAAGGCGCACCGTATATAAACGGATCATGATGCTATCATGGTATAACGTGATAGATCACCAACACTAACAAGCGAGGCGGATTTGGTTTGCAGAATACAAAGATAAGTGGCGAGGGCTACATGTAAAGGTTCAGTTGTGAGATTCCGTGATTTTTGTAAAGAATATCGTTCGTCTGAACACTGAAGCTCCATTTGCTTGGCTAGGAGTAGGACTAGGAGTAGGACTAGGAGTAGGAGTGGGACTATAGAGTCCGTTTTCGCTGCCGGCCACACCGGTGGTGGCCAGGATCCTCAGTTCTGCGCCACCAACAGGCTGAAAAGGTCCAATGGAGCTGCTATGTATTCTGCAATCCAAATCCGCCTAGCTTGTTAGTGTTGGTGATCTATCACGTTATACCATGATAGCATCATGATCAGTTTATATACGGTGCGCCTTTCCTCGAAAGCCTTACTTATAAGTGACGGTGGCAGTACGAGAATAGGGTGAACCAGCAAACTGTGTAATGTACTCATTTTTGCATTACTTGTACACACTATTTTGTAAGTCACTGCAAAGGGTATCTACGAAAGCCCAATCGTGCCACTGAAGTATATATTATCAGCGGGAACTAATTCGTTCATAATTCGTTATTACTAATTCGTTCGCGCATGCTCATAAAGACATCTTTCGAGAAAGAGTCGTCAGTATAATAAAGATCAGTGGTCTTGAGGTATACAGTCGGGATGCGTCTTTATGAGCATGCGCACTCGCCACGTTATCCGATCAGCTTAGCGGCTGAATGACGTAGACACGATCTGCATTTAGTCGATCTAACAAAACACGTCTTGATGGCCAATTGGCAAATCACAGAATGGTGATGTTCAATATATAAGCATGGAGGTAGAAATAAGGTATAGTAATTTTGTCTAACGATCGTTCCCGAAAAACGCAATCTTTACTGGCAAATTGCATTAATTTGGGCTTACAGCTGCGTCAATCGCTCCCATTGTTAACCCAGCTGAGTTGAATTTGGTTCAGTAATACACTTTTTAGATCTCAATGGAAGTAAAATTAACTCTAAAGATCTTATGGTTTATCTACGTAAAATAAATTGGTTCAGATAAATCACGTGAACTATAGTTTTTTTTGAAAATGCTCGATAACGGCCAAATTTGACGGTTTCTTTTAGGGATTGGTCTACTCTACTCCTCGAAGACCTCCAGAGAGTAGAGTCATGACTTGTGTGGGTCTATTTTTGTACCCCAAAATAGCCCAACATATAAATAGCCGGTGTGGTGTTCTTGTATTCTTTGTAAAATCGTATGAATTGAACTCCGTACAGTACTTTATTCCATGTGCTTATTTCCCATCATGCACTTGGTGATCAATGGTGATGCAAATAGTATTGGACACTACAGCCGGTGTGTTCCTACATACCTATGTTATGCAAATGGCAATAAAATACATAGGGGAAAAATTTTCCCCCCACTTTTAAAAGTGTTCCGCCGCATAGTTAAGTGAGTATTATTATGTGTTTCAATAAATGCATGTGGTGCGTCAACAATTAAATATGCTTTGTTTGTTGTGTCATTTCAAATGAGTCAAGATTAAAGGCCCTGTACACTATTGGTAAGATCGAAAAACACAAATGTTCACAGATTCACACATAACTTACATGATTTAAAGTAATTAATGGTAGAAAGGGTTCCTTAAAATATTTCTGCCTAAAATGCTATCGTTTCTGAGAAATGAGTAAAACAATAGTTTTTATCACGCGTGATAATAAACTCGATGTTTGAAAAACAGAAAACACATAAGGTCTCTTTTCACTTTTTTCTCGTGACCTCGATGACCAATTGAGCTCAAACTTTCACAGGTTTGTTTGTTCATGCATAATTATGTTGAATCACACAAAATGTGGACACTGATTTTGAGCTGTTACCAAAAGTAATCAATGCCTCTTTAAGGTGTGTCAAATATGTAGAGTTTTTACATTGGGTGTTTCATTCTGGAGTCAAATGAGTAAATGTAAAGTGAGTCACTTTACTCACATTAAGGCCAGTAAACAACACAGTTAAACGTTTCGAGGCTTGTCATATTGGAGTCAAATTTACTAATTCTTTTGCATATTTTTACTCACAGTTCCTTTTGTGTGAAGAAGAGAATTCGTTGTGGCGAAATGTCGGCTCGAAATGTCTCATACATAGTTATCATGCGCACCCGTTCACAATGAACTGTTGTTCTAAATGTTATGTTTGTTGAAGAAGGGGCTTATTTAGGCCTAGGCAATATTAAAATTTACGAACTCGAGCAACTTGTGTAGAAATCGAAACTTTTTTAAAAGCCTGTAGGCCTATTATAAGGAATATATAGCAAAGATATCAATCAGACAATCTTGACAGCATATGAAAACTAGATCTTACCAATTACGAAGTATGCAGTGGCCAGTAAAACTGCGGTTAACGGAGAAATAAGCTGCGACATTGTATCGATAGGCTACTTTACCGTCAGTTGCGATCTACGATTTTGCAAAGAGCAAAAACAGCAAATCACGAGGGTTGATGTTTACCAGTTGTGATGCACGACAGTTAATAGACATCAGCCACTCGTCGCGTCAGAATGCTCGCGTTTTTCATTAAAACCAAGGACGAAATCAGTATCCTTCCATTTGAAATTTATGTATTCAAAAAAAGAGGAAAGAAAGAAAAAACCTTTGCGTAACGAAAGTGGGCCACGGCTGGAATCGATTTTTCCCTTCGGAGAAAAAAAGCCCTGTACACTATTGGTAAGATCGAAAAACACAAATGTTCACAGATTCACACATAATTTACATGATTTAAAGTAAGTAATGGTAGAAAGGGTTCCTTAAAATATTTCTGCCTAAAATGCTATCGTTTCTGAGAAATGAGTAAAACAATAGTTTTTATCGCGCGCGATAATAAACTCGATGTTTGAAAAACAGAAAACACATAAGGTCTCTTTTCACTATTTTCTCGTGACCTCGATGACCAATTGAGCTCAAATTTTCACAGGTTTGTTATTTCATGTATGTGGTTGATTACACAAAACATGAACACAGTCTGTGATTATTTTGTCAGCTCTACCAATCCTGTATAATACCTTTAAAAGGAAGTTCTTTGTTTACGAGTAAGAACAGCTTGACATTATGCAAATAACCTTCTTAATCTTATGACCATTTTTATGTCCAATCAATGTTGTCAAGTTAAATTTACGTTGACTGTCATGAATATAAAAAAATATAAAAATCAAACATTCGTGGTTTCATGTGGCATTGGGGTCAATAGCATGGTGGACGGTTTTTCGACAGATTAAAATACTGTTCAAGTTGTATCTGGACAGTTTCTAAATGGTAACATAATATAATAGTAATCATAATTGCAAATTACTGGGATATGTATGGCCTAACTTGAAATTAATGCGTTATCTAAACATGTGTCACAAGCTCGCTAAATAGGGACTATTTTGAATTTTTGGATCCACAAGGTGTTTCAGCCAAATCTGCATCGAACACTCTCTGGCAACACCAGAGGACCTACTTTAAATTTGTAATACAAGTTTCTGTAGGCCCTACCGTGTGTGGCTGCTGCCGTTACTATGGCAACGGATTGAGTATAATCCCCATCTGAATTCACTCCAACGGCTGTGCGACGTGCGCAGGTTTGGTATAAGTCTTCATCTACAAGGTTACATTAAATTCCAAGCAAACACTAGCTTTGTGTTGGAGCTTATCTCCAGTACAGTAGGCCCAAACAATGTGGAAAATTCAGAAAGCAAAAATCCCGTTCCGAGCTACTGTACTGCTAGGCCTAATTAGGCATCAGTCCGGGATTATCAAGTTTTTCACACGATCATTGAGTTAACCATAGAGCGGTGTGAGGGTGTATACGAATTTGTTTTCACTTTTGTGTACGCATGTACGCTACCGTTTTTGTTCCTCTCTTATTTGTATGTAGGCCTATACATGTAGGCCCTACATTTATATTCTTCGTTTTCTTAGTATTATTTCGTCTTAGTTTTAGGCACATGATCACTATGCGCGGTACAGTCATTTGACCAGTTCAGGATCATTGACCAGTTCGGGATCACTTCAACTTTGCAATAACCAAATAATTATATTACTTTTCACATTACCAATTTCTGTTGATACGTGTGAAGAATAACGCCCATTAAACCAACAAACCCAAAATAAGGTGCCAAACATCATCGGCAAATAAATTATGGCAATTTTCCTGAAGTTTGTCTGCGATATTGATCATTATTTTGTTTAAAAAATTTGGTTGAAAAACGCTGTTAAAACTTCTCACCGTTAGAATTTAAACGCCAAGGCGAAAAACATTTATGTAAAATGCTAAGAATGTGTAAAAGGTACTTCACGTAAATACTGAGCAGTTTTTTGTTTTTTTTGAGAAAAAAACTTTGAGGGGGTCAATGTTGCTTTTCTAGGTGCGCTTCAAACGACTGTATTCTAGCGTCTATATAATTAAAATCGGTGCCAAGTTCCACCCCGCGGCGCTGCGAGATCCGACCGTCCGCTTGCGCACGGTGACCTCGCCCCCTCGAGGACGAGGTTGCGCTGGGCTGCCATCTTTTTTATTGGGTCGCCATCTTTTTTTTCTCACGTGTGATAACTTCTCACGAGTGATTGGTCCGTTATTTCCTCGGTCTTGGGTGTTCGCCGTAATTTCCCAGCTCTCTCGACAAGATTGGGTTAATGTTGTTTGTCTTCAGAAGATATTTGTTGCACGTTTTGTGGGTTTAAATGGTATTAAATAATTTATCAATAAATATCTACTGCATTTTGTGTCACCAAAAGTCCACGGTTTTAACGACCCGTGAGTCTTTTCAGTGAACAATCAGAAGTAGGGCTGCATGACTAAGGTAATTTCTCAAGGATGCATGCAATAAACAATTTGCATGTTGGGATAACTGGTGCCCTCATTTTCCATCGAACAACGCTTTAGAAAGAGAGTGTGTACCACCGACGATTTTCTCACGTGTGATTATTTCTCACATTTGATTGGTCCGTTATTACCTCGGTCTTGGGTGTTCGCCACAATTTCCCAGCTCTCTCGAAAAGATTGTTTTAATATGTTGTTTGTCTTCAGAAGATATTTGTTGCAAGTTTTGTGAGTTAAATGGTATTAAATAATTTATCAATTAATATCTACTGCATTTTGTGTCACCGAAAGTCCACGGTTTTAACGACCCATGAGTCTTTTCAGTGAACAATCAGAAGTAGCGCTGCATGACTAACGTAATTTCTCAAGGATGCACGCAATAAACAATTTGCATGTTGGGATAACTGGTGCCCTTATTTTCGATCGAACAACGCTATGTTTCTACCCGCGATTGTGGTCGGCCCTTGCATGTTTCATACCCGTCAGGCATGTTTGTTTTGTTTTGTTTTTTTTGCGCCGGGGTTAGTCTGTAGCGGAGCTTGCGTGAGGGTTTGTGGGTGTTGATTTTCGGGAAAATTTTGCATATTCAAAACATAAATTGGGGGTTTTGCCAGTCTTAAAATTTGCGTTCGCTATTGCATTTGTGCATTCTGGGAAGTTTCGCTTGCCGGACACCGCTTACTGGGTTGGCACTGGTGTTCCAATGTCTCCCCGCGCCTATTATACTAATATAGCGAGATGACTGATTTAAAATGCAGCTCAAGGGGGGGGGGGGGGGGGGGGGGGGGGGTGGGGGGGGAGGGGGTAATGCTAATTTCTACAGATACTGCATATTTTCTGTTAATGATGCTTTGTCTTCTTCCATCTCATTTCATTTTATTGGGCAGATGTGACCTCCTATGTCCCCTTTATAAATTTTCCTTATAGGCCCTACTTCTTTCATAAATTGACTGCTTACGTTAGGCCTACTCATTGACTGAATAACAACATAATATTCACAAAGACAAGCATTGTCGAATATTAGTCGTTACCTGCATTTAGTGGTATGTAGGCCTAAATACAACCAATAATTTCCGAGCAATAAAGAAATAAAGAAACAAGGCATAAAGAAAGCAAGAAATAACGACACAATGAAAGGGAAAATGGACAAAAATAAAGCCTCCTCCAAACAAGCATATCAATCAAGAAATCAAAGAGAGACAGAAAGGAACGAAAAAAGGAAAACGAAAACACACAAATCATTTTTATTTTATTTTCGTTTCCTATTTAAATCTTTAGACGTACGATGAATAAAATTTGAACAACAGGATCTGTCAAGACAAAAACAAGTTTACAAAACTGTCATCAACAAAATGTGCAAAATCACACCCCTGTAACACTTAACATTATTATTGTATTATCAACCATTTACAAAATCTAGAACAACGAAATACGGAAACAAACGCATGCCGAAATAATTTTAAAAACACAGAAATAGTGACATAGAAACATCGAAATCAACTGTAACATAGTGACATAAAAACATTACAAAATAAACGTCAATAGATATCAAGAAACATATCAGAGATAAATAATAGGCCCCCTGCAACTAAGGAAATAACGAAACTAACACATAAACAAAATAAACAAATAAAAAGACAAACAGACCACTGAGTCAGAAAAACACATAATAGGCCTAATTACAGAAACAATGAAATAGAATACTGAGAAAATACATAGTTCACCACCGGCAAACACGGATATTCAGAAAGAGAAAATATAGAAACAAAGACACATTTAAGAAATAAAGAGATAGAGACACAAAGAAATCCAGAAATAAAGAAAAAAGGAAATCAAGTATTATACATGAATTCAAACATTTGACAAATTTTAGGAGCACAGAAGCAAATATTTCATGGATTACTCAGGCCTTTGTTGGATATTCAAAAAGTCTTGATTATCTAAAAACCTACATATCATGCCAAGCATGCATCATTGCATTTTTATATCCTTCCCAAATATTAAAACACACCCCAACTTATGCTTCGTAGTCGAGAAAAGGGGGCGAAAAGGGTGAGGGATGGCGACACTTCGCCTTCGACCGCACTCAACACCTTTTGCATGCTCAACATTTTATCATTAGGACATGACTACATTGCGTACAGATTTTAAATATCTTTACCAAACCAATTCTGAAAGTTATAAACTCTGATATCCTCTCCAATAGACCCTTCCCATGAAATATGCTAATTACATTCACGCATGCGTACAGACCCTGCTGGTTGGCAAACGCCATAGAGTTGTGCACTAAGTAGACGCACAAGCGCGTCTGCGTCACGCCACCATCAGCCCCACACAAAAAGGGGCAATGTTCCATCATTTTGCCAACCAGCAGTGTAAGTGCGCACGCGTGAAGTGCAATTTAAATATTTCATGGGAAGGGTCTATTACCCCCCCCCCCCCCCCCCCCCCACCCCATGCACCGTGGTCGCATTTTATGTGCAAGAATCGCGCCCACCTAGCGGGTGCCGCGCGAAGCGCGGCATCCCGCTAGTTACAATTAAATTCAACGTTTGACGGTGACCGTTGTTGACGGCCGAAAACCGACTATTTGAAATTTTGGCTTACTACTAATAAGTGGGCACTAAATTTGGTGCTAGCCTGTCCGCAGTATCTACCATGTGTCGGAGTCGGACGCTGGTTGTTTACGCTCTTGGGTCTAGACAGTCTTATGTCGGATGGGAAAAGTCCAATTTTCTCAAATTTCTGATTATTTTCGATAATGTTGTCTCAATTAACAAGATTTTCACGGCTATGTAGCTGTGTAGCTTTTCGAAAAATTCAAGAACCGAAGATATTGCGCAAAGTAAGTAGGCTTACCTCTCATCCATGGATGATGGAGACCCTCCATCTAGCCCCATTATAGTGCCAATACTCTGGACTTCCTCCGATCCTTGAGGAAGTCCAGAGTATTGGCACTATAAATGGGGCTACCCTCCATCCTACTACTAGCCCCATAGTTAGTAGTGCCAATACTCTGAACTTCCTCAAGGATCGGAGGAAGTCCAGAGTATTGGCACTATAAATGGGGCTACCTCCATCCATGCCTCATCACATCAGCTATGATTTATATGACTCATGAGTATGACGGTAACCGGTCACTTCGGCACCTTGCTACCTCCATCCATGCCTCATCACATCAGCTATGATTTATATGACTCATGAGTATGACGGTAACCGGTCACTTCGGCACCTTGCAAACTCGGCACCAACAAACTCGGCCCCAGACAAACTCGGCAACAACAAACTCGGCACATGCACAAATACAAATTTGGCACCCAGCCAGGCCCCCAGCCAATTTATCGCTGCGTACAGCGTAGTACCACCATACATGTAAACATGGAAAATTTCTACCTCCATATGATGTGAAATATAGTTCAGTCGATCCTGCATGCCCCTGTACAGTGCGATCCTGTATCGTTTCCAGCATGGTCTTAAAAGCTGAAAAAATCAATGCTGGTGGGATATCGATTCACTAATAGTTACCTTTCGGACATCTGGAGAAGGAGTCTGGAGGAAGTGTCGAAATGTCAGGCCAATAACCATTCTTGGCATTTATCTAATAGGTTCTTTTTGGTTTGTATTAGGCCAAATAAAAAAAAATACCAGTTGATCGTCCCCTCCCTCATGCTTTTTTGAGGCCGCATCCTGTTTTATTGATATTTTTTATTTTACTTTTTTTTCCAAAAAGACACATTTTCTGTGTATATTATAAACTGACCAATCTTTTAGAACTTGTAACTACAGAAAGTAAGTGGTGACTTTAAACTGAAGAATTGGTGGCCAGTTTGAATTAAAATGCTTGGCAGCCACCTTCGAAAGAAATAAAAAATAAAAAATAAAAAATAAAAAGGCCCTCATCCTCCTCTTTTTGAAAAAACCCGGACGATCAACTGGTATTTTTGTTTACTTGGCCTTAGTAAGCAATAATTGTACAATGTACAATGTACAATGTACATGTACGTAACTTTAACCCTTAGTGAACAGATAGTGATTGCTTGGTGCCGAGTTTGTAAGTCAAATATCATTCTTGGTGCCGAGGGTGCCGAGTTTGTTTGGTGCCGAGTTTGCAAGGTGCCAAGTTTGTGGGTGTCGAGTTTGCAAGGTGCCGAAGTGTCTGGTATTCAGATGACTATGAGCTAGTGTACTTGTTTTTTTGAAATGTTGACATCTGCAGATGTAATCATTTTGAAAAATGTTTGCGTACCACGAGAAGCCCAAAAAATATATATGTTATAAAGTACAGAATTTCAGGGATTTTCAGCCTTTTATCAACCCACATGCTCTGCGTTCAAATTCCTGATTTTTTTTTGTTTTTACCCCAAAAATTAATAAGAATATTATCTTTTACTTTTTAAAGTTTACCCCTACTTTACTGACACTAACACTAACAGTTAAATAGATTAGTATATAAACCTTTTCTTTTTACTTTTGGCTCCCAGGATACTTTTTAAGGGAAATAAAGTCACAAAATTATGAATACTAGTCAATTTCCCACCCCCCCCCCCCCCCCCGAAAAAAACCCCCAAAACCCCCAAAACCAAACAGTCACTGCATATGTTCAGTGCCAGCATATACACTGCCTTTATTTTATTATTTTATTAAAGTATTATATTACTATTATGTAATATATTATAAAGTAAAATATTGTATTTGTAATGCTTGAGTAATAATAACGTGTACATTGTTAGAAGCACATATTGCTATTTATATTACCTGGGCATAAAGATGAAATTGAGTTATAAAACCAATTAGCAACAAGTTTTTGTGGTTTTCTTTGGATACAAATCGTTTAAAATTCCGTATCCTGCCACCACTTTATTTCACTAATTTGTGTCAAATTATATTCTTACTTGTCCACAAGGGTTGATAGAATGTATACAGAGAGGCACAGGCAATTAGAACTATTACAAAGCATCAAAATCATGAAGAAATAAGCCATTTTCGGGGAAATGGTGCTCTTGACAATGCTGCTTGCCATGCAACACTCCATTTTAGTTCCTTCGGGCATGAGTGTGCAAGAGTTCTGTCAACGCGATGAGATATGCGCTTAAGTTTTCCTTTTTAAAGGTAAAAATTTAGGGTTTTAGCTACCAATTCCTCACAAGGAATATTATTACAAAAAGGAAAATGAAGGCACCATCAATCAAATAAATCCCTAATAAAGTGGTGGCAGGATACATAATTATTATTTTTTTTAAATCTACTTGTTTATAAATAATTATGTAGTTCCATTTTTTATTTGGACACACATTTTCTTTTGGAAATAGACTTTGTGCACAACATACAACTATCTGCAAAGATCCTCTGAACACGGAACGTCACAGGGTGACAGTTTGGTACGAGCAGTAAATACAGGTGAGAAGAATGTTGAACAATAAATATTAATTATTAAAGCAATTCTATATCCATTCATGATCCATTGTAATCAAGTTGCAATATTTAAACCCTTGATTCTCCAAACAGTCATAGCCTGGAGGTGTAGGGGACTTGAGTGAGTGCTTCAATTATCACATTGGATTACCCCTTACTGCTTTCATGTGTGTTTTCTGACTTTTAAAAATGATTTTACAGAAAACATTGTATATGACTTAAATATCTATTTTGTATTTATCATTTGTCAATAATCTTGTTATAAGGAAAGGGTCGTCTGTCCTTGGCCAATCAAGACTTGTATTTATTAATAACCAATTTTTTTTCTTTGACAATTGTATCTCTTTAGTTGTAGTTCCAGAGTTTCAAAATGCAGACAGATGGGAGAATCTTCCCTTAATTACAGGCAGGGAGGTTGATGCTCCGGATTGTCTAGAGAAACCACAGGCCTGGATGGAAACCCTGAGCACCCTTGAGAACATCAAACTGGGATTGGTTGATCTCCATCCTGATGTGTTTGCAACCATGCCACGGTAAATATTGGTCTTCTACGAAATCCATCCTCTGATTTTGCCTGATTTTGATTGATGGATTTGATGATGTGTCATATTATTATAGTGGCTGAGCAGTCAAGCACACTAAACTCAATCAAGCTCTGGTGTTTCTGACCGGCAGAGTGTGTTTGAGTCCCGATCTTGACACTTGTGTCCTTAATTAAGCAAGAAACCATTATTGCTTCCTCCTTCAGATGGGTCGTAAAGCTGATGGTCCTGTGTGTTGTGTAATGCACGTAAAAGAACCCAGTAGTACACTTATCTTGCGATAAGTGTAAATGGTCCATGTCCCCCCTGCCCTGGTGTTTTCTGGTATGATTGGCTGTAGAATATGCCACAGCACCCTGCAAACAGTTACATGGTGCTATGTAAACAAATGGGTCTTATATTTAGGACATAGCTCCACACACCTTGTGTAGGACAAATAATGAGCACTTTGAGTCGCCTTCGGGTGAGAACTGCATGTTGTTATTATTACAGATCAGTATAATCGATGAGTCAAACCAATATGTTGTTTTTAGGTAATGTTTGCCAATACAATCAAAGTCCAAATGTTGGGGTGTTGAGTGAACGCAAGTGAACACAGTAATTTGCAGCTCATGGTTGCATTTGCTCCAATTCAAATCGATACAATGAATTTGAGGTTGGAAAGAGATTAAGTCTAGTTCCTTGTGTGTTTTAACTGGCATGACTGTTATTTGCAAAAGGGAATATGACTAAGATGGATTTAAATTGTGAACTGGACATTGTTCATATGAAAAAACAATTGCTATTTTCAACTTTAAGACAAATTCTGTATTTTTCTTTTTTGTTACAGCATTGATATTTTATATAGAAACATGATGTGGCAACGAAACTATAAAAGAATTGTAAGTAGAAGAAATAGTACAACTTTGTGTCACAAGTCACTTGTATGTAGTGTTGAGTGTTTATAATTATGTCACTTTTTTTGGCGATATATTTGTCAAATCTTGTGATTTTTTAAAGCAGAACAGACAGTCACATTCGAAAATAGGGGCAACAAAACAAGATGTGCCATGGTACACATTGTATCGTAAAGACCATTCGAGCATTAACAAGACCAGAGAGGGGGGTTCAGTCTGTGCTATCAAGAACTCTGCATCACTTTCAAGTTTGTTAAACTCCAAAGCATTGCACAGCCGGAAATATACAGCAGTTTCAGGGTCAGAATTTCTGTGAAGTGCCTTTAGCTCTTCTTGATATAAAAGATAAAAACTGTAAATGTGAAATAATAAATTTGTGTTTTTGAATTATTTTTTTTCATTAGAGTTTAGCAAAAACCAAAAGCCGGGCTGAGGTTAGAGGTGGTGGACGAAAACCATGGCGACAGAAGGGAACAGGGAGGGCTAGACATGGGAGTATTAGGTCACCCATCTGGAGGAAAGGTCAGTTTCATCCTGGATTAATACTTCTTCTTATGCATTGGTCACCCTGTGTAGCCCTCGAAGTGACTTTCTCAGGATGATCTTTCAGTGTTCTGTGTCGTAACTCCCACCTCATTGTCTGTGTTAACCTTTTTTTTAATACTAATCTTGACTGCTATTCATTGCTTTTGGAAAACCAATGTTTATCTATCATTCTTTCAATGTGAAGCCTTCTGACCATTGCCTTAGCCTCGGGGTATCTTGGGAACACCCAGTTTTCTTCATTCAGACGATTTCTGCTCTCCTTTTTTAATATCAAATTTACTCAAATGCGTGGTTAAAATTAAAAAAACGCACCAAGAAATGTTTGAAAGGTTGTGGTGAAAGCTTCTTAAGTTTTATTTGTAATTTATTTATTTCAGATTTGGCTTTACGATTTTTTTTATTATTTTGAACTAATATGGGTTGCTTTGATTTGATTGACTTTTGAGGTGGTCGAGCTAAAGGTCCACGAGGCCCCAGGAGCTACTGGTGTGAGCTTCCTGCGCAAGTGAAGACACAAGGTCTACGCATTGCCCTCACAGTGAAGCTAACCCAAGACAACCTCCACATTGTGGACTCCCTGGAACTGCCATCCAATGAACCAGAGGTATAAAGTAGGAACTGTGTATTTGTGTACTTATTGGGCGTGATTTTATTCCTACTTTAACCCTTGGGGGAAAAAATGAAAAAGTTGTGATTAAATAGACTGAAATGTCTATTAAGGCCTACACCATGTGTACATGTAGGTCAAACAGTGTACTCAGGCATGCAACTCTTCCGCGGATCGGCGGATTTCCCCTTTTTTTAAAATAGAATACCGCCCTTACGAAAAAATCTGCATAAAAAAAAATCACGCTGCATGAAAAAAATAAATTCCCGCTGAAGGAAACATTGCTTATTGAAAAGAAATAAAGGTTCAGGATTCTTAAAGTCTGGCTTCGCGGAAGTTTACACATACAAAAGCATTACACAGTCCAGACACATACACAAGTTCTCCTCGTACAGCATACCTTCTACACTATTTTTTGCACAGTCTGGCTCCATAGTGTTTTTATTGCTATTTGTGTAAGGGGATGCGGTGGAAACCAGACGCTGTAAGAGTGCAAAAGAACCACACTATCGATAGGTGTTTGCTCAAAAAATAACGATGGCGTCCACTAGGAAAGACATCGTTGATTGGTAATTTTCCGCTTTTTTTTCGGCTGAAGAGTTGCATGCCTGGTACTTGATAGAACATTCCCCTCTTTCCCAATGAGCAAATATCATACAGGTCTGACTAATTCATGCACTAGTTACTTTGGATTTAGCTATTAAGCCTGGTTTATACTTCACGTGAACTGCAAAAACAAAGTAACTTTACGAAGTATTTTTCTTGCTTCACAATATTGGAAAACATTGTGTACCTGATTGTTTGCGTCACTTAATCCACTTGGCATTCACTTCCGTGTGCAGTATGAACCAGACTTTAATATCCAAAATTAGTTTTTGCTTGATTTTGTTTGAATTCGGATTGCACTTTCCAACTCATCAATCTTGGCACTCGGGGGGACCAGTCATGCCACTAAAATCACAGCTCAGTTGTTTGTTGTTAAGATGTCTTGATTGTTTTGGAAGTGTGTCAGTTGGAGATGGATTGTTATGGTAACCTTGGGGGTTGGGTTTTAAGCGATTATACGCCATTGACAGCTATCTTAAAGGTAGGGTCATAGATTGTTTTTTTGTCGACATAATGCTGATTTATAGGCAAAACTTTTAATAAAGATACAATAAAAGTCGCCTGTGAAAGTTTCAGTTGCATACAGTGTCTACTTGTTGGGTAAAAAATAGCAAGTGTTTGTCACAGTGTTTTTTTATCAAGACCGTCAAATCCATCTCTGTGAGGGGACAGCGGGTACCAACCGCGTCTCTGGCCGCATAATTTACAACGGACACCATGTAAAGAACAAAGCTACATGTACCAACTTGGCAACTTTTATACGCAAAACACTACATGATCAATGCCTCATATTTGTATAGCATAGTTTTTATATAGTTTTTGGGAAAGAATAGAATTGAAAAACAAAATAAGAATCTAAAAACATTCTTCCTTTTAACTCGACAGATGATACTTGACTTTTTAAATGAATCAATGAAATGAATCATTTCCTTCAGTATTACAAATGAGACATTTGAACAGCTTCTCGGTTTTGAGTTTAGGCCACCAGGACACACGTTAATAATTTTGTTTTTCTCTTTCAGTTTCTGGAAGATCTAGCCTTGGAGAGGAACTGGGGTCCATCGGTCCTTTTTGTAGACAAGTAAGTTTTCAATCAAACAAAATATTGGTTAACAAGCCCCCCCCCCCTCCTTGTTAAAACAATCAGGATATTTAGATCACTGCATGTTTAATAGTTAACCAATGCCCCGCTTAAAGGTATTATACAGGATTGGCAGAGCTGACACAATAATCACAGACAGTGTTCATGTTTTGTGTAATCAACCACATACATGAAATAACAAACCTGTGAAAATTTGAGCTCAATTGGTCATCGAGGTCACGAGAAAATAGTGAAAAGAGACCTTATGTGTTTTCTGTTTTTCAAACATCGAGTTTATTATCGCGCGCAATAAAAACTATTGTTTTACTCATTTCTCAGAAACGATAGCATTTTAGGCAGAAATATTTTAAGGAACCCTTTCTACCATTACTTACTTTAAATCAAGTAAGTTATGTGTGAATCTGTGAACATTTGTGTTTTTCGATCTTACCAATAGTGTACAGGGCCTTTAACCATTAGTGTTTCAGAACCCAGTACACTTATCGTTAAGAGAAGGGGATTGCCGCGTTTTTTTTTCTTGCAGTGGCTGACGAGTGCGCCACAGCACTTTGTGAACCCTGATAAAGGTGCTTCATAAATTGGTCTTACAATTTATAAAAACTTCCAAACCTGTCTTAAAAAATGCCTCTCTTTGTACAAGTGCCTTGAACACCTTTTGGGTGGTATGTGCACTATAGAAGGCTTCAACATTGTTATTATTATTAGGTATCTGATGAAAGAAAATATGGATCTACGGTTTGACACGCACAAACTCATGTTTATTTTTTCTGGTCTTGTTATTTCAGCAAGCCAGTGACTGAAATGCCGGCAAACTTCCTTCAAGCTGTCAGTGGAATAAAAACGTACAACGTTCTATCAACAGAAGGTATGCTTGTCCTCAGTCAGATTCAAATTGTTCATGATTTTTTACTTCGCTTGTTAATCATAATTAGACCTAAACAAATAATTATTTGCTTTCCTTCTGTAATTTGTCAACAAGTTATGAAGTAGGGTTGTCGACCGCATTTTAAAAAGTGTTTCTTTTCTTTAAACTCTACTTGGTTTGTGCTCCAAAGTGTCATATTCTAGTTTTGTAGCAACACCATGTGTATATGTTCTCTGAGAACTTTTCTTGCTAATTATTCTACTGCTGCAGAGTGGATTTTGGAATTTGGGAGACTACTTTTTTCTGAAAACAACTTTCCTGCTTTTTAACTACTACCTGGGCGAAAGGTAGGAAATCGGCCTGAACTACTACTTTCACTTAGTGGACCGAAGGGACTTCTTGTTATTAACTGACGAAGGATAGAGCAGGCTAGTTAAAACATTGAGACCAATTAAGAACTCACTCCATGGCAGTGAAGTTAACAACAAGAAGTCCCCGGCAATCCACTAGGCGAAAGTAGTAGTCCCAGCCGATTTCCTATCTTCCCTCCCAGGTAGTAATTAACAAGCAGGGCCAAATTTCATAGAGCTTCTTAAGCAGAAAATATTGCTAACAATTTTCTGCTAAGTATTTTCTGCTAAGCAGAAATGAGCAGCATGTCAGTCACAAAAGGTGCACATGGCATGGTATTTTGGCTGGTAACCTTAACCCTTTAGAGACCATTCATTTCCGTATATAATCATCACAAAGCGCCCAGGCATTGCTAATATTGTTAGTTATTTTATTGACATTTTGTCAGTAAAAATAAAAAGAAAGAGAACATTTAGTTTCTTGTTTAGAAATTGGGATACAATGTCAACATACTACACGAAAAATTTCATATAGCCATGACCTTACTTTGACCTCTTTATTTGAATAGAAGTAGCTTAAACTTTGCGGCTGTTTGCAGCCGCTATGGGCGTTTTGGTACAAGCCGCTTGTGGCCGCTTTGGTCCCTAAAGGGTTAAATTAGTGCTGAGCTACTTGTGCTTAAGCAGCTCTATGAAATTGGGCCCAGGATAGTTCTTGTCAGAACTAAGTAGGCTCCCGAATATCAACATTTTCTCCACGGCAGTAGGATAGCAAGGCAAGTTCTCAAAGAACAAATCTACACAGAAAAGTAGATATATACACAAGGTGTTACCACAAACTGAATACATGTTGACATCTCACCATGCAATGCCTCGAAACCCATATTTATTGTCTAGTTATTAAATTCAGGCATGATATTCTTCCTACTTCAGTCTGATTTCAGATTTTTTGTTGCCCTTGGAAAAATCTGTAAAATGTTGATTAATAGCCTGAAATGTCTGTTAAAGCCTACACCATGTGTACATATAGGTCAAATTCATTGGTGAACATAATTCCACTTCAGGCAGCTAATTCTCCAATTATTCATGCACAATTTGTCTGCAGGGTTTAACGTCTACAGTTCATTGAAGCACCACACATTGGTCCTAACACTAGATGCCTTGGAGTTCCTTGAAGACAGATTGCTATTCTTCACTCGATGTTACAGAAAGAAAGACATCACAGACAACCGGAGGATTATGTGGACACAGCTAAAGAAATTGCAACCCTCCACGAAAATCACTCAAAATTAACAGCCTGTTTGACTATCATTCTTTTACATGGAGCAGCTTTGGGTTTTTTCTCTCATTAAAAAACCTATGCAACCGAACAGCGGTAGTTAGTTAGTATTTAAGACGGAAATGTTTCTGGAGGGTTATGTAATAAGTGAGCTGTCAGATTGAACCTGATCTATTTGTTTTTTATAACAGCTAATCATTGTCTTTAATAATTGCTTATCACAGGGTCAGGCATTCCAATCTTATGCAGTCCAAACAATTTTGTGTGGAGTGACTCAAGAAAAAAAGGGGATTTGGACCGCACTCTTTACTAGCCTGCTTAATTAATCAGACATTTTTAAGAAAGCTCACATCATTTTGGGAGTTGCATGCTGTGGATGAATTAATCTTATATATAGCGCTGGTATCCGCCTATTTTGACATTTATAGCTCATGACTCATGAACATTACCCCAGTCACTGTGCTATATATTTTTTATTTGAACCATCTCAGCCTAAGCTGCCTAAGTCGGGGTTTGGACCGCAGGCTCGTGGCCAGTGTTTTTAGCATTGGGCCAGTAAACTCGCAACGAGACAAGTCTGATTGGCTTGTGTTTTCCAATTGAATAATTTAATACCACTGTGTCATATCTTGAATCATAATAAAAGATATGGTCAAATGTTGACTTTGAGTCTGGTAAATATCTTTCAATTCTGTTGAGTATCTGAAGTATTTTAACATAGAACAAACGAGATAAATCTTGTCTTGGTGCTTGTTCCAATAACATGCACAGAACAGAACTGGTTCTTCATTTATAGCACTTTATACATTATGTTCAACTGTGTAGCATTAAGAAAGTTCTCTCTCATACTCATTGACATACTGGTAATGTTTTGGTCCATTTTAAGCTACAAGGCCTGCGTCTTGTGGAATTTACTCCCTAAAATCGAGCCCAGCATACTAACCACCTAAGCTTGAGTCCAGTGCACTAAAACCACTTGGCTATTGGATTGAATTGTGTTAGAAAACGTGGGGCAAAACACGAACAGGAGGAAAGAGCAGCACTCTATTTTAAGACACGGTACACTTGATCAAAATCTTGGCTGCAGATAATTTAATGGCATTCATTTATTTTATTTTTTTTATATTAGAATTCAAATTACAACAAAATTAACACCAAGTTAGCTGATATACAAATATTATTATTAGAAAATCCCTTTCACTCATTTTTTTAAATTATAAAAACAGTTATTGTAGGACCATTACAATTCTGGGCCAACTTGTCATGTGACTTTTATCATATTTTGTTTTCCACAAAAATTCGGCTTAAGTTTCTCAAAGGGTGGGTTCCCAGGTAGAGAAGATTGGCTTAAATTTTGTATTCTTGAAATGGAATCATAAGTAAGTGTAAATAACTTGACGACCTTTGGGTTTTTTAAGCAAAAATATACATAGCAGGAAGATTTCTCATTTAACATTGTTTGTAAAGCAATCTTTATTCTCGGTGAATTCCCCCAAAAAACTTCACAAGTTTGTCCGATTACATCTTGACAAGAAATTGAAGTATGCTTTGCTCAGGCATTAACTTATCACTAGAAAATTAATCAATCTATCACCAAAATTATTTCATATATAATTGAAAAGGCAGTAAATGTGTCCAGTTTCTTAAGGCAGTAAGGTGTCCAAAGCTTCTTAACCCCCTCAAATAACCCCCTGACATACCACTATTGTTTGTAGAGAATTGTTAAAATGTTATATGCAGTGTCTGTATGAGCTTAGTGTCATAGATTGGTAAATACTCCAACAAATTAATGACCATCAAACCTTACTTAGTAAGAAACACTGCAGCTGTTGATAGTATCAACTATTTTCAGAAAGGATTCCCTTCAAAGTTATATGGTTTTGATAATTTTTCACCCCAAAACATTTGAAAATCAGACAATTAATGCGTGAATCTTTTCTCAGATTTCTGGGGGTCGACTGAAAAATTCGAATTTCAATGGTGTCCATTCACAATTGCTGCGGCCACAAATTTGGTTGGTACCCGCCTTCAGCTTGCTAATGGATGGATTCAACGTTAAACTGAGATAGTTTTTTTGCTGTAGAGACTGTATTCAGCTGGAACTTTCACAGGTGATTTTTATTTTATCATTCTTAATAATTTGGCCTACAAATCAGCTGGTCAAAAACCAATCTATGACCCTACCTTTTTTATAGTAGTGAGTGGTATACAGTGGAATCCACTGTGTAATGCTTTATGTACCCTCTATGATACTTAACCCACAAAATTATGAATCGGTCTATGTGCAAGTTATATAAAACAAATATTGGAATGCATCCAATATTTGTACGCTATTTGCCCCAATGTTGAAACGGATATTAAGAAATTACTCTCAAACTTCTTGAATTATGCAACCCTACACACACCCCCGGCCAAAATTATCCAATGCCTGTGTATTTGAAAGCACACACTTGATCAGAGCTCCCTCCCCCATGGTGCTCTTCACCTGGAAGAAATTCTAAACTTAATATACAAACAAAAAATTGATTTCATAAACACAAAAAGGTACAGCTACTACTTACATTGGATTTGGATTACGTCTTCCATAGTGCTAGTAACAACCAAAGCTTTTGGCCTTTGCTATGCTCACAGTAAGCAGTGCTATCAAAAGATACGGCTGTTTCAAAATAGCACTCTGCACTAATGACGTTACTTGTGACAAAATACCTAGCTGTCGGACAAACATTCCATCAATTACGCGATCACCGCATCATTGACATGCCAAACTGCACTACCGGTAGTAAAATAGTCAGTACACGTGAGTAAATATAAAACTTTTTTTAGTGAAATTTGACACAATTGTCTGGGTACTTGGCTTCTGTTTTTAGCATTAGTAGAGAGTGCTATTGATGGCTTCGGCAGTGGCTATGGTTGACTTACTAAGAAGTCCTACTCTTCAATGTTGGCGCAGTAGCCAATGGCCATAGCCGGAGCCATAGTCACTTAATTCACACGGGGCCCAACTCTCCAATGCTCCATAACTGGATGAGTCTGCGAATACAGGTTCAATAAATTAAACCATGAACAAAGATATTGAAAGGTTGAAGGTTGCCAACATTAGGGCTAGATAGCTCAGTTTGTAGAGCGCCGGCAAGTTAATCCAGAGGCCACAGGTTCAAGTTTGCTCTAGTCCATTTTTCTTTGTTCAATTTAAAATTAGAAAAAAACACACACAAAAAAGACTTATTATAATACAAAAAAATCACGGCTCATTTTCACCACATTGATACCAATCCTATCATTTTTGATGGTCATTTTCATCAAAAGTGAGAGTTACCAAGTGAAAATGTCTCATTGTTAATATTCTGTTCCAAAATCTACATAAAGAGAGCTACCATTTTCAACTGAAATTGTTACCAATGATGTAAAGAATGAGGACTGATCTCAAAATGATTAAGGAAGAAGGCGTGCCTCTCAAAGACTGGATGATTCCACGGCTGCACTGTCTGCTTTTATCTGAAGACGTCCAAACCTAGCTACGGTCACAGTGAAAGAGAATAAAAAAGTAAATAAAAACTAGCGTCAAATTGTTTGTGTCTTGTTGATAAGTCTCATACAGCCACATACTCTACGGTGCATTATGCAGCTGACTTGGCAAAAACTTGTTCTTTTTCGTGATGGTATGCCAAAATCGTCTCTGTAATTTACACAATACACAGGACATACAACTTTACATCAGTTTAGAAGAACATGAGTTTGAGATGGAGCTCTGTTCAGAACTTTTATAAAAACACAAGTTCCAATTTAAATAAATGTCTGAACAGTAGTTGACTTTTAGGATAAAGGTAAGGGGCCATTCATAATCATCAAAGTTCGAGGTGGGTGGGTCAAAAGAAATATCTGAAAATCTAAATTCAGTTTTCAACAGAAAGATGAACATTTTTCAATCATTGATTATTCAGAATGGTCCCTAAAACATAAATGCAGGCATCTGCATAAAGAAAAGGGCTGTAGTAACCCCCTGGCATTCACGTTACTTGGTAGTCACTTAACAGCAACTACCAAAATTAGTTTGTTTGTACATCATAGCGTTAGGGAAGAGATGTAGAGAAAAAAACAGTAAAGTTACGTTTATTTGAAGAGGGCAGGGAGATGGAGACTAGTAAGCATTCAGTGTAGCTGGACCAATGATTTGGAACAATCTTCCTCCTGTCATTGTTTATCTCTATTTCGTAAAGCTCTTAAAACTCACCTCTATCTATGTTAGTTTGTGTTATGCGCGCCATGATCTTAATGGAATAATGCCGTATAAATTTTATTTGCTATGTTATGTTCAGGGATGTGATAGGCTGTTGAAGAAAAAACCTGAACTCTGACAGCAAAGCACGAAAGCTTGCGAGCTCGAAAACTTGCGAGCACGAAGCCCACTAATAATATTAATCTTTTGTTTTAAAAGCCCTACTCTGCAATCTGGGGCATTATATATGGTTTTTCATAAATTTGATCTTAAGTTAAATAAAAACAAAAACATTTCAATTTTTATTATTATTATTATATTTTTTTTGGGGGGGGGGGGGCAAAAAACCGGATTTATTTTTGGGGGGAGCAAACGGAGAAATCACATCCCTGTATGTTATGTTAGTAAGGTTATGTATGGCGAGGTCTCAAAAGGATGTGCCTTTATGAGTACAAATTGGGTGAGATTCAAATCCAAAACTGCTTGCTCTTCACTCAACGACTCGATCACTGAAGAGAGGGCAGCTAGCTACACTCTCATCATGGCAGCAGAACAACAGTACAAGAACAATCTCATGGACCCCGTGCACAGGCCGCCATTGCTGAGGTCAAGCAGGTTATGTGCAACTCTCATTCAATGAACTCAGTGAGGGCGCTGTTTGAGCTTGTGACTCTATAGGCAAGGGGTCTACTGATTTAAATTTCAAGCAATTCAACTGGTCTATCTAGTCAAAATACCTTTAAAGGATTTAGTACGTACATCAGTAAAAAAAAATACATAAAACACTTTGCTGTATTGGTTGAGTAACAAAGCACTGATTGAATACTCGAAAGAGAATACCAGAAAAGATGTATAAAAGAGACAAAAGGAAGGTCTTTCAGCACATTGTTTGACAGAGTTTGTATTTGAGCAAACCTTTAAAGCAAGAGCTGTGATGAGTGGTGAGACGTTATGTATCACCATGAACTGAGGCTTCTTTACCTTCCCCTGATGCTCTGGATGGACTGTATCTTGCACTTCCCTTCTGAAGGTCTCGAATCCATCTTCAAATTACAACATCAAAATTTGTCTGATCAAATCAAGGTAAAACAATCGTCTGGCATATGATGATTGGTTAAGTCTGATGACAATTTAACCAATCACGTCTGTTTGTGGTGGTGGATCTTTATTGATTAAACGAGACATATTTAGTGATAATGGAGATTTGTAACCAACAGACATAATGAAGCTAAACCACTGTCCACAACCAAGCAAAGTTGACTACTTGGAGCAAGTTCGAGTCCGCACATTTAGTCGACATGTGGTTGAACACTGACTAGCAACGGACATGCCAAGTGACGTACTCACTCAAACGACTCATTTGGAAGTCTAGTCAACAATCGGTACGGCATTCAAGCTGTTTTGCTACAGTTTCACTGGTTCCCTTATGCGCTTTATAAGGGGTTTGCATGAAACAAAGCTACTGGGACCAGGGAAGAAACCATGGTCCTGAGGCTGGTTCCAAATGGTCGACCACAGTAGTCAACCAATGGTCGGCCAGCCTTGGTTTGAGTCAAAATAGTCAACCTATAGTTAACCATGGCCGTCACACTGTATGAAGGCACAACCAGCATTAATTCCAGTGCCATCTGTCCCTCTTTGTATGGGTGAAACCAAGCGCAGCACAGTAGGTACATGCCTGTGCATGCTACACAATGGAATGTCCGAGTGAATATACACGTCAGCCGTCCGACTGACTGCAAAACATTGAGGGCGCTTTGAAATGTTCCAGGTGTTAAAACGTCCAGATTTTTTGAGTGTATACACGTCATAGTCAAACTAATTTCAAATGGAGCTTGTTTGCCAGTCAAGTATGACTACAAAATCGAGGATTCTGTATTTCAACACCACTGTTCTATTATGATTTTGACAAATTGTTTCGGGTGTCGAGAGTAACTTACAACATCAACAGCATTGGCACGATCAATAAGACAGCCATGACGATGAAGACGAAACCTCCATCAATGATATCCTTGGTATTGCTGTACAGTGCGTTGAACACTGCGGAGGATAGGAATGTCGTCAGGGTTTCCATGGCTCCAGTTAGGGAAAACATTCCACCTGGAATTGGGACGGCAACATTTGACAGCGATTCAATAATATTCTACAGCGCTACAATTTCACCAGGGATTTCTTGGCTCTGGTCTGATTCTGCTACTATTACTAATAATTCCCAAAAAGGAAAACCAGATGACTGGTAATTCAAGGTCTTAAAAAAAAAATAATAATAAAATTTGTTTTCATGTAAAATTGGGTACCACTGTGTGCACTTTCAGGACTAGTACTGCCAAGACCATGATTACCAAGAAAAATTTACAGCTCTCCGTGTTTTTGTTTACGGGGCTTGCTGATTGTGTAATAAACTGGGGTTTTCAGATTGACCTTTCTGATTATTTGATTAAGGCTTGCTTTTCCCGCGATTATTTTGCTTCAATTCCGATTCACTGAGCCTTCTAAGAGTACATTTGGTCTTTTTTCCCAACTGAAAAGCAAAACAGTGAAAGATTGTTTTCATCTACATTTCAGCCAAAAGAACGGCAAATAATTCCTTATTGAGTATTTGAAATTTAAAATAAAGAACTGTTGCTGTTGTTCAACTTACCTTGTTCATTGTTGCCAACGTTCTTGGAGAGAAGGGATCTTGTAATGGCTGCTGGGATGCCAGCTGGTGCGTACAGAATGGTCACTAAATCAAAATTGAACGAAAAGCACATGTTACAAACAGGTATATTTCACACAACCATGAACATTAACATTTCCGCTTTAGTCCAGTCCACCATTTTGCAAGACCCTATTGACTTCGAAATTCAAACTAAAATAACCTACAGGTTTATAGGAAAACAACCTTTTGGTGCTTAATGGCAACTTATTATTTTGACAGCAAAATCAAGGCTCGTGCTTTTCAACACAAAAATACCCCATCCCCCACAAATTGTCTCCATCCTCGATGCAATAGCACTCTGCACGAATGCCTAAATAGAAGCCCAATATGGTGATGTCACGCAAGTACTCGGATCCCAGACAATGTGTCAAATTTCACTGATGTAGGAACGCGTACATGTCCAAGCCATTGCTGTTTACTTGCGTCGTGTGTACTGTATTACTGCAGTCCGGCACTCCTATGTGGTAATCACATGAGTGGTGGAAAGTTTGTCTGCCAGCCAGGTATATTTTGAGCGACTTCGGCGTCATTAGTGCAGTGCCATTATTACACATAATATACATTTTTGTCAGTTACACATTTACAAATCAGCAAGTCATAAAACCTTAATGATTTGATTGAATGTCTTCTTAAAAAAAAAAAAATTATGTCTGATCCCTTAAGCTGAGATGGAATATTGTTATACCTCGGATTGAAATGGACACGTACATGTGAAGGGTTACATCTTATACCAAAAGAACACAACCTTACAACAGAAAGTCCCTACAAACATATGATTACCAATGCTTTATGAGAATCCAAAAAGTACTTACTCAAGAAAACCGTCATAGTGTCTCTAGCGAAGGCAATCATGATCATTGAGCCACTGCGGAACAGGAGAGCAATGATGGCTATGACAGTGTCAGGAGCTGTGGTTAATCTCAGTAGAGGCATCCCAATCATTAACGTCAAGGCAGCTACACCACTCTTAAGCCCCTGATAAAAACCTGATAGAGACATACAGTGAATGATTTCATAATAATAAAGAAAGAGTCAATGCTGATGAAAAAGTTAAACAATATGACTCAAGATCTAAGAAAATAAGTTGAAATTATGAAATTTCCACCTTTCAATATACCTTGGAGTTACCAACTTCAAGGAGCTTTGGAGAACAGTTTCAACAGTGGAACAAAGAGCCTGATTTATTTTTATCTGTGGAAATTACTGCAATTTTTTCCTCACCAGGAATACATGAAAAATGTGGGCACAAATCCACACTTTGCTAATCAGGATCACCAGAGCTTGAGCCCAGTGTGCTTAACTGACCGCTAGGCCACGATACGCATCGTTAATCAAAAGTGCTCAACTCTGCGCATGACATACTTACCAACTGTTGAAGCATCAAAACCCAAGGGTGCTTTCTTGATGAACAATATGATGGTGTCTCCAAATCCTTTGATGTAACGATAAAATAGTGGAAACATTGTCACTATAGGCAAGTCTAGCTCAGTTCTTACCAGCCATGATATTTGGCCCTTGTGAAAAAGTAGAGAAATTTCGTTGAGTACAAAAGCTGACCTACATCTCCATCATTCATATGATAATTGGCTTTTGACTTTTTAAACAACAGACTCTCTGTACAACCTTTAAAATGTTGAAACTTGGGACAGCCCCGTAATGAAAATTTTGCTGATTTTTCTGAGGGCACAAATCAAATTTAAGTAGTAAGAATATCATGCCTGTTTTTAATACCTGACGCACATTTACAATTTTGTACTTTCTCTTTCCAAAGTGAAAATGGATTAACACTAGCCACTTTAACACTTTAAATGAATTTCATTTTCATGTTATTGTTAAACCAGTGTTGTAAACTTTGTTTGGCCTTCACCAATTGCACTACATACTAGGGTTGGGGCATTTAACCGGTTAACCATTAACCGCTAAAAAAATGTTGGAATCCGTTTCCAAATTGCCTTAATGGTTGAACAAAACCGACAGTAACAAAATCTAATAAAATAGTGCTAACATGAAAATTCAATAAAAGCTGCAATAAAAAATATTAAAAAAATAAATATTTGGGATCTTTCTTTTCATGGAAATGTTAGCCCCAGATGATAAAACACAAGAAACGTACCTTCTCCAACAAGCTGAAGAATGAACAGGCAAAATATCAGCAGAACTATCTGTGACCTCCCACAGTGTTCTCGTCTCTTGGTGAGAACCCTGAGGGCACTCTTCACGTTCTCAAAGCGTACCAGCTCCTGGCAAATACCCTTTGATGTGTTGTCTGGTCTTCCTAGCTCAGTTTCTACTTGACTGTCAATGTCATCAACGAGCACTCTACTATCGAGAGTGCTGACTGCAGCCGTGCCGGACTCCCGCAACCACAACACCGTGTAGAGAACTACCGCCAGATTACAAGCGATGTAATAACCAAAGACTGCAATATAGCCAGCATGGTCTATGACGACCCCACCGGTTATATGCCCAATGAAGCTACCAACAAACGTCATTGCTTCCAGGATTCCAAATCTCATAGTTCTGTTCTCTGCATTCGTCACGTCCCCTAGGTAGCTGAATACAGCCGTGGTGAGGGTAGGGTAACTACCCGACAATCCCATGAGAACAGTTGCCAATACAATATACCACGGCGATGAAAATGTATACTTGACAGCAAATATCATGACGATTCCGTTCATAATGGATCCAATAGTAGGAAGAATGATTGTGACGCGTCGCCCGACTCGATCGGACCACGCACCAAAAAACAGGGTACTTACAATTGAAGAAACAGTCAAGAAAGCATTAATAATGATCAGCCAGTTCGACACTGCTGTTTGTGTGTACTCTTCCATATCTTTATGATGGGTAAGACTTTGACAGGCTGCGGTATTGTTGTACTCAATCTGGCAGAGTTTGAGATACATCAGCTGTATGAGGGCGCTGTACTGAAGAAAACTACCCAACATGTATAGCAGCATGACGGGTTCTACTGTCAGATACTGCCGGGTTTGGCGACAGAACCACAAGAAGGCATTGCCCACTCTTCGTGGGCAGGATGTAACGTCTGCCATGACGGTGCTCAGTACTACAGTAGTATCTGGGTTAGAAGGAGACAGAAATACCTTTAGAACATATCAAGAACAGTGCAACAGAACAAAGTATTTCCATACTTGCCTGCCTGCATACACGAGGCTACATTAAGACAAAAACCACTGGGGTTCAGTTTAACATTTATTAAAAGTACCCAATATAGTTTACAAAATGGACATCTCAATTATGAACCTAATTTAACAATGGAATCTTATCATTCAAAGGCTTTTTCCCAAGTTTGCTAGACCCTAAACCAAGTCCTTAAAAAAAGCAAATGTTTTACTTCAGGAATATTGTAAATAAAGGGTTATTTAGTTTTGGAATAAAAGAGTAGGCTAAGGGCAAGGCGACGAGGTCTTCAAACTTAAACGGTAGTTTAAAACCTTGCAGTGTTGTGGCTGTGCAATAAAGGACCGAGCCGAAGGTGAGGTCACTTATCACATGGCCAGACCCTTCAAGGTTTTAACAACCGAATAAACTTCAGACCAAGTGACAAGTCACTACTCTCTTGTTACAATTTCTGTCACATACTCGGTCACTGACTGAGTTGAGTCAGGCTCTGTTTCACGAAGATTCAAAATTGCATGTAATAAAGCAGACCAAGTGACCACTGACTGGGGCGCTGTACTCATTTCTAAATATTTAATTTTGACATCTGCGGTCGTACTCGACCGCAGCTGTCTTTTTTTGTAAAAAGGAATACAGCGCCCCAGCCCAGTTTACTGGAGTCTACATGCAACCATGGAGGTAGTAGGAATTCCTACCTCCAATGCAACGCTCAACTGCAAGTGTAATTGTGCGTATGCTCGAGATGCCCTCAGATTTTCAGTTAAACTAGAAACATTGCCCCACCATGGAGGTACTAGAATTAGATTCTACCTCCATGGCCCCACCAATAGTACACTGTAGAAAAACCAACAATCCCCACCAAATGTCATGCCCATCCTGTGTATGCATGCTGTTCGTTTTCGTCCTACCTCCATGGACATGGTTTTGTGGTTTTACCGAGTTTGCATGATGGATGATCTGTGATGTGTGTGATGACCCCCTCCCCGTCCCCCCACCCCCGGAAATATCCCAAATTCCCTAAACAAAAGATAGTGTCTGTACTGTCTGTAGTAATGGATTTTGAGAAAAATGTTCAGTCGCTTTTTAAGATTTAACAACAAATACCTTCACATAGAACTTAGAATAAACTCCGTCAACATCATCATCGACGATTCGACCCAAATAGTGAAATAGAACGAAGAGCTGAGCGACCGCGCGGTTCACACAATCAAGAAATAAAATGTTTAAAGGGCGCCCTCTCTGTCCGTGATTCGCATTGTACGGAGTTGTACCCAATCAAATCTCATGACATTTGAACGAACCATTGAATTAGTACCAGACTAAATATATCGTGGGACGTGTCATGACAATGTCGAACGCGCGTTTTTTAAAGTTGAAAACTTTATGCGCAAAACTTCATAAACTAATTATCAAATGTTTGTACAGTACTGCATAAGGTTTCTTTGAAGTTGCATTATTGGTATTCGTAGAATGTGGAAGCGACTTTGCTTGGACGCGGGTATCAAGAACCAACCAGATCTAGCAGAGGAATCGCGGGTAAATTCATAAGTTTTCCGGACAATTTGTTTATCACTCAGTGTCGTATCAGAGAGGCTCGGCTGCTTAGAACTAGTTGAATATTTAACCAAACTATTTGAACCAATTGAAAACTCCAAACATTTTAGTAGGTTGTGAAAAATATTGTAAAGAAACTGCAGTTTAAACTGTTATTAGAAACTCATTGTTGAATGTGTTTACTGTTAGTTAAAAATTAATAATGATTAAAAATTAATCAAAAAAATTGCAAAATGCAGAACTTGAAAATTGTTGGAGCGCCCTCAATATGGAACGCCAAAGAGGCATTTAATAATCGGTGATGGTCTTTTACAACCGGTGATCAAATTTTTAATCGGTGATGGTCTAACGGTGATCAACTTTAGCAATCGGTGATGTATCACGATCGGTGATGGTCTTTCGCGATCGGTGATCAACTTTAGCAATCGGTGATGCATATTCACGATCGGTGATGGTCTTTCGCGGTCGGTGATCAAATTTAGCAATCGGTGATGATGCATATTCACGATCGGTGATGGTCTTTCGCGATCGGTGATCAACTTTAGCAATCGGTGATGCATATTCACGATCGGTGATGGTCCTTTGCGATCGGTGATCAACTTTAGGGATCGGTGATGGTCTATCTAGTTCACACCACTCACCACTCTGGTCATCGACTGACTTGTCAGACATTTTAGAAGAGTACCATTTTAAAACTGTACTATATGTAATTATTTCACTTTTTACTTTCTTTAATTGTTTACTTAAGAACCTGATTTTATTACATTATTGATAACATACACGGTGTTATTTATTCCAGGCCTGGATGTATTACTTTTTTGTTGTATGTATTCTAGTTATTGTTAGAAACTGTTCTGTTCTTTCTAGTTCCATGTTTTGACCATTTTAAAACTTTATTGTTTTTTCTATTACTTTTGTATCAAATTCCGTTTGTATTCTCTCGAGGGGATAAATAATATGGTCGATTTGTTTCCCTATCTTACTCATACCCGAGTTCACTTGTATTCTAAGACTTATTAGGCCACGAGAATGAAAGTTAGAGATTTGTGTCCGGACTTTTATGAAAACACATGAGGCTTTTTTTCATTAATCATTATTCATTATTTTTTTATGACCGTGGTGTTTTACATAATACAAGCAGTGGCATAGCCAGAGTTTAAAGTACATGTATACCCATACGCAAAGTGTAGCGAACGGCCTAAGGGTCCTTGTTTCTAATTAATACTGCTGAACACCAAGATAAGGGGAGCCCGAGACTGGACTGGAGGAAAACAAACTTTATTCGTAACAACTCTGGTCTCTTTCTGACTCAACCTTACAACACAACTCCTTGTGGATTTCATTTTAACACCAATAAATAGTGTCAAAAATTTACACCAAGTTTGGTGTTAATAACGAATTAATTCTAAGCATTTGTGTTGATTATGATATCCGCCCATAATATAAGCACCACGAGCTCAATTACATTATTCGAATTTATCAATAATTTTCGAAAATGTTCCTATTAAGACAAGGCCAAGATTCTGGGCCGAATGTAATCATTCCGTGCCACGAAAATAATGTCATAATTATAAACAAGTATGGAGATAATTACCCTTGGAATGTAAAAAGTTGAGATTTCACCATTACCTGTTATAGCCTAATACTATTATTATTTTTTATAATGAAATAAAGGCAAAGCCCATTATAAAGTGAGGGAAGTGCCTGTGGGTGGTTTATGTGATGTTTTGGTGTGTTTCTCTCTCTCTTTTTTCTCTTTTTTTTTGGGGGGGAGGGAGGGGGTTTGCATGACGGGGGCGTGGGCGTTTTAACTTTCAGTCTAACTGTATCGTGCACGCAGTAGCCTTCAAAAAGGTAGAATAATTACCGATATGCTACGCCAGTCTTACCATTTGTAAAACTAAATTATTTTGAATTTGTTTGATTACTTAACGTGACTGTTAAAAACGATCTAACATGTATAGCTCTGCTTGTTTTTCTTTCGTTTCGCTAAAGTTTGATAATTAAAAAAAACCTAAATTCATAAATTGACTGGCCTACTTTGAAAGCTTTTTAAATTTTTATTATGATTTCATAATTTCAAACTAACATTTAACACCGACAATACATAATATTGTTTTGTAAAAGGTCACTGGTGAAGTGCGCAAAATAATACACATAAAATGTGGTCAGACACACCTCATGAAGAAATAAATGCAGTTGATTCCACATTATCAAAATGACAAGTTGACAAGGTTAACATAGAAATGTTAAGTTCACGTTTGAGGCAACTCATGCCATTTTCAACAGCGAGACCATGACCAAAATACATTTACGAAAGTTGGCCATATTAATCATTTATAAACAAATTACTAAATGTAGATACTGGGATGAGAAAAACCAAGGTACTTGCTTTTAACAATTAGGCCTATTGGTGTTAATTTGGGGGTATTCAACTTTAAAGTACGCGGGTGATGGTGCACTTAGAAACCAAGTAAAGAACAATCACAGATTTTCAAACTTTCAATTAATGAAGTGAAATAAAACATTAATAGCGAAATAATACCGATATTGCAGAACTAATCAACAGCTGTGAAAGTCTACACCAATCAAAACATTGATTACCGGTCATGAATAGAAGACCATCACCGATTGCTGAGTTGATCACCGATCGCAAAAGACCATCACCGATCGTGAATATTGCATCACTATGGTGTTCCATATGTGCCACTCCTTCCGTCGCCTTTTCAATTTTGTCCGTCGCCTTTTCAATTTTGTCCGTCGCCTTTTCAATTTTGTCAGTCGCCTTTTCAATTTTGTTCGTCGCCTTTTCAATTTTTTTCGGTCGCCTTTTCAATTTTCTTCCGTCGCCTTTTCAATTTTGTCCGTCGCCTTTTCAATTTTCTTCCGTCGCCTTTTCAATTTTTATTTTTTTTCTGAAACGGCCACGTGACTGTCACATGATGACCATGTGATGATTTTTTGGCAAAGAAAAATGATTGGATACCTCAACCATACTGTCTATGTACAGGCTTTGCTTAGTAAATCAAGAATGGAACTGAAAAAGGATATTATCGTAGTTATCTGGTCTCGCGACTGGATGAAGCAACGTATACATTTTGGCAACTGCGGCCGGTATGCCTCCCAAAGGTCGAATTTCCTTCGGAGTCATGTGATAGTCACCTGGTAGTCACGTGGACCCACGTTGGAAAAAATTGAAAAGGCGACGGAAAAAATTGAAAAGGCGACGGACAAAATTGAAAAGGCGACAGACAAAATTGAAAAGGCGACGGACAAAATTGAAAAGGCGACGGACAAAATTGAAAAGGCGACGGACAAAATTGAAAAGGCGACGGACAAAATTGAAAAGGCGACGGACAAAATTGAAAAGGCGACGGAAAGGAGTGGCACATATGGAACACCATACATCACCGATTGCTAAAGTTGACCACCGATCGCGAAAGACCATCACCGATCGTGAATATTGCATCACCGATTGCTAAAGTTGATCACCGATCGCGAAAGACCATCACCGATCGTGAATATGCATCACCGATTGCTAAAGTTGACCACCGATCGCGTAAGACCATCACCGATCGTGAATATGCATCATCGATTGCTAAAGTTGATCACCGATCGCGAAAGACCATCACCGATCGTGATACATCACTGATTGCTACAGTCGATCACCGACCGCGTTAGACCATGGAGGTAGGAATGTTAGACCATCACTGATTAAAAATTTGACCACCGGTTGTAAAAGACCATCACCGATTATTAAATGCCTCTTTGGCGTTCCATACCTCTAGAACTGCGGGGCCTCCCCGTACACATGTGTATACATGCATGTGCACCAGTCCTCCAGTAAGATTTCACCGTGACGGGAGCAATTTTGTTGAGACATTCAATAACAAGAAATTCGGTGTTGAGACATTAATTATTTGGGAAATAATTTTTGAAATATAAATCATTTGAATGCCGAAAAATAATAAACAATTTGTATGCAAACACGCTGAGTTTGGCAAAACTTAATCATCTCCACATAATTTGTAATGACAAAGTTGTAGCACACGAGGAGGAGGGGGAGGGAGGGAGGGGGGAAGGGGTCCCCCAGCCCCTTTTCTTTTACCGATCAAGATACAAAATTAAGAAGGGGAGTGAATACTTTAAATGGGGGAGTATTTGAAGAGATCATGACACCGACTGGGGGGGGGGGGGGAGGAGTAAAAAATGCAAACAATAACATAAAATGGAATTATTTCATCAAAGAAAGCATTTCAATGCAGATTTGCTTTTTATATTTACGTAAGATGGAAAACGTAATATTATTTCACTCCTCTGTCTTTTCCATTTTACGCTATTCAAACAATAAATCCACTTGCCAACAGGACATAAGGACATAGATACTAGTATTAGGGCATATCTAAATGCAAATAAATGTTAAATTGTTTAATTTAAATGGTATCATGGAAGAAAAACAAAGTATTAAAAGTCAATCCACGGCTGGTAAGGTCCCGGATGTCACTCGATACACAATCACATTGATTCCCACTCCTATCCAATCAAAATACCCAGTCTGCGGTTTTACCCCCAATAATAATATGAAGAGAGAAAAAACCCAGGGTGTCATCGTTAGGCAAGGCCCAGCTGCATTGTGCGTGTGTGTACAAATACATGGCAATCACTATTTGTAGGCAAACTCTTCACCTGTTGTGATTGTGCGCATGTTTTGAAAAGCAGGTCACGCACATCAACGTTAGGTATGCAAGGCGTCTAGCCGTTCGAAGCTGGCCAGCTAGCTGCCACAATGTACAACCGTAAGCTCGCTAATTCAGCCACCATGGTTGTTGCCTCGTTGAATTGTAGTTCACACTAGACTCAAAAATCCTTCTCCAAGTTCACAAAGCGGACGGACGTACGGGGAGAGTACCCATTCGTGAGCGCTCTCCACTATACTGCTGGGAGATATTGACGACAGACCGCGGTGCCAGTGAGTTTATGTGGCAAGTCTGGATTTGTTTTATCTACTGCACACCGAACAACCGAGGAGTTGGACGTTGAAGTTTGTTGCGTGACAGTTTTCACGGGAATTCCTGCGGCAAGTATTTATCATGTTTATTGTACATTTCAACACAAGGGTTCCCACACGTGGTTAGTCATTACTGTTTTGTCCTGGTTGTGTATTTTTGCTAGTACAAGTAATACCATGGAGGAAGGACACAAGGTATTTTTCTGTGAATCGGGAATCTGTCCTTTGCTCATATTAGTCATTGCTGCTATGCATTGACACATAATATTTATTTGTTTTATTACAGGCATGATAATCTTTTCCCCCCTCTGAAATATAATTATCTAATTTCAGGGAAATTGTTATTAAATAGCCTTAAAAGCCAATCAAAAAAACTACTTACATCATCATGTGTTATATTTTTTAATAGGTCAGCTCTTTTTCTCAAACATTTTCAAACTTTTCCAAGTGCCAAATATCATGCCAGTATATAATAATTATTAATAAATGTATCTCAAAACTTTCTTTTGATGTAATAAATTTCTTGGAGGTAGGCTTTAGGCTTAAATCCGTTTTGAAACTTTTAGAATGCTTGTTTATACCCATCAAACTGTTAATTTGTGCTAAACTTTTTTCCTTGTTTACCTTTGTCAGCTGCCATCCACCCTCTGTTTTTTTTGTTGAGGGACAAAAACTGAAATAAGCCAAGTGCAAAGCATTGTCCAAAGTTATGCCAAAGTTTAAATGCCAATTGTGCATGCTACACTCCTCTTTTTCAGATACAGAACTGCTTGATTAGCTGGTGGTGGTAAGCCATTCTTTAAGCTTTGGCTTTCCAGTTGAGAAAAAATTGAACTTTTAATTGTTCAACACTTTTGATCATATAAAAACGTCATTATTGAATCAGGTGATAATCAATTTGTTCAAAATGACTGAATTTTTAAAAACTTTTTTGAACAAAAATTATGTTGGTTTTTTAGATAAGTTGATATACAAAATTGATTGAACTGTTTATGAAAAGAAATGTTTTAAGCAGTGTTTATTTGGGGGAGTAAATGACAACAAATAAAGATTTTGCTCTGCCCTGATTTTTGGTCATACATCAGGTCTGGAGTTTCATCAGGGAAAGGTCATTTTCAATTTGCGAGGGGCACTTCCATTTGAAAAATATTAAAGTCTATCAAAACTTTTGAAGGGACACCAAGGCCAAGACTTGGGGCAACAAAGGTCGTAATTCCAGGCAGGCCTGATAAATTTTAAGATTTTATTATTTATCCCATGCATGAATTATTTCAGATTACCTCACCGATTAAAATTTCTCATGTATAAATATTTAAACGTTATATAATTTCTTTTCTCATCTTGTTTAAACAGGAGTGAACTGGTCACAACATTTTGTCAAGATTTAGAACTTATTTTTTCTTTAAAAATGAGTTAACTTCAGTTGTTGCCTCTGATGAAATCCTACATGTATACAGTTTGATTAACGGCAACCACAACCAACCTTTGAACGTAAAGTTAGCCCGAACAGTCATACTAAAGGAACATTCTATAGACTGCAGCAGACATGCTGTCGTACTTTCTCATTGTTCTGTGCATGGTGCTGCACATTGAAGCGCTCTCCTGTGGGCCTTGTGACTTAGAAACCTGCCCATCTGTCTCCTGCAGTGGCTCACAGATACCTGGCCCATGTGGCTGCTGTACTGTCTGTGCTAAACAATCGGGAGAATCATGTGGTGGTCAGTACGACCTGGCTGGACGATGTGACGAGGAACTTATGTGCGCGGTCAGTCTGGAATTTGGAGAAGCTGTACCACAACAAGCTGTTGGAGTTTGTCAAGGTATATCGCACTGTCATAAACCTTAAACTTTTAAATATTTTGTATAAGTAAATATTATTTGCATTTTGTTGGAATTGGTTAAATTTTTAGGCCCAATGATAAAGACAAAGAGTTTTCATATTTGTGAACAATTTGGATTGAAAGAAATTGAAAGAAATTGTAACAGAAATGCTGGGTTATGTTAGCTGCTGAGAAAAATATTGGTTTGGTATCTTTGGCCTTTGGGGCAAGAATGTGGAAAACATGCCCTTTCATGAAAAGTTCCTTGTTTATTTTGTTAAAACTACAAATGAACAATGTACATTGACAAGTTGACAAGCTGTGTTCCTGATAGTTGAACTTTTAAGAAGGTTGGAATTTGGAGATACAGACAAACAAGGTGTAAGAGAGTTGATAATTTGCACAGTCGAAGAAAATTAATTTGACTAGACTGTTTTAGAGGAGGGGATCGGGACAGTATTTTGAGTCTGACATTTTAAGGAATCCACAGGGACCATCCAAAGACAGAAGATCGAAGAGCCTATAATTATTGCAAAGTTCTTGACCTTGGTGCTTCTTTTAATATGTTTCTACAGTCTTTACAATTTTACAATCCAGGCAACTTTTGTTCTCATGAAGGGCTTTGTTCCTAATGTACAAAATGAAACAGTTTAAACTAATGTTATATGACCTTGATTTGAATCCTTGTATCCTTTTTAGCAAATTCTCTCTCAAGGACATTCACAACTACTTTTGAATCCAAACATAACGGCTTCTGTTGATAATGGTATTCATTTTCATTATAAAATGTATGTTCTCTAAACGGAAATGTTTTCCATCATTTAGCCTATTATTTACCTTTCCATAAACAGCATGACCAAACTTTAACATACATCCTTAGAACAACATTTCATGCTATCTTGATATGACAACATGCAAGGTGTCATGATTCTCAGTACATTCACTTTTGTTCATTCACCCTTGAAAGTAGGAAATCCTGTGTTAGCCACAACTCGGGTTTAATGATGAATTGCTAGTTTTAGGACTAAGTACTCTTGATGTTTACGCCCTTAAATGCATAGAGTAGCAGTAACTGTTCATTTGTGTATTGCATTGTGTGCGCTAGCAACCTCATTGTCTTTGTAATTTAAACAAAAAAACAAAATTATTAGGTGGGGGGGGGGGGAGAAATGGAATGTAGAATATTTCAGCTCTTCTTTTCTCAAGTATATTTTCCTTTATTAAGTGCCAAAGATGGGGATCTCAAAAAGAAAGAAGAAGTAAGGAGTGGACCTTTTTGAGTGACATTTCGGAATTCATTTTCAAGAGGCTATGTGTAATTTATTTGGCAGTTGTTTGCTGTGTTTCAATTGGTTTAACCTTGTTATTGTGGATCTTATATTGGAGGTCATTGAAGCAAAGGGACAGGTGTGTTTGTGTGTGTGCACGAAGGTTGAACAATCAAGAGATGGGCAGAAGTCAGCTGACTGTTACTAATAATCATCAATTAGGCAATGCATGAAACAGGATCAGAAAAGAGAAGGCAGACAGTGGAAGAATTACCTGGTCACCACACCACCCCCCTTGATACACCCTCTCTCAATGTTGATTAAAGTCACATTGTCTGGATCTAATGTTATTTTTATTTCATGCTCAACAAGGACACATTAACAAACTTACTCACAAGGACACATTACAAAACTATAACATTGCAAGATTTGTTACTGCTACATACAGATATTCTAATTCTCCCGGAGTTACAAATGCATTCTTTGTCATACTGTAGCTCACATTACAATCTATAAATATCCACTACTCTGTACACTTTGAGATTGTGCTTGACTTTCAATCAAATGTCTAAATTGTTATTAATAAGGTTTTGGTTAGTTTCAATTTGAGGAAAAACACTTCTGTATAGATTTTGTCCGCTGGGTGATTTTTGAGCTGAAGAAATATGTCATTTGACATGGCTCCAAATGTTGGGTTTTAGGTCTTTTTTTTTTACTGTATTGTGTGCCTTTTGTTCAATGACACTTTTAGGACAGGTACAGTTGCTCAATGATCTTTTTGTAGGCCTATGTAACTGAGACAATAATATTAATAAAGGCCATGATATCATCAGCGTTTTCACAAACAGCAAGTTCATAAAAAAACAGTCACTAAAAGAATGTTTGGAGTTTTCATTAAATAATAATAATAATATCAAGCATTTATAAAGCGCCATCTATCTAGCTAGGCTATTCCGAGGCGCATATTATTACCCCTGGTCACTGGGCCATTTTTATCAATCCTGAAACCATATCAGCTCCCTGGGGAGTATATACAGCCTGTGCTGCAATATATGCGCTACTAGGCTAAATCCATCACAAGAACCATCTCTGCCCTCACAGGCAATCATTGATTTGCCATTTAGGCCTATCTATTACATTGAATGACATAGCGGCTAGAGCTGGCCCGTACGGTGCCAAAAATGAGGACACATCCTTTTAAAGTTTTCACAATTGTATTACCCAAATGGCCTAAGTTTGAGTTTTCACAAACTACAGCTAATTGCCGTTTACACATTGGTTTGTATAATGCACAAAGACCTCGTTTCACTTTAGGGACAATTTTATTAAGCTGTTTATTACTCTTAGATTACACTCACTATGATAACAATAAAATCAGATTTGTTTGATTTGAGATCTCCACTTTCATGGGGTGGTAAAATGTCAAAGTTTAATTGGCAAACAGTCTCAGAAACAACGATTTTAAATATAGTTTAACTTCAAACACGGTTTTCTCCAAACAAGAAAGTTTGGCTGCAGTAGCTCAATTCCTTGTGGCTCAAGTTGAAGTGTGATCAATGCAAATTATGCATGTTTGCCCAAAGATGTCGCTTTCTTTTTATATACATTCCTCTGGCAGTTGGCATAGTTCTCTAAAGGCATGGGCACAAGTGACCAAAGTATTTGACAAATGCTGGTTGGAGTGTAAACACATGAAACAAAGACACAACAATTTATAGTCTAGGCAGTAAGGAAGGTCAAGTTGCTGAGATTGGAAATAGAGACTAATGGCTGTGGAATGCTGTGAGAGAAAACGCTAGAAGCCCAGGCTCGCATGGCAAGAGCTGGGCTTACCTTTTATGGAGAATGCTCCCCCTGTTTAATCAACCCCTTGCTGCTACCTGTAATAGGCCTCTTTGAATTAATTAGACATGATGCAGCTACATGTACCCATCGCTGCATAATAACATGAATGCTTTCAAATGGAACAATGTAGGAAAAGCTGAGCCATCGAGGAGAGAAATGGGTTATCGGTGTAAAGCAATAGGCTACCTCTCATACTGATTGGTGAATTAGTCACCTTTCACTTTTATTTGCCCTTTCCGTGTTTTTCGGCCTTTATTTTTAAGGAGGTGGAAATTCCCAATAAGGATGATGTATGGAGAGTGTTTGATGAGACAAGCGTTCTGGAATGAGTTCTTAGAGTCAAAAACAAGGGTTAAGTGTTTTTCAAAAAAAGTCTTGGTGGTTGTTCCTCATACGATTCCCATCTTCGGAATGGGTAGTTCCTGTGGGGAAGGTTGTATGCTCGGTATATTCAATGTTGTTCATTTACCCTTGAAAGTAGGAAGTCCTGTGTTACCCAACTCAGGTTTAATGATGAATTGCAAGTGTTTAGGACTACTTTCTCTTGATGTTTCCAAGCATTTTGGAAATGAGCTCTTAGTAGAGTCAAAAACAAGGATCACATCAACTTAAAAAAAAGTCTTATAGTGGTTGTTCCTTCGGAATAGGTGGATGCGGTGGAATGTTTGATCAAGATTGAATTTCAAGACTTGCTGGGGAAAATATCAAACAGATGTGAGCATTTAGTGAGAGTGTACAAACATGTTCATACATTATACTAAGTGATTTATAAGTATATTGACATTAATTGAGTACAGTGTTAACTCAAAACTTGTTACTGATATTTTTGTAATAAATCAACACCTTTATACTGGACATTTAATGGTACAAATACAAGAGTTTGAATTTGAGTGACACTTAGAAAACATGTTAACATGGTAGATTTCAAGTTGAACTTCCAGATTTCGTTTTTGTTGGGAAATTTTTTTTTCCTTGGTGGTGAAAGTGTTTTGGTTTGTTTTGTTGGAGGTGCACTCAGGTTAGCCTTATTCCCCATATTGTATGAAAGTGGGTTAGAGGCTTTGCCTTGCTCTAAACACAATTTGTTATCACATTGCACTCACCTCAACACCATAAATCATAGAGGACTGGACTTACCTTGGATTTACAAGCATTTAAGCCCTGCTAATAAACAGCAGATCTGGCCAGTAAGCAATTAGTCTGTATTACACAAGTACTCAGCCACCTGATTACTTCCCACAGTGATGAGGTGTAGTTAATTGATTGAACTCAAAGCCCAGTAATGGACCTGTAATTAATTCCTCCCCTGGAGACTAATATGTGTACACAAGTAATGGGTTTTTCACACTTGAGGCAGCAGATTCACATTAGCACTGTGGGCTCTTGTGTAGGCCACACACATTTATAGGTGATTATCCAATGTGAAAAGCAGAGCAGACTGCAAGCAAATTGTTGGTCTTTCTTGGACCGCGTTTACACTTGATCCAGCAAGGGCGATCAAAGGAGGATCGGATCCTGCAAGGGCGATCAAACTGATCGCTGACGCGTTTACACTTGAGTCTGATCTCGCATTGATCCACTTTGCCCGGTGCCTGTTGAACGGAAGTTCAACACTGCTCGTGTGTGACCCCGTACAACAGCCTCAGTCCAAGAAACAACGTAAAAACCACCAACAAGACTATAACCTTAATACATAAATACTGCGACAAGAAAATACAAAATGATTTTCAAATGCTTTTCAAATGCTAATGTAGGGCCAATGTTTTTCCGCGATCGCGGAAAACGGACGGAATTCCCAGATTCTGCCCCTTGAAAAATTCTCACCCAAATTGCATTTTCTCCCTCCCTTTAATCAACAGCCACACACAAACTAGCTTACCCCTGCTCTATATGAACACACAAGTTGATTGTTCTCTCATAAAGGTCGAAAATCAACCGTAAATTTTTAACATTTTGTCGCCAAAGCGAAAACAAAATGGCTGCCGGTCTGTTTTTGTTGAGAACGTGATGTGCAATATTTGACACCACAGCGGCTGTTACATGCTTCAAACTTATTTTTGTTGCAGCGATCAGTGCAATACCTCCATGTACATACATTTTTGAAATTGCCAACTCCGGAACTGAATCGGCCGTTGATTTATTGAGAGTTTTGAACATGAAGCAGAAATTTGTTCATGTTTTCTTCAAACGGAATTTACACATTTCTGAAACAGAAAATCAATGGCCTTACATTATTAGCAATGAAAACTATAATAAAGAGAAATGATTAGAAAAACGAACGAGAAGGAAACAAGTCGAAGCATGTGGTTCGTCACGTTTGTTTCAGAACAGGAATGCAAATGGCAAGTACCATTTAATTCGTGTAATGTTCTTTTGTGCACATAAATTCTGTTTTTACGTGTTGGAACCAGTGTACGGGGACGCTTGCATTGCACTGGTTGTTTCAACATGCTTTCGCGGTTTATTTTTTCAACTCGGCACCCCAGTCTGTTCGACGAGACCGGAAGTCGGTGGGTCAAATTGCGGGGTCTGATCCTGCGTTGCGTTTACACTACGTTTTTGATGCACCTTGCAGGATCAGATCCTCCTTTGATCCCGCAAAATAGGGGGATCAAAAAGGAGAATCAGATCCTGATCGCTCTTGCGTTCACACTAGCTGTTGATCATCCTTTGATCGCCCTTGCGGGATCTGATCCTCCTTTGATCGCCCTTGCCGGATCAAGTGTAAACGCGGTCTTGGTGGTGGTGAAATTTACAATGCAACCTGCTCAAGCTTTGCTTCTGCTATCAGTGTAAACACCTATGTGTGTTTGATTTGCTTTCTGTTTACATCATTCCTTCCTCCTTGCTTCATTATTATCATGTTAGGAGTGCAATGTTATGAATTATTTCAGGCCTGGGCTCGATTTCACAAAGAGTTAAGATTGATCGTAACTGCAAATCCATGGCAGTTGCTTAGCAAAGAGTGATGTCACAATACAAATCACTATGGAATACTGACAACTCATCTTAAGATGAATCTTAGTGCTTTGTGAAATCGACCCCAGGACTGGTGTTTGAATTGCACACGTGATCAAAACACAAAACAGGCGTTACTGTCTCATTATGAATCAATTGCAGTTCCCAAGACAAGTTACATGTAGGCTATACTATTCAAATAACAAAAGACATAAATTCTGAGAAAATGAATAGGAAGAAATTTATTGCCTACTTTGGCTGTACTGTTTGAGCACAGTTTTTGGGGGGTCAGCTCCTGCTTTCTTCTCTTTTGTAAAGGTTTTCTTATTTCTTGTAGACTATAGCCCATTTCACACCAGAGCTTTTTTATCCAACATATTTTGCTATTTTTCGCAACCAGGATAAAAAATAGCAAAACCCACTCGTGTGAAAGCTATCCTAGTTATGAAATAGCAAAAGATCCTGACTAAATACCTACTACAAAAAATCGCAACTGCGTTATAATCGCACTGATCGGCCGTGTGAAACGACTCAACCAAGGACGTTGGTTATGCTGTTGTAGTACGCCTGCGCAGAATGCGTCATGTGCCTCGACCGTGTTGACACCCGGTTGACATGACGACATGTCCTTCCAAGATGGCGACATCAGAAGAAATTATGTTTGTGCTACTTCTCTTGAGATTTTTGCAGCAATTTCAGTGTGTGAATTCCAGTCGAAGACACGCAAATGCTTTCCTCGGATTCAGAAGGAATTCGAGTAACAGCCAGCAAACGTGTAGGTTAGCTCGCCTGCGCCAAAGGATGAAAATTCGACGCAGAATTCGCTCTAGAATGTTCGTCAGAGCAGCGTTCATAATGCTGGCCACCGTCAGTCGTAGATTACACATCCATGCGGAACATACAACGCGGGAAAATCACTGGTTGCCTACTGAGAGCCAGCCAGTTGAAGAGTTTCGCGCGGCATACCAGCGAAGTAACACATGACCTTTGACCTCGCAGTAGCCAAGCCGACAACAAGGGACGTTGGTTCGGTTGTCGTGTGAAACACCCTTGTGAAATAGCAAACCACCAAGGTGCTAGACAGTTGGCGCCCGTAACCGAGGACGTTGGTTGTCAGCGCTCGTGTGAAAAGGGCTTATGATGCATTGGGCAGTGGCAGTTGAAACATCAAAGGCCAAACCAGCTCATACTAGAATAAAAGTCCAGTGGCATACATTGTTGGATTTGGGAAATGTGTTGCAATGGAGTACAATAACTCCTTTAAAAAAATATATATATATATTTACACTGGAAAGCGTAAAACTTCTGTAGAAAAGTGTAAGCATACTTTATTGTGGCAGTTTATAAAGCTTATTTTGTAGGTTCATTTTCTGTTCAAACAAGGCACACATAGGCAGGTCTAGGCCTGATACTTGAGCGAAGCAACGGAGGCAATTGTCTCCATTGCCCGGTCAAGGAGAAAACGCCTTAATGCCCTTGCCATTTCAAAAACCAAGCATCAGCCCTGCATGCGTATTTTTTTTCCCCAGGACGAACGTGGGCTATTAACATAAAATGAACGTGTTTGACCGTAAAATACCCTCGTGCATGCGTACTCGTTTTAACCATTTCAGCTCCAAGGGCGACTATAGTCTACTGTGCACTATACCCTGCTTCAGCCCCAAGGGCGACTATAGTCGCCCAAGATAACACACAACAAAGCACTCAAGCCTGGGCACAAAGGCCATTTGTTAAAAAGCTGTAGTTTTGTCCATGTTCACCCTCCATACCCAAGCCTACCATCATTGGAAAGAGAAAGATCGGATCTTTCCAATGACGGTAAAATAAGATAGGGTTGTTATTATGCAATCGCTTCAAATTAGAGTAGAAAGATCCGAAATGCCAAACACCTATGGAGCGCCATAAGGTTGTGTGCAAAAAAGTGTTTGGGTTTTCAGAACACACTGAGGAAGCAAAGACCAAGAACTTGGAAATTTTTTGGCTGATTTCAATGATTTTTGAATTATATGAAAGGAAATTCAATAAGTAAGACAATTGTTATAACTCATTAAGCTCTTAAATAAAATCTTCAAGGTAGGCCTAATAACAGAGTTTGTAAAATCAAACTTTGAACACCAGCTTCCTGTTTTGTCAGGAAGTGTGCTTCACGCTTGAGTGGTCAAAGAATGTGGGCTCCAGCAGTTGTTTATGTCAAAAGAACTTGGGGCTGAAAGGGTTAATGTATTTAATGTCCAACCCTAACCCTAACCCTAACCCTAACCCTAACACTAACCCTAACCCTAAAGCCGTGTTCGCATTGGATTAATGTTTTACCGAGACAGTGGTTAACATTCCAAAAGGGGAAACTTACCAGCAGCGTCCGCACTTGGATTAATGACGTGGGTAAACTAACCGACGCAATCGGTAAAGCTATACCGACTAACTTAAGACAAACACAAGAGGGCGCTATCGCAATGACCTTTGACCGGGGTGCATGACAGCGAGAATGCAATGAGTGCAACCGAGCTTCCGTCCGTGTAAACAATTGCGTGTGTACGACGTGTCACCACACGATCACGTGGCGCGGCGGGTAGATCGGGGGACCGGATGTGGCTTTTTACCGGGACGGCTTTTACCCTGATCGCGTTCGCACTGGACTTTTTGGCTCGGTTAAACTGACCTGGTCAATTTAACCGGGCAGACGTGGCTCGGTTAAACTACCCATTCGGGTCGGGTAAGTTACCTGGGAGGGAAACTTCCTGGGCTGTTCGCATTGGACTTAAAATGGTTAAGTTGCCCATTTGCTCGGTTAGTTTACCCAAATTAAGTCCAATGTGAACAGGGCTTAACCCCTTCCCAACCCTATACCAAAATATTTTATCGGGCAATCAAGACTCACTCAGCAAGCCGCGACTGTATTTCAACCCACAACTATTACGTCCAAGTACACATGTGCAAGGGGAAATGTAAAGTTTACTACGCCCATTTATGTTAATTGCCCACGTCGTCCTAAAAAACCCAAAAACGCGCCATGCATAGGCCTTGGGACCTTTGTTCACTGGCGAAGTTTGATACGGATTATGCATACAGACCAGAGATACAGACCAGAGATATTCCTGGGTCAATACAATGCAATAATGTGTAAAACTATTGCGTTTAAAACTGACTTGGACAACAGAAGCGGTTTAATACAAGATGTTTTGATTTGCTATGTCAAATTCTGAATGTTCTTGTTGTTATTGTCCTTTACCAATGCAGAGAGGCACCCACAAGAATTCTTAGGATCTGGCTCAGGACCGGAACGTCTGGGCAGGCAGTGTGATGGTCTCCATGCTGGCTGTAACATCAGGAATGGGTTGTGCCTTTGTGACAGCGATGTGCCTGGATGCCAGAATCCATTCGAGTACAAGAGCCAGGAAGAATGTGGCAAAGCCCTGGAGAGAGGGGCAACAGGAGGTAAGCGACTTTTTAATTTTTTAAAATTTGCAACCATCGAAAGGAAAGTCAGCCACAGCCATTCTGGCTAATTTGTGTTACATGTAGCTGATGAGATCAAGTGTTCCCAATCCAGTCGAGTGTCCCTTCCATACATTCCAACATGGATCAACCATGAATCAATTGAGGATCTATTGGTTCCAGTTACACATCTGCTGATTGCGTTGTGCACAGACCATTCAGTCTGAAGCTCTTTTCACACTACGAGCCAATTTTAAACCCTCCGCCACCACATATTCTTTTCACATTTGATGCGATTTTCTCCTGGGAAACTTGCACACATGAGATGCTAGGTCCGGGTTATCTGGCATAACCCCACTCCAAAGCAGGAGTACCGGTAGCTATTTCGTGGGAAATAGCTTTTTCCATGGAGTTTGAAAGGGTTAAAAAGGTCAAATAAATGTGTGTTGTGTGAAAGGTGCTAAAGAGTAAACTTGGCCCTAAATTAGCATTAGTAAAAGTTGCTGATGTCATAATGGGGTTTTCATTTAGTTTTCACACATTTTTTGTCTGCCTTTGACACATTTTAAAAACTAACAATCTTGGTGAAAGAAACTATTGTCTCAGTATTGAATTGTTTTTTTCTGAGGTGTGAACAAGAGTCTGTGTATGATTTAGGGGGCCGGCGTGCATGTGCGGGAATTCCTTTTTGCATGGCATTGTATTTTGATAACCGTGCAACAAAGGTGATAAACTTAAAAGCTTCATTCACACTGTGAACTTTCATCACAGTGGTGCACTGAGTGTAAAATTTTAACTGGCTCTGTAAATTTCAGTTTAGCACTGTATATGCCAACAAATGTACCATAGATACAATCCACTGTTTCAGTGGATTAGATCATGGATGTCCAGAGTAAGTTTTGACCTAATTGTCACCTTGCTATTCAACTACACAGTAGTGAAACACAGATGGTGGATGGACAGACAGAGACCGCGTTTACACTTGATCCGGCAAGGGCGATCAAAGGAGGATCAGATCCTGCAAGGGCGATCAAACTGATCGCTGACGCGTTTACACTTGAGTCTGATCTCGCATTGATCCACTTTGCCCGGCGCCTGTTGAACGGAAGTTCAACACTGCTCGTGTGACCCCGTACAACAGCCTCAGTCCAATAAAAAACGTAAAAACCACCAACAAGACTATAACCTTAATACATAAATACTGCGACAAGAAAATACAAAATGATTTTCAAATGCTTTTCAAATGCTAATGTAGGGCCAATGTTTTTCCGCGATCGCGGAAAACGGACGGAATTCCCAGATTCTGCCCCTTGAAAATTCTCACCCAAATTGCATTTTCTCCCTCCCTTTAATCAACAGCCACACACAAACTAGCTTACCCCTGCTCTATATGAACACACAAGTTGATTGTTCTCTCATAAAGGTCTAAAATCAACCGTAAATTTTTTACATTTTGTCGCCAAAGCGAAAACAAAATGGCTGCCGGTCTGTTTTTGTCTTGAGAACATGATGTGCAATATTTGACACCACAGCGGCTGTTACATGATTCAAACTTATTTTTGTTGCAGCGATCAGGACCTCCATGTACATACATTTTTGAAATTGCCAACTCCGGAACTGAATCGGCCGTTGATTTATTGAGAGTTTTTGAACATGAAACAGAAATTTGTTCATGTTTTCTTCAAACGGAATTTACACATTTCTGAAATGAAAAATCAATGGCCTTACATTATTAGTAATGAAAACTATAATAAAGAGAAATGATTAGAAAAAAAAGAACGAGAAGGAAACAGGTCGAAGCATGTGGTTCGTCACGTTTGTTTCAGAACAGGAATGCAAATGGCAAGTACCATTAAATTCGTGTAATGTTCTTTTGTGCACATAAATGCTGTTTTTACGTGTTGGAACCAGTGTACGGGGACGCTTGCATTGCACTGGTTGTTTCAACATGCTTTCGCCGGTTTCTTTTTTCAACTCGGCACCCCAGTCTCTTCGACGAGACCGGAAGTCGGTGGGTCAAATTGCGGGGTCTGATCCTGCGTTGCGTTTACAATACGTTTTTGATCCACCTTGCTGGATCTGATCCTCCTTTGATCTTGCAATAAAGGGGGATCAAAAAGGTGGATCAGATCCTGATTGCTCTTGCGTTTACACTAGCTGTTGATCGCCCTTTGATCGCCCATGCTGGATCAAGTGTAAATGCAGTCCTCAGGAAGTTCCTTTGTATAATTTGGTGGAAAACCACAAGTTTATCTGTGCCAGGCAATATAATTTGTACAACCTTGTTTGGGGAAACACCTTGTAAGTGTCACTTTGATGGGCTGCAATGTGTAACCAGAGATAAGAGGGCCAGCTGACATGATTCTTGTCTTTCCTAAATGTTTAGTTTTGTTTGATTGAGGCATGTCTGTGCATATAATGTATTCCCAATTGCTCCATATGCAGCCTTCAGGGCAGAATGATTAGTTGTTGGTGCATTGCTTGAAATTACGTGGGTTCAATGGACCCTGTGTCTCATAAAATATACTTTATTTGTTGTTCTGCAAATTCAGATATATCCTCATCTTAATCTGGTGGTAATTAAAAGGATTAATTTTTTTATATCACAGGCCTGGAATTACACAGTGTGCAGGCCTGGAATTACACAGTGTGCAGAACTGGAATTTTTTTGTTGAGAGGGTAATGCCATTTTTATTTGGCAAAGGGCATTTTCATAGAAAGTCTATGGGAACCCTTTGAAGGGGGCACCAAGCCAAGACCAGGGGCAACAGAGGCCATAGGCCCCGTTTCCTTTCCAGGCCTGATATCATTGATATTTTTTCTAAATTTCACTAGTAATAAATTATTATTAAGGGCAACAAATTTAGTTGAGTATGCAACATTTTCATGTTGTAATCTTCCTCGTAAACCTGTCAATGTGTAGATTTGACAGTATCGGTTATTTTTGTCCTGAAATTGATGAGAGTCGCTGTTCAGTGTCAACAATTTGTGATATGAAAAGCCTCAACCTTGATTGATACTCTCATCTGGTTCCAAATTATGATGGATGGGTCATTATGACACAACGTGATCAACTGAAATCAACCGAGGTTATATTTGGTGCTGTCCGATTCCAAAGCAATTCTAAGGACTTTGTGGTTGTTTTTGCAATCGTCATCCCAGGAGAAGATCTGTTGGTATCACTCAGACATTAGGGAGGTACGGAGACAAATGCTCACCTCCTCTTCAGAATTCCTGAAGATCATTCCAGGATGACAGAGTATGCCAGATGGCTAGTGGATAGAATGATGTATCTTGCGTGGGTAGGTCACCAATATTAGGCCATCCTGAAGAAAGGAAACTAACACCGATTACGATTTCTTCGAAGCACTACAAAGTGACAGTTCTGTGTAGTTTTGCACGGATGGTGACAACATCTTGTGAGCACGTTTCATAGGCTTGTACATGTGTGAATGAATGATGTCATCATTACTTATACTGACAAACAGGGCCTACATGTACATGTTTGTGATCAATTACGTAAATAAACTCTGTATGTATTTTTAGCCCAAGGACTTGTATTAAACCTGCTGGTTTCGTAGAATCCTGCTCACACATCCTGTAAATTCTCACACACTTAACAAAGAAAAGAAAAGAAAGAAATACCAGGTATGGAAAACAGAACAAAAACTAGTAAGTGGAAGTTTTGAATCATTCTGATTATGTTTTACCTTCGTCATAATGGTCTAAACTGTTTGACAGTAAAAGGTACATTACATGTGTACACAAAAAGCATGTTGGTACTTTAAAAAAATTAAATTGTATGAAAATTTAGGTCCAACGATTCTCTGCAATGCTTTTATTTCCACATGTCCTTTGACTGTATTTTGTGAACAATGTAATGTATAAGAGTTCAAACTCCAAAGTTCATTCTCTGTTTAATCGCTCACCCATATAGGGCATGTAGTGTCAGTAGGTGCGGGGCAGTTTTTGAGCACAGTCTGGCCTATTTCATTGTTGTATGTTGTTGTGAGATAGATTTTTAGAATGGAACTAGTATCAGATGGCTTTTGTTCCGGTGGGGAAGGCGCTGACTGCACTTTTGAGTGTCATTGTTGCTTGGCCTGCATGTACAGTATGTCAGTAGAAGTTTGCCTAAGGGGTGCAATGTTTTGTTTCACAGATATCGCAGTAAGAGAGAAGAGAAAGGATCAGTTTAGGTGTAGGGCAGAAAAGAAATTCTTGTAAAATGAAATGATTACTAAAAGTATAGAAGTGACATCATGAGTCATTTTATTCTACTTTTTCCCAACCATACTCATTTCATAATAAATGCTTTTTATAGCCCAAAGCACCCAATCCGAAGGCAACACGTCCCTTTAAGTAGGGTAAAACTAAATGTAAATTTTTTTAATGCAATTCATCCTGGACTCATAAAATGTTTTACTTTCAAAGTATACAACTAAATGTGTGAGTGCCAGCGGCTCGAACTTTTCAATGATGTTTTTCAAGTACCAAGCAAAAACTTGGTCGCTTATTGAAAGGTCTGTATGTTAGCTTGCCACACCCGAATCACGTACAACAAATCGGCATTGTGATTTGAATTGTTCAATCTGGCAGACGGAGGGATTAACAATATTTGAGTAACGGTCAAAGAAGAAAACAGGCAAAAAAGATGGAAAACCTCGTAAAGTTGGATAGACAGACATTGTTCATTGTTTGGTTTCAGACACCGTGGGGAAAATAACATTCAGGAAAGGGAGACGGAGTGTTTCCCAAAGTGGGGCAAGGGGAGTTCTAGACTAGACTACAGGTTCAGCAGTTGTGCCCTAGTCCTTTGTAGTTAGTTTATTATTGGCACAGTTAGACTGTAAATGCGTGATTAACCTATTTTATGGTTTTATGGTCTTTTTTTGCATTGTACCTGATATTATAATGGGGAATCATATTTTTCTTGGAGTATTTCTCAAGCTCGTTAGTGAAGCACACTGACTTAACTCCAGACGGAAATTTCAGCTGTGTCTGTGGCTCTTTTCTTTCGGGAATCAGAATTAAGTTTTGGGAATCGGCATTAATTTCCTTTCACGGCATTTAACCCTAAGCTTTGGGTTGCATTTAATTTCCATAAAATCTGAGAAATATTGTTTCATAGAAACTTAAAAGGCAATTTTGAGAAGTGTGTACACTTGAATTTAGAAGTAAATATAGTTATATACACATGGACATTTCTAAAATATGATACATTTTATATCATAGAATGCAGATCTGCAGTTATGCTGAAACAGTCAGAGTATGGTCACTTATGGTATAGTGAACTAAATCTTGATTTGATAGAGTTCCAGTGCTGTGCCAAGTTTTGGCAGGTTTTTATTATGATGAAGAGAGCCTGCCTTCCCTTACATATCCCATGGGAGTACCAGCTCAACTTCCTTGTCATAAGAGCTGCCTGTTCCAATTCACTGGGGCATCCATCTAGTCTGGTACTTGCTATACCCTGAACCTCTATTCCATTCTTAAGTTGTCTTGAATAGCTATGCCGGAGAGCTTGGTAGATTAGGTGACAGGTTTATGCAGCGGTTGGCGACACCAGTCTTGCCAACCAGTTGAAATATAACAAGTTTCGCATAGCTTTGTGTTTGCTTTTCGGAGGGCAGGTGTATCATTCACTGTTAGGGAATGGCTAGATGCATAATTTACAAAGGTGAATAGATAAACAGAGAAATACTTCCAAGTTATTCAATGTGACACCTTCATGTTGCAGTTTTTCGCTCGCTTAGATGAAGAGTGTGTTAATATCAGTCACCGCAAGTGATATTATTCATAGGAATATTGATTAGCTTAACAGGTATTGTGTTCAAAGTTTTCTCTTGGAACTACCGAAAAGTTGTAGTTTTTTTCCTGAATGTATGCATCATTGCAACACAATCATGCCTTTAAAATACGCTCACGGCATATTAACCTTTGTTACCTCTATATGAACACAAATTCATCAACACAGTAAATTTTCTATGCAATCTATGGATCACCATATTTTATGAAAAGTGTTCAGATGGAATTTTGGGGCAGGAATTTGGAGGACGGTCAGCAAAAGAAAAAACAAAACCATCATATAAAATATGACCTTGTTAAGAGCATTTATGGGAACTATAAATTCCTTTTGAATGGAACAACCAGACCAGAAAGGAAAAGGTTATATTTTTTTTCAAAAAGGAATTCTTAGCTTTAGTTCAGTATAATTTTGAGTACCCAATCAAATTTATAATCAAATTTGGTGTCAGCTTGAAGATGGTTTGTACTTTGGCAAGGGTCCTTGAGCACTTAATATAGGCCCTACTGTATTGCTTGTTTCTACCTAGTTGAAAAAATGTAAGAGGAATTAATATGTACATGAGGTAAATGTCAAAAAACAAACGGGCACCCCCAAAGTACCTGAATTGAACATGTAGTTGACTCTTTAACACGTTTACCTTTTTTCAAAGATTGTTAAATTGAGTTTGTTTTTACAAGTCAACAGGACAGAGGAAATTTTCTTGTTAGTAATGTGATGACGGAGATGCAAATTGTTGAATTTCCACTGTTTTTGCTCCTTCCTCAGTGCTCGATAGTAAGCAGAGTCATTGCGGTGTTTTAATGATTAAAGGCAATCATTAATTTTCTGCTATGGTTGGCTGCAGATTGTGCCATAGCACCTTGTAAATAATTGGGTCTTATAATTTGAACATAGCTCCATCTACCTTGAAGCATTTCAGCACAGAGCAAGTATAGTTTCAGGTAGTTTTTACTCCCCTACTTCCTTTCAGACAGAAATGTGGGATAAACAGCAACACTGTCCTATCTTTGCACCATGGACTCTTTAAATCATCGGTGCACATTAATTAGAAAATCTGTTTGGACACTTCACCTCAGGGCTGTGAAATATATCTTGAATAATTTATAAAAGGTTTCTGGTAGTTGCATGAGATCTTGTATAAAAATTGTAGTACATGTACGTCATAATAAGTCATGTTCATTCTGAAAAGAATTGGTGGCTGTATTATTATAACCGCAATTGTTCCTAGATTTTGTGTATTTCCGCTGTTCAAAGCTTCACAAGTCCCTTCATGAATAAGGCTTTTAATCTTAGTGTGAATATCCAAGTATTTTTTGAGTCTAGAGTTTAGTAAAGCTCTAACAAAACCACAACACACTTGAGGTCATGCCACAGACTCTCCATAAGCCCAGGCTATCCCTGGATGGATACTGGAAAGATCAGTCTGGTTTACCGCTGAAGTGGGCACATTCACAAGTTCACTGGACTGAATTAATAAAAGGCCATTTAACGGTCAGGGAAATCCCTCAAAAGGGAGATGTTGTGGTTTGGTGGTTTTCCTTTCACTATTTTGTAGTTTGGCCTCAGGTGAGGAAATACATACATGTAGTGAACTAGTCTTTGTTTGAGATATTAACAATGCTGTATGAAGGTGATTTACATGACACAGTTTGAAGGTCGTAACAGATCTATCTTTGATTAAGTGAACAAATAACAAGGAAATGAGCCAAACATTGATGCAGTTCATCTTGAGAATTGGAACAAAAATTGTAAAAAATTGTGAACTGGCCTTGAGTTACATGGAAACAACAGAGGCATCTGTTGTCGTGGTCTTGGCCTTAACAAGTTTCTGAAAGACTTTAAGATTCTCAGATGAAAGTGCCCTTTGCAAAGTGAAAGTGGCCTTGCCCTCTCAAAGATGAAACTTAAGGCCTGTGTTAATAACGGATTGAATCTACTTTGAACATCTTAAAGAATGTGTCAACACATCAAACATCTTAATTGCTTGTGATAAGATTTACCATAATTAACTCTTTGAGATGAGTTACTGGGATGTTTGTCCACCAGGGCATCGGGATTGAAATCATGAAAAACTTCCCTTTTCTTTTATTTATTAGGTAATAAATTACAAGGGAAAATAATTTGGGGTTGAACAAAGACAAAACAAACACAGTTGGACTTGAAACTGCAACCTCTGGATCAATGTGCCAGTGCTCTTAAGATATTGTTAAAATAGGGAGACCACCAACATTAGGGCTGGGTTTGTAGAGCGCCATCACATTAGTCTAGAGGTTGTTTGTTCAAGTCCCGCTTTAGTCATTTTTTTTTCAACTCAATTTTTTTTCTATATTGTAAACTTTTCCCCCCAATATTTCCAAAAGCCACTCGATGATGGTGATTGTCAACCGTTGCAAACGACTCACAAATATGTTAAGCTGGCTCAGACTGTAGGGGTTTACCCCTGCACTGACCCTTACTTTATCACCCCAAAGTTGACCTAAAGTTGACCTTTTAAAGAAAAGCTCAAATAAGTTATGCTTATCATTTTAATTGTGCAAGAGAGGAAATGGTTTGGTTTCAAACAGAAGCCTTTTTTTCACGTTTTTCAGAAGCCCTTTTTCAAGGGACTTATTATTAGGGTAAGTTTTGTGGGGGAGCTGAAGGTAGGAATTGATAACAGTCTACATGCCTACATGTACTATGGTCTGGAGGAAGATAGGCCTATGTAGCAAACTCATTGTAGGCCAACATGAAATGTGTGCATTCCCAAAATTACACATGAACTTTGCAAAATGAACAGGATCAACTGCCACCTACTGCCAAGTCTCTCACTAAACACTAAAACAGGATTGTTTTATAAATGAAAAAGGAAAGACTTTCAAAGCCTAACTAAAAAAAACTAACCAAGCAATACTCCACCTATATCAATGTCTTTACAGTTTTTATATACAGTGAATGAGTGACATTATTAGGATGTGACTTTAGCTGTTATGCCCAAACTGAACAAAAGCTTCGCATTTAATGTGTGTCATTAATGCACCCTACCTCCAATGTTCTCTGTTTACAGCTTGTAGTTGTAAACTTTACCCTCTTTGTTTTCTCTTTGCTTGAGAAAAACAGCGACTGACCCTTTCAGCTGAACAAATTCAACCCATTGTTCTTCTCCCCATTGTATTCAATGGGTCAGTTTCAACACTCTTTTGTTCCCGTTATTCACAGGGAACAGAGAAAACATCCCCTATCCAAATAACAAGGTATTGGCTGTTCTTTATAAATACTCTTTCTTCATCATTGGTGTTTAGAATTTTTACAATGGCATAAATGTCAATGTTTGTGGAAGCCTTTTGTGCAGTGAGCTTCTGATGATAATGGAATCAAACAGCACAGCATAGTTGTGATGCACCCCTCACACTGGCAGATAAAACACTGTTCAATTCAATTTAGGGCTTGGAATCTTACACAGTGCAGTGGTTACACAATAGTCCAAACTGATGTCTGGTGTAAACATTGCTTTCCATGGAGAAGACTGACTAATCCCTTGGGTCAACATGACAGTAAATGTGGTGTTGAAACTGGAATCTTACACAGTGCAGTGGTTACACAATAGTCCAAACTGATGTCTGGTGTAAACATTGCTTTCCATGGAGAAGACTGACTAATCCCTTGGGTCAACATGACAGTAAATGTGGTGTTGAAACTGCTAGCAGGCAAAATGAGTGTATAATGTGTGGAATCTGGCAATGACTGGACAATTCTCACATGTGTTTAAAATCGTTTATATTCACAAGGACTGGTTGTGGAAATGGAACTATTAATTTAAACACCTGACACAGTTTGAGAATGGATGTATTGCTTTATTGAGAGATAATTAGCATAGACTCTTGGAATCTTTTTGGAATCCAGTGCAAACAATTTTGTTCTTGGGAGCTGGTGGGGTGCATGCCATAGTACCTACTAGTTGTGTGACTAGTGTATTGATAGTCCATGGTTACTTTGTGATAAAGTTAAACTGTATGTAGCAGTTACCAAGGGCCCTTCCTGATAAATGGTACAGGCCCTGCCCCCATCCATGTACCAGTACCAATCAAAAGTATAAACGTGACAATTTTGTATTATCTGCATTTACAATTACAAAGATTCAGGCTAATAATGTTCAGCAATTTTTTGTAGTTTACGACAAGAGTGTTTAAAAAAAATCAAACTAATTTACTTTCAGTATTTCCATGTTTAAACAATATTGGTAATGTGCTAGAATTCACACTGTTTCCCGAACAAATAAATATACTGTATAACAACAAATAGTTGTCAGTGTTTTTGCTTAAATGTAGGCTCTTAGTTTTTGTCAACGTAATGCTGATTTATAGGCCATAATGTCAATAAAGATACAATTTAAGTCACCCATACAGTTTCAGCTGAATACAGTTCCTACTTAATGAGAAAAAAAACCCCAACATTTTGCAGGATGCTTATGACCATTACCTTTTTTATAACAAGTAAGCTTTTGGATTGAAATTGCACAAATTTTGTTCGGGGTCATTATTAAAGTACGACCCTACCCTTAAAAGCAAGAAAATTTACATTGTTCCAGATAAAACGTCCCTCAAGTAAAGTCTAGGGCAGTATTTAAATCTAAGCAATAGGAATTAATGAAAAAGTGGTAAACAACCATTTGATTCTGAGAACCGACCAGAGTGATACTGTTTGTTTTGTATAAATACCGACAGATAATGTAAATATTGTTTCTGGAAACAGAGTGGGCGCCTTCAGTAGGGAAGCAGTCAGGGGCAGTGAGAGTTTTAGGGGAGTATGACTTGAGTTGTTTTCTTTTTCCCTGAGAAGAGGATGGGGTTAAAAAAGGGCAAGAGCTTGTGCCACTTAAGAATCACCAAGGAACATACAATGCATGGCAAACTAATGTAGTAGCTGGTGGCACAAAATGCAAGTGATTTCACCTAATGTAGGTAGCAGCATTTAAAGGCATAGTTGTGTTGGCACGATGTTTTCCATACAGATCCATGGTGAAGCCTACGCTGGTTATATAGATATCAGGATCAAAATTCAAAAATTTTAGGCAATGGCTAAAGAGAACAGTATTACAAAAACGTTCTTGATACATTTTGGGGCCTATAACTTGTTTCTAAACACACTTGATATTAAAACTCATTTGCTGTGAGGTCTATGTGCACTATGCTGTTGTTGAAATGGTGGTATCATCTATTGCCAATTATCCACAAAATCAGTAAACAAGAGAATCGCATCAAGACATTTTGTCTGTGAACCTGAAGTTGCGGAGACTGGAGTTAATTTAGTTGGCTGAAGAGCAAGACAAGAGGGCTAGGGAAAACATGACTGCTAAGGAAGGGTGTGACCAGGCAGGTCACATCCTGTCCCCCCTCCTCACCCCAATTCTCAGACGGATATCGGTGAATTTGAATTTGACATTTTGGGATCCTGTCCAAGCAACAGCTGGTGGCTGTCATGGACATAAGCCACCACCATAAGGGAAGAGCAAGAAGACAATGTGGCAGTTTGCTTCAGCTGCTGTCGGTACAGACAGATATTATATGGTCTTTTGAACTCGGCACATGTATTGCATTGTTAGAAAAAAATTCAGGTGAAATTGCATAGCATCGCATATATAAACTACCCCCAAACAAAATGTGGCATTTGCTGCCATGAACATTAAAGAATTTGCTCTCGACCACTTATATACACGAGAGATTTCCAACCTTGATCACATTGGTTCCATCATTCATCAATTTGAGAATCGGTACTTCCACCAAAATTGTAGACTCTTGGAACTGAAAGTAAAATCAATGTAATACCCTAGAACTTAGAAGTATAAAATAAGAGGAGAAAAAAACACCACTTGAAATTAAACACCAGCATCCCTGACCTCTCCTTGAAGGAGAGAACTTGTCTTAATTGGGAACCCTATGGTGCTAAGGCATGCCATCTTAAGAAGATTGCCTTACACTGGCAGTGGTATACCAGAGGTTCATTTTGAACTAGTAGTAGAAGCTGGAGTACAAGGACAGGTGCTTAGCTATGTATTTATATGTACAATAAAAAGAGTTTAATCTATTGCTAAGCCAAATGTGGCAGTGTTCTCTAAGTTTAATCTAAAATATTGTTACTGATTCAAGAGCTAAACAACTTTTATAATGTGGTGAGAATAAGGGCATGTTTTTGTGTGTGTGTTTTTATTGCTGTATTTAAGGAAGATACGTTAAGTTATCATTGGGGATCCCCTCGCAATTCTAATTTCCAGGTTGTGTTGTATACTGGGCATGATCCCTGGCTATATACTGCAGTCCGGTTGTATGACTTCTGACTGGCGCCCCCCGTGAACAATTGACAAAATAGGGAGACCTTCAACAAAGTATAGCTCAGTTGGTAGAGCTAGCACCAGCATGTAAAACAGGTCACAGGTTGAAATCACGCTCCAGTCAATTTTTCTTAGTTCATTAAGTTATCATTGGGCTATAGTAGTACCGGTATTCTCAAAAACACACATACAGAAGTGTTTCAAATTCTGTGCTGAAAACAGCTTTGTTCTTTCATCATCGAATAATAGACACAAGGTTTGTCCTGTTAAGGGTCCACATTAATACTCAAGTCTGGAGATCGGTGGAAGGATATCTGTTAGCACTTAAAAGTGAAAGGCTTGGCTGAACCTCCCCTTCCCCACCCCCCCCCCCCCCCCCCCCAGACTGGCAGCCCTGCTCACGGCCTGGAATCAAGAGGACCATAAGATTGAGCTGGTATGATTTATTTCAATTATGTATTGCTTCCAAAGTGCATTTTGAATCACAGCCTTGGGGAAGGGGGGCTTGTTTCCGGAACCTTAAGGGTAATGTTTCTCTCCTACTCCCAGATATTATTGACTCCATCTGAAAGAGAAGGACCAAGTTTTTTAATGGAGGCATTGATGGATTTGGCATACAGGATGGTATCCTTGGTGGTAGAAACCTGGACTTTAGAGATTTTACAAAGCAGTGTGTGATTTATGACAAATCACTTTCTGTTGGTCTTTCTAAGAATCAATGGTATACAGTCTATATTTTGCTTACAGTTTAATTTGTTGTTTTTGTTGTTGAATGTGTTTGTGTGTATTGTGGCTGCAAGTTGTGGAAATAGCTCCATTGGGATACCTACACTTGCCAGTAAACATGCTGTTATATAACCTCATAAAAACCACTTAGGCCAAGTAAAAAAAATTACCAGTTGATCGTCCCCGCCCGCATCCTTTTTTGAGGCCGCATCCTTTTTTTATTATTTTTTATTTTCGATTTTTCCTAAAAAAGACAATATTTGTTTGTATTTTTAATCCACCCTTGACATAATTTTTTTACATTTTTGATGTAAACTTACCTCATGCAACAAATAGAAATAAAGAAAGTTAGCGGTGATTTCAAACTGAAGAATTGGTGGCCAGTTTGAATTGAAATACTTGGCGGCCATCTTTGAAAAAAAATAAAAAATAAAAAGGCCCTCATCCTCCTCTTTTTGGAAAAATCAGGACGATCAACTGGTATTTTTTTTTATTTGGCCTTACTTGAATTTGAAAACACCAATTTATAATCAAATCAGTGGCCATATCATCCCACAGTGGTTTAGAATTGAGACCCAGGACCCCTGGGCGAACTGTATCACTATTCACATGTAATTGGCCAATTTTTCATCTGGGGTCAAGAAGCAAATTGAAAGCTACCTTGGTGGTATACAGTGATCTCTGAGATATCATTAGTGTCTGGGACTTTTGTGCTTGGAAGTCTATTCTCCTGGGGACCCTTTGTTAGGATTTCTGCTCTCCCTAGTGGAATTAAGGTGGTCTTCTAGCCTTGGAAACCTCAGGAGACCTCATGGTTAATTTACATCCAGGTAAACTCAACTGTAAAATCCAAGACTATTGAATTACTGAAGGCAATGGTTGACCCATGGAGCATACTCAAGTTGTTGGCCTGCAAAGGGCTCTCGCAAAATAAACTGTATGGGCTCAATTTCATAGAGCTGCTTTAATGTTAACAGTTTCCCTTTAAGCACAAATTGATGTCCTTTTATTAAAGTTTTATTGATGTATTTTAGTTGCAATTCAGTTTTTATGCTGTGATGACTATTGTGATTAAACTTTTATCTATCCATCTATCTATCACAAATGAGCAGGATACCAGTCACAAATGGTACATGTAAAATCCAAGGGGTGTGTCGTGGCCGAGCGGATAAGAGCACCGGACTCAAGCTCTGGTGTTTCTGTTCAGCAGAGTGTGGGTTCGAGTCCCGGTCGTGACACTTGTGTCCTTATTAAGCAAGACACTTAACCATTATTGCTTCGTCCTTCGGATGGGACGTAAAGCTGTTGGTCCCGTGTGTTGTGTAATGCACGTAAAAGAACCCAGTGCACTTATCGAAAAGAGAAGGGGTTTGCCCCGGTGTTCCTGGTTTGATTGGCTGCATATTGCGCCACAGCACCTTGTAAACCATTAAATGGTGCTATGTAAAGAAATAGGTCTCAAAATTCAAAAAGTAGCTCCACATATATACCTTGCAGGAAAATACTGACTGTTGAAGCGCCTTGAGCGTCACTGAGTGACGGATATGAGCGCTATATAAGAAGCCACTATTATTATTATTACATGTGAAAATGGATTTCTCCTGTTTTCTTATCCTGTTATAGCTCTATGAAATTGGGCCGTGATGTGCAGTTGTACTTTAAAACTTTATCCTGTTTTCAAAAATAAGGTTAGAAAGGGGCCAAACACTTTTTGTCTCACTGCGATGTTTGTACACTTCCCAATGTATTTTGTATTTGTTGTCATCACAATGTTCAACCAAATCAATTAACAAATGAATTAGGAGAAATTATTTTCGCTCATTTCCTTTTAAAACAAAATCCATGTTTTAGCTGCAATGTTCGCACTTCTACTTTTGGCAAGTCTGTATTTAAGGAGTGAAGTGAATATTATCTGTGGTGTCAGTTTCGTAGATTTTTGTTTTTCATGTGAAATCAACTTTTTGGATTGATTTGTTATTTAGAAAAACACAATTCTCATGGCCGGTGGGCCAATATTCATGATCATAGAAGAAAATGTTATCAACTGTACTACTGGTGTACTTTTTGTCTTTGACCATGGAGCAAGCTTTAACCAAGCAAAACAAGCCCATGGCAGACCCTTGCATGATTAGAAACATAATCCATGGGTTGCTAGGGGCTACAGACCTCCTGGCAGGTATACCTGGACAGGTGCTTGGCAATCTGGTGGTATGTGATCGTAACAAAAGAGCCGCCTCAACTTAAGCTGCAGCCTTATTTCTGCTCTTGGCTTTACATCATCTATTATTCCTTGGAATTTTATAGCCAGCCAGAGAACTTGCACTTGAACACCAAGTATAGGCGCCTGTGTTGAAGAAAAACGTTTTGGGTAACAATTCAATCGAAACGATATAATGGGTATTAATCTTTAAATAAGGAGATCAATTACATGTATAGTTGAATAAAGGAACTTATTGCAAGTAAAGTTCCAGTTACAACCATGTGTCATTTTCCTGAAGACAAGCAGAGTTTTACACTTGGTTGAACAAGCACATTTACTGGTAACACTATTTAGTTGCTTCCTATTATCCGCACCATGCAAATCAACACCATATACAGTATACTAGGGCCTATTGTATACAATCAGAATAAACATTATCATGTTTTTGAAACCATGGTAAAACTAAAAGCGAAAGAAGGGACGTTTATTCAGTTTAGATTTGTTTGGATTTTGATCATCATCAACCACTGACCTGTTTTAGATTCCTGCATTCACCTGAGTTTTTCTTTAACAAGGTGTAAGATTGGTATGTTTCTGGTGTTGGCTTTTTGAACTCAGTCATTGATGTGAATGAGATACACCCTTTATACATCTTATTCTAGGGAGCAGTCGGCAGTTACTGGTTTACAAATTGAATTACTAATAAGATGTAAGTGATGTGATGGAATAAGAATACCAGAGCAGGCCCTTGTTGGTTTTGCCCTGGTGACAACATATCTAAATGTAAATGTTGATCTTTCTCCGTAATCACTCGCTCTGCAAAATTGTGGTATTGCTGTGCGGATTGTTGTATTGCTCGTCTTGTTTGTACAGTAACCATTGCCCTAGAAATCTAGCAATTGTACTACAGGAATCGGTTTTCAAGGGTACTCAATCTGAGCGTCTTAGTTTGGACAAGTTTTATAACTTAACAATGTCCTTATTGTACTACGGTTCTTTTTTAAGTCTAATGCAATAACAATTCTTTTGAAATTGAGATAATGGAATCTGTTTGTGATTCACTGATTGCCCCTTAACTTACATTTCTGTTTGTGTTTCAAAGCAAGTGCACTATATGTATTTGAAGCATGTATTTGAATCATGTATTTGAAACATATATTTTGAACATGTATTTGAAACATATATTTTGAACATGTATTTGAAATATGAATTTGAAACATGTAGATGTATTTAGAACACGTATTTGAAACATGTATTTAAAATGTGTATTTGAAATAGGTATTCAAAATGTGTATTTGAAACGTGTACTTGAAATGTGTATTTATAACATGCATTTGATACACGTAAAGTAACATTTGAAACCAGTCGGTTCGATGACCAGATAAGAAGCCAGAAATTGTTTAGTGTAAAGAAAGCAATTGGGCTTGTGTCCAGTATACACACAACATGAAAACTGTGAAAGCCTTTTAAGGGTGATATCATGACTAAATCTGTCTGGGTCCTCAGAAAAATAACATACCTCTGCAACCCCCCCTCACCATACACCTAATGAGGGGTTTTTAAGAAGGCTTAACATACCATGGATTTAAACTCACCCCTAATCATTCTTCTATCAACAATTGTTTTCCTTTGTTGTGGTGATAGCCAAGGGTGGAGATCAATATAGCGATTGTAAAGCCGTGTTCGCATTGGATTAATGTTTTACCAAGACAGTGGTTAACATTCCAAAAGGGGAAACTTACCAGTGTCCTAACCGACGTGATCGGTTCCGACTACAGCGAGAATGCAATGAGTGCAACCGAGCTTCCGTCCGTGTAAACAATTGCGTGTGTACGACATGTCACCACACGATCACGTGGCGCGGCGGGTAGATCGGGGGACCGGATGTGGCTTTTTACCGGGACGGCTTTTACCCTGATCGCGTTCGCACTGGACTTTTCGGCTCGGTTAAACTTAACCTGGTCAATTTAACCGGGCAGACGTGGGTCGGTTAACTTAAACTACCCATTCGGGTCGGGTAAGTTACCTGAGAGGGAAACTTCCTGGGCTGTTCGCATTGGACTTAAAATGGTTAAGTTACCCATTTGCTCGGTTAGTTTACCCAAATTAAGTCCAATGCGAACAGGGCTTAAGTCAGTATTGGAATCCAGATCTGAGCGAGTGGCTCTCGCTAGGTGTGTGGACGCTGTACATGATAAACCCTTCATTGACTGCCACAATGGGTTGTCTGCAATGGTTCCTCAGTGATCGATCTCATTAATGTTTCATCAGGATTTTTATGGATTTCCGTCTTTTCGGCCACAGGGATTTTTTAACCGGTTTTGATTCTTAGAAGTTAGAGTCTTGGCGGCCGACACCAGGCTGAGCAGGGTTCAATGACATGGAGTATGTTTTAACAACTTTCTTCTTAAGTGCACAATTAGGCCCTGTTGTACTATCTGTTTAAGTTGTAGAACTTTTGACAGTAGTTTTTGTGTGTGTTGGCCTTCTTGAGCCAAAGTACGGAGCCTGTTGCTAGCTGTTAAGCAAAGTCCCACCCCTTCTTACTTATCTACATCATAGAGCTTTTTTTATAGGCTCTCCATGAGTACATGTACTAAGTTGCTGCTATCTCCAGATTAAATTTCTACCCTGGACTATGTGTTTATCCACTTTCAATCTGCTTCATTTAATTATACTTTTGCAAAGCTACATTAGGGGTCCCGTCAAAAGAAATACATGATACATACTTTGACTTTCAGAATTATTAGCAGTGTCACAGGAATGCCTCAGCGTCATCTGGCCATTCGGTGTTGTCTTTTAAATTATTCAACTAAAAATATTTACACACATGTCAGGGTTTGCCCTTAACGTTTGTAGTGACTGGCCAGCAGGACCTGTTTGCTTGTCATTTCACTAGACCTTCAACTTTTTTCACTAGTCTGTATTTCAAGAAATGGGGATGCTTTTCAACACTGAACTTGCTAGTCGGATTTCTTGGAGACTGGTCCTCGGGTGTTTTAGCTAGCATTTGGTCAGCGGACTACTGTTAAGTGAGAACACTGCGTGTTGAAACGCAATTTAAACATTTACGAGTAATTGGTGTTTACTTCCCATTGGTGATATGTACTCAGGTGGATATGGTTGATCAAAGTTGCATCTTGTAATGTTTATATTCCAACTGCAATCCCCCAAATTAGACCGAAAGGGGGGGGGGAAAGCCTGGCACCTTCTTTGCACATGAACAGCGAAGCACATTAATATTAATGCTGCTACAGGGCACCACGCAAAGACAGCCATGATGGCTTGTGGGTTCATAGTGCGTTGGAATCAAAGGTAGCAGATGTTAAGTCCCTCAGACAGCTGTAATAAATCAAGAAACATGACACAGCTGAGCCTCTTGATGCCAATACAGTATGGCTGGAATAAAGGAGACTGCAGTGACAGGACAAGTCAGCATAAATGTCAACCAAATGTCAAACTGAGTGGAGGTGATGATAATGCTGTATTATGTACTGTGCCACAGAGAGCGTTGACAGATGTGCAAATCTGAAAATTTCATTGGGACAACATCTTCACCCTTTTGGGACTGTCCCTTTTTGTGTTACTGTGATCAATTTTAGAAGAGGTCTTTATGAGCAATTATAAGAGCTTTGCATCAAGTTGTCGTTGTTACTGACATCTACATTACCATTTGAAATTTATCATGACATGTACATGTACATGACTGAAGAATAGCATCTTCAGTTGGGATCTGAATTTAAGACTGGTATTTAAGTGGTTTGTTGTGGCCGAGCAGATAAGAACACCAGACTCAAGTTCTGGTGTTTCTGATCAGCAGAGTGTGGGTGACACTTAACCATTATTGCTGTGTCCTTGTGATGATTTTGGTTATTATATCAATTCAGTTTAATATGTAGTCCAAACCTATGTAATATTTCTTCCCTGCATGATTGTTATGAGCTATTGATAAGCCTGTTGGAATAATGGGATCTCAATAAAGATTAAATTGATTGGTTGCTCGTTGTCGAAGAGCAAATGCACTTGGAAGGACAAGATCTCTGTGTTGTCCATGGATTTGAGCCTCACTGGATCAGAGGGAAGATTTCCTGGTGTCATTTTGAATGGCAGAGGTCAGGCCATGGTTGATTTACATAGTGTAATAGGATGGGTTTAAAGGCAAGGAGTGTTTGTGTTGTGGCGCTAATTGTGCGAACTGATTAAGTTGGGGATGACACCATTTTGAACAAGAGAAATTAAAAATTTCTTTTTTTTCCTCCCCAAAAGCTGGATGGTTGATTATTGTGAAGACGTAATAATAATGATGACAATAATAATAATAGTGACGGGAATTTTGTAGAGCGCCTTTGCCAAAAGCTTCAAAGCGCTGTGAGAAAAAAAGCATAAGTCAAAACAAATGGGTTTTTAAGAGTCCCTTAAAATCAAACCAATCAGGAGATGAGGCATTCCCAAAGGAGATGGGTAGAGAGTTCCAAGTTTGGGAACCACAACGGGAAAAGCACGGTCCCCTGTAATCTTGGTAGTGCGACGGATGACCAAATTGGAGTCCGAGCAGAGACCTTGTCGATTGGGTTTTCTGAGGTTGAGAATATCAGAAATGTAAGATGGAAGCTTGTTGCTCATGGTGTTGAGTGCTGTCTTGAAGACAATCCATATTCTATCATTGTTTTTCAATTTGTTGTGCCATAACAGAATATCAGTAACAAAGTGTACCCCCATACACAAGCTTGCATGTTGGCCACATGTGCTCAGAATCTTTCCCAGGCACACAAAAAACACACGCTTGATATTCAAAGAGCGTCTGACATAGATGCCATGGAATTTATCTGCAGGCAGAGCTTGCTACAGATGAGCATGCAAAAACGATTGCATCCTGGATCCCCCCCCCAGTTCTCAATTACATCAGGGAAAACCATCATTAGGACTTGTTACCTCTTTTTAAATCACTGTACACATGTCCTTAAATTAAACCACTTGCACGTGGTATTATCTTGGATAATAGAAGCCAAGTTCACAAGTAAATGTGCTAAAATACATGACAGTTTTATGAGGGGGGGGGGAAAGTACAGCTTGCCTACTTTCTTGTTCTGAATCATTAATTTCTGAAGGAAATCTCGTTGCACGCAAGGCACGCTGTAGTCTGATGTGTTTCTTGGGCTCCTGCCAAGTACGTGTACATGACTGTTTACTGTGTGTGTCTGTGCGTTTCTCTCTCTCTCCTAATGAGCAGATGCAACCGGTGCAACCGGTACCCGTGCCTTTGATTAAATGTATTCCCAGCGCTGGAAAAGATGACGATGAAAACCCATACTTCGGCTCCCCCGCTGTTACGTATGAATTTGTGGAATGAAAATAATAGCTAAACCATGGAGTTATGACTGGTATCCCAGCGAGTGGGTTGTTTGTTGACAATGTTATGCTCCAACTGTGTGGACCGGAGCTTCTATAAGTGACTTGCACAAATCATGTTTGCCTTCTCGATGTAACTTTTTGATTGGCAAGATCACAAATTGCAATGTGGTTTATCGATCACAGATCATTGGCTTCATTGGTTTTGATGGAGAAAGTTGGTTCCAATCCTGTAGTTTCCAAGGAATTAGTCACTTGTCAATTAGGAATTCTTTCAAGAGATAAGTTTCTGCAATATGGGCGATTCACAATACAGTGAAGTTTGACCAGGAGAGGTCATATTCGCAGTGGGTTTTGGTAAAAGGGTCAACAAGTTTTTGGTCATCATGCAGTGCCCGCCCCACAACCTGGATGAAACAGAGGAGATCACATGATACAGGCCCGCGAGAGCACAGTTTTGCAAGGGGGTGCTGGTTTTTTCCAAAGACAATTGATGAGCGCAAACCCATTGCGGCGTGGGGTCCGGGGCCCGCCTAAGGGCCCCGGAAGCTTTGGGGTCCTAGATCGTGCAATTTGAGCCACTATTTGGCACTTAAATGTGCCTTTTTGGAGTGGGATATTATCAGTGTAATTGTTTTAAAGAATAGGCCCCACAAAGAATTTATCAAGTTAAATAGAACAAAGGAAATACAGCAGTGTATTCTACAAAAATAATTGTTCTTTTTGAATACAGCATTGACAGCTTAGTTCCGACAAATATTGGTAGATTCGTTTCTTTCACCTTGCTTTCTTAAAGACCCCCAACAAAAAATAAACAGACAAGGCACTGGTAAGTTGTCAAATCATTTTAACTGTTTTAAGTTGAATTTTAACATTGTCGGTTCTTACAAGTCGTTCCGATGTTACAATATTATTAAGTATATTTAAATAAGTGGAAATAAAATAAAGTGAAAAACATTTTTTTAAACCAATGTTTCCATTTATTAAAATTTGATTCACCGTGACCCTGTCACCACATCCCAATTACAGTATACTTTTAGTAATTCCAATAAATAAAAAAGCCCCAATCCAAAGATTTTTCCTCTAATGCAACAGATGCCTCCTCACTCAGACGAAAAGCGTGGGGCCGAACTAATGTATTACACACTGGTGATCAATTTTAAACACTGAATAGCAAACCTGGTCAAAAATCCAACCTCATAGGGTCTGACACTAACATTTCACTTGAGATCTACATGTAATCCCAGACTCAGGGAGGATAGGCCTACATTCCAATAATACCTGTATTACATACATTCATCTTTAAGTCACATTCGCTTTACCTATCATGGCACTTAACACTTAACACCCATGTGAGAGGTACCAGTCTACTAATTGTGTTGTTCTGAAATCACCCTTACGACAATTTCCAATTCATTCCAATTGCATATCCAGTTTGAAAGAATTGGTGAGTTGGTTTATATTGGAATACTAAATTTCCATTTAGAATTAAATCTTAGACCAACTCAGTCCAGTTGGAAATCCAATTGGGCTCAGATGGCTTGATTTAATTGAATTGGAATTAGTTGGAATTTGTTTCTACCAATTGGAAATTTCGCCTCCCAATGAGGTGTTTGTTTTACTTAGTTTTCTGATGCCACACTCCCACAGAGTTCTTCCACCACCATGCCTCTTCTTAGTAGGCCCCATCCTGTAAAAAAAAGGAAGCAAAAACATGAACATTACATACACACACAAATTAATACAGGGTACTAATGTCTAATGTTTGGGAATAAAATAAATTAATTTAAATTTGTGGGTTCAATAAAGTTATGAGATTGTTGCCAGAGATATCATTATTATGATATGGATTAAGGGGTCCCTTGAAGAAAAGCCTCAACGCTTTCTGACTGTTGTCATGCCCCATAATTTAGCGCCAATACTCAATAGAACTTGAAGTGGATTGGCTCGTAAGTTGTAAGCTAATTTATTTTTAAAGACATTATAGATTTTGGGGGAAAATTGATTGCCTTTCGAGTCGCGAGTGTGAATTTTTGATCACGTATTAACCACTTGCACCGAGAACCATACTTGTCGGGTTCCTCAACTATTTCACAACATTTATAAGATCAAATGCCATGATCTAATGGGGACCAGGATCGCGCTGAGCACAATATCTCTTTGCGTAGACGGGCGTGAGATGCGCACCGCACTACCATAGATATAGAATATACCTTTGAACAGTTTTCGTATTTTTCGTGAATATTGTCATTGGATAACTAAGTCCCTAGGGAACAATAAGTGCCTCTCGTTAACAGCTGTCGGTAATTTTTATGGCGATTATTTTTCATAAGGTCCCCATAGATTGCAGCAGTTGATCATTTTACTGTGTTGTGGAGTTGTTGAGGGAACCTGACAAAACATGGTTTTTCATGCAAGTTAATATTTATATGAACAAAAATTCACATCGCGGCTCGAAAAGCAATCAATTTTCCCCCAAAATCTGTGATGTCTTTAAAAAAAATCAGCAGTAGGGCTATTACAAGTATAGTAGCATTCGATCGGTAAGTTTCATGATCGAGAACGTCCCCGATTGAAAATCTCATAAGGCACAAAATTAGGTTTGCAATGGTGCTACTGCTAGGGCCAAGAATACAGAGTGGATTGGCTCTATTCATGGGGCTACTAAGTACTAGGGCATACGGGCGGCGATATGTAACTTTTGTATAAGTGGACGCAAATCTGAAACTTTCCTCCGAGACTCTGGATAAAACCTTCTTAAGTTCTTTGTCCGCACTTCAAATGACATGGTTAAATTGTTACCCAGAAGAGAGGGGGCTTTTTAGCACAACAAAAATAAACAAAATCTCACCTGCAATACTATACTTTGGATAATCTTCTGAAGTCGTAGATCGAAATGTGAAGTGAGTGAAACACGCTGCAATTTTCGGACGCATGTTTGCTCATCCTCTTTCCCGTTGATGCACAATCGAACGTGCTTTATATTGGGAGCGATACGGCGAGGCACCAGTGGCACGAAGTTGAAATGATGGCCGAATTCCTGGCTGTATTTATAAAAGTAGTTCTATCTGAGCCTTGCTCTATGATCTGAGCGCGGCGCCCCGCGAAATAGTCGGAGTTAAACAATGATTTGTTATAATATGTTAAAAAAATTGCAGGAATTTGGGGGCTTAGTTTTATGTTACAATGGGCATTATGTTCAAAAAGTAGGGGGATGCTATAGTATATTCCAGCACCCCCATACAAAATGATGTGGGTGCTGCAGCACCCACAGCACCCCCCCGTTCTCGCGGGCCTGACATGATATTTCCTTCATAAAGCAACAGAATTATATTTTTCGGAGACGACTTGCGTTAGATATATAACTTCTTCTTTTTTGGGGGGGGGGGGGGGTGAGGCTGGTGAATGGTTTTCACATTAACTTCAGCCATTTCAAGTTCCTAAATTTGTTGGTAAAAATTAATTGCATCCTTTCAGATATGATTGGTATGAGTTGTCAATATATTCTGATGATAGGAACCTTCACTTTGTTTCTTAACTACACGGTAAGATATTGACCAAACTACATGGGAAGATATTGACCAAACTACATGGGAAGACATTGACCATGTAACCTTTGTGTACAAAAAGAGTGACCTTGTACATTCCAGGGCCTTTCTGACAGGCAAGATACTGCACTGGTCATGAAATTGTAAAGTTCTAAATAAATTCAAGAGTTACAAAAATAACAGCTGGACAAGTTTTGAGATGTGCCCCCCCCTTTCTATTAAAAGTTGATAAAATCAGACAGTGGAATTTTACAAAATAATTATAAGATTTTAAGATGTTTTCCATTGAGCTGTGTACAAATCGCGCCTGCAGGAAGTCAAGGCTCTGTGGTTCTTTTGTAAACATATGATGTCACAAGTTACATGGTTCAGGCCTTGAATTAAACAGAGGCCATGGACTTCCTTGCCCTTGTCTTGCCCTTGGTGCCCCTCCAAACCTTTCCCAAAGACTGTAAGATTTTCAAATGGAAGTGCCCTTTGCAGAAGAAAAATGGCCTTGCCCTCTCATAGATGAAATTCCAGGCCTGATGGTCTATTAATGTAAAATAAAGTACTTGGATGCAGTATGTTCATCAGAATGATCTTGTTCCAGAAAATGCACCCATCAAAATTCCATTGCAATTTAACAGAAAGTCTTCAACATTCTATCAGTCTGTCCAATAGATACAAAAGGAAGATACATTGCACATCAGTGCTTTTTGTGCATTAACATTAAAAAAATTGTCACTGTGGGGTTCCTGTTACTTGTTTTCTTGGATGGGGTATGGCTAAACGGAGTCTTGTTGACTTTTGTATTTCCTTCACCACTTGAGATATAAATTGTATTTTTTGCTTGGTGTAAAGTTTACAATGTGAATTGCTTTTACAAGTAGGAAGTAGACCTCTATTGTCTTAATCAATTTAGTGTCTTTATTGTTGACAATTGTCCATTATATTGCAAGTGTATGTGAAATAAATGATGACCAAACATCGTTGGACCTTTATCAAAAAAGATCATACTGTGAAACAAAGATACAGCTGCAAACCCATGGTTCTTCAAACAAAACTTTCACAGGTTTTCAGATTCTTCCCAGATTTCTTGAAGTCGGAAACATTGAGGGCTCCAAAAAATAGAAGCCTTTTTAATTGACAGTTTGCAACTTCATATCCAGTGACACACATATTGTATATTAAATAACACATCCGAAAAAACAGAAGTTTGATGCAAACAACTCTGTATCGTACAAAAACACATAGGCTGAATCATAAGAACCATGTAACAACAGTCTAAAAGCCTCCATACCATGCTGTGCTGGTTAAAAACATGTCAATGTGACTCATGGTCACCGGTTCATATTTGTACAAGAAAGTTGTACTTCTTGAAATAGGTGCTTGATGTAGTGCTTGTTTATAATGACCCAGTCACACAAAGTAAACTGTTTGCAGTACTGTACAGTGAATGTGACATGTGTCGTAGGTGTAGTTATTGCACATCTTAGGACAAGGAATTCTTTGAAAAAGCTGTAAAAGTGTGATCAACTATGGACTGGCAACACTCCATTCAAGTCGGAGCAGTGATTTGACGTCAAACTCACAAGCACTACCATTTGCACATGTCAATGAATAAGTGAATAAAATGACTTTTACAGTAATTCCAGGGAATGCACTAATGGTCCGGATTTGATTCATACTGACAAGCTTTTTACTTTATAACAACATCCTAATTATGTAATCCCTTTAATTAATTGTTGCTTAAACAAAGTCACATACCTATAAATCGTTGGGAAAAAAGGGGAAAAGGAGTAGATTATTTTTAGAAAGCCATGATTCAACCCTTCTGGGTGTGTTTCCTTCTACTCATCAGAGATCAGAGACTCAAAACAGCTGAGCTCCGAGGTCAAATACATATAGCTTGTAATATCTCATAAGGGTAAATTTTTATAAAGGAGGGTCCAGTCTTCAAGGGCAGTTAGTTAAAGCTTCAGTCATGTTTGTTAACAAGAGTCCATGGTTAAATTTACACAGATGGTCATTATTGTGCAACTTCATGTTGACATTTATCATGGAGTAAATCGTGTGTGGGGATCCAGTTCCAGTTCCAGTTCCACTAACAACTTGCATACAAACCTAAAGGAATACATGTTTTTGCTGTTCTCCCATAAAAACTTGAGCAAGTTTCACTGGTTGTTTCTTTACAAACCTTTTGTGAACCGACAGCTTTTATGTTTCGCTTTTAACCATTCATCGCTTGGGTTTCCAAACTTTGTCCAGGGTCACTTGCAAGTCTAATTTTCTGATTATTTTTTTTTTTGGAGAAAATCATCGTCTGTCAGCGGCATCCCATGTACAACTTCAAAACAAGTTCATCAGGCATCTATTTTCTGGTTCGTGAAAGTTTTGCATATATATCTAATACACGTTTAGCGGTGTACACTTCACTTTTTTTTTAAAACCATGATATCTTTGAACTCTCTATCAAAAAATAAAACTTGTTAAGATTTCTTCCAAATATTCTGTGTCATCAACAAGGAAGCTATGGAGCGTGGTTCAAATGATTATTGTCAGTCTAATGTGGCATTTCCTTCTCTGGAGGATACTAATTCAGTTTGGAGATAATTGCACTCAAATAACTTCACTGTATACCAAAAGATTTCCGGCAGGGGGGGTGGGGGGGGGGGTTATAAGTAGGATACCATCTGCAGCTTTTTAAAGAAGGTTTTGTCCTAAATTATGTTCCTGTAAATATCTGTGTGACTAGGGATGTTGCAACTTTAAGGGCTTCTTCAAATGCATTCACATATTCTCAAAAACTCTTTCAAAAGCTATAATTCAGACTTTGAGATGTTATTTGGAAACTTATTTTGCTCTAAAGGGAAGGTGCATCATTCTTGTTGGAAGAGTAAAATTAATTCCCATTCTCTGGTTTCAATAAACACAGGAGCAGTCACCAACCTTTGTAAAGTTTGAAAGTGACAAGTTTGAGCAGCAGTGATTTGTATGGTTTGCAAATGCTTTTCTCAACTTGTATAGTATTTCAGAGTGAAGATTTCCATGGGTTGAATTTTTGTGAAAAAAATCCACAGGACCACAGAGCTTGTGTACCTCAACATTTTCACTGGACCAGAATTTCTTTACAAGACCAGAATCAAAATGAGAAAAAATAACACCCCAAACTGTGTGTTAAGCCCGGTTCATACTTCCTGCGAATGCGAATGGCAATGTGAATTGATTTTTGACGTCATAAATTCGCAACAAACAATTCGCAACAGTAGAGCTGTGGGCAACTCCTGCGAAACATTGGCAACAAAAACAGAGCTGTGACGTCAAAATTCGCTTCGCGTCCGCGTTCGCCTTCGCAGGAAGTATGAACTGGGCTTCACTGCAGAGTGCATTCTAGGTAATGCGTGCACAGTTACACAAACACACTGTATCTTTACATGCAATTCAACTTCAAAAATGGCAGACCATTTACATGCAGACAGTAGCCGCTCGTGACCGTCAGTGCAAGGAGTCAATACCCTGGACACTTTTTTATGACAGTAGTTCTGATCATAATGTTTCCTGGGGTAGTAAGGTTGTATCCGAATTGGTGGCTACAGCTATGGCTATGCTACGGGTGTTGCCAAGGATGTACTTTAGGCCTAAAAAAAAAATTTGTTATGTTGGCGTAACCCGACCGACCCTAAAAATAGGGCCGACCCTGGATATTTTTATTTTTTTCAAGGGAAGAAATTTAATAATTAAATTCGATATAAGTTAGTTATAAATACTTTTGAAAGCATTTCTGACCGTTTCTCATTGTTGTGTTGTCTGACGATCGCGCATGAAACTTTGGAGTGCACAATGTTTTGCACAACGAACACGCAGAACAGTTGCGTAGGCCGGCCGGCCCGACGCGATATCAATGAACGTGTCATACGGAGCTGAGATACATGTAGCGCACCACGATACATTGTACATGTATAGTCGCGTACCCGACTCCCAATATACTGCGTAGCGTTTCACAATGGTGAATACATGTGCTTCTTTCTTGGAAGTCTGGTTCAGCGAACACGAGGCTGCTCTACAATGAAAAACATGGTAACCTCGTCCTAGACTGTTGGACGGCGCGGACTGTTACATACAATATCAAAAATACTTGGCTATTTATTCCGTGTTAAAAAAATATATAGTTACAATATAAATTATTTTAATTAATGTTTTAGCATTTTTTACAAAACAAAAATGATATAATATACATTCTAAAAATGGTAAACTATTCTGTGACCTCGGCCGGCAGCAGCCCGGCCGCGAAATTTTTTTCCCAGCGCGGTAAAAGCCTTTCCCGTGGTTACGCTCCCCTCGCATCAACATGGCGCCCGGTTTCGAAGCGTAAAGTGTTTTCATTCAAGCATGGAGGTACAGAACAAGGGAAGTGTCGATCTGCGGTCATTAAATGTAATCAAGAGTTTAAAAGTATACTATTTGCTGTGTGTAGCCTTGTTTAATTTTGTTATCGTGTATTACTACCGGCTTAAACATTTAAAAAACATGAAGTTTTCGTAGACGGAAAAAAAAAATAAAAAATCCCGACCGACCTACCCTATTTTTTCTGGCCCGTTACGCCAACATAACCTTTTTTTGTTTTAGGCCTTACTTCAATGCATGATGGCGCAGAAATCTAGCCCTAGCCGTAGCTGTAACCGCCATCTCGGACACAGCCTGAGTACTTGCCAGGCCCCCTTTGAACACCAAAAGCTTTCAACTGATATGAAAAAATCAACAAGTTGTTTTTCTGATCATTACCTGATGACATGTATATTAGGGACACTGACACAACTTGAGAAAATATACTTTACTCTCTTGCCATTTTTTAATATCCAATTGATGACCCTGGAATACCAAACAATAAGTGGCTCTGAAAGGAAAATGGCCTTCAAGATTTCTGATTGAATAGTAATAGGCCTATGTGGGACTTAATCATAAAACCTTTCCCAGTATTATAAAGCTATAACCTGGTATATCCTTGTGAAAAATGTCTATATTAGGCCTATACAGTAATTTCATAACAGGACATGAGATAACAATAACCAGAATTTTGTTTTGACAAGAATGGACGCAGATGTGTCCGAGCCTTCTCACAACAAAATTAAGGCATACCTTGCATTCTTATAATGTTGTGCATGGTTTGGCAACATTGCACCTGGGGTGTTTCATTTGTGTTTTTCTTCTTTTTTTAAAATGTTAGTTGACCAGAATGCCAAGAATGGAGACATCAGGTATGTCACTTGACATAATGGAAACAATTATATTTGGTGGTGGTTTGGGGGTTACCATATGGAAACTTTGGTTCCAAAAGAACTCATTTTGAAATAGGCTGGTTTTGGATATTATGAAAAAGGTTGATTTTGGTTTTATGGTTATTGGAGGCTTTTTGGTTGAAGTTTTAGATAAAAATACGGATTGAAGGACTTTTAAAGTTGTCTTTTGATTGGACAACTGTTTCCTTAGAGAAACCACCGACAAAAAAGAAAAACTCCCAAAACATTTTGGGGCTCACTTTGACAAGGCGTTCAAATGATTGAGAGCCATGTTTTGTGGAAAAAGTATTTGGTTACCATGGTTAATCTGTTTGTCGCTGAGGTCATTGCTCTGATGATGATAAGCAATCCCATCATGCATCCCTGCAAGTCACATGGGATGGGAGCTGTCAGCAAGAGTTGGTCCTTTTGTCACACCTGGCCTACCATGGAGGATATTGGGTGTCAAACCAGAAAGGTTCACACAATCTTCCCAATTTGAAAGGGGCACCCTAGTCTACCCAGAGACTCTTTCTGGAGGATTGATTCGGTTAATTTGTTGAAGGGGCCATCTGCTTCCCGAAGGAAAGTTTTGATATTGTGAAGAAAATGATTGTAACGAACCAGATGGTGGCAGTAATTTTTGGCAAATTGACAAACAGTATTGTTACAGGGTTTTCTCTAAATCATTGGCTCTGGCTTCAGTTGTTAAGTTCCTTTGAAGCCCAGTATTTCAGCAATGTTGTTCAACTTGGTATGGGGAATCTTCAGCCAAACTGTATAAAGTGATGGTAGATGTCAGGTAGATGTGTTGCTGGCATTGCTTCTGTCATAATGCACTTTGACCCTACATGTGTCTATCTTGCTGTGAAACTGAAGTGGGGATAATTCTTTGTTTGGATAGTGTTAGGATTCTGAACATTACACCATCGGCCTAATATTTCTTTAGAGACAGTATGTTTTATTAACTCTTTTCTTGTAACTTCTTGATAACTTCTTGTCCACAATACAATTTAAGTATTACATTTTTGGTATTTTCTTTAAAATGTTATGTCAAAATAAACTGGAATTTCCACATGTTTGTTTTGGTTGTTCTAAAAGACTAGATGCAACTGAAGATACTCTTTAACAAGGGTGTGAAAGTTCATTAGTTTGCACTTCCCCATCTGTTCAGCTTCTGTGGTTTGAGATTTAATTAAACACAAAAAAAGAGCTTCCAGAACTTCTTGTACCCCAGTGTTGTTTTTCTAGTTGCTGACAGGGGAAAAAATGTGTGGAATTTCAGACATCAGAAAAGTAGCTTGGGAGCAGAATGCTAGAAAGTAGCAGCAGGGGTGACAAGTGTCCATGTGAGGGTTAGGTATTTTGTTATATTATTGTTAGTAGTTTGCAAGACTCCAGGAATGCGGCCAACACCTTCAGGTAAAACTAATAATTATTACCAGTTTGGGGGTAAAGGCCTTTCAGTCCTCGCATCATTTGGCAGTTAAGGGAAGACGCAATGTACTTAATGATTTGTGGTCATTGAATAGCCCTATAATAACTTTTGAAGATACTGTGACATGGGATTTTTAATTTGTCTTGGGAAAATAAATTTTAATTTGTATAATTTAAAGGGTCTGTATACTTTTGGTTATGACTTTGAAAATTAATGGCAATAAAATCTTACGTGGAAAGAAGTACAGCAGCTTTCGATGTATATATCTACATTTATATAGGATTAAAACAATTGAACGGTTTCAAAAACCAAAGGTATACTTTGCCTTTGAAAGGGAAATGTCAGCTATAAAGTGGAGAGTGAACATGTGTACATTGTATGTGACTGTGGTGTGGCAGAAGCTATACTCCTATGGGTAGGACGGTTAAACACCAATGTTCCCACACCCCTAGGTTCCGACGCATCTATGGTCCTACATCCTAGTGTATTTTCCTATTCCTTACCCTAACCCCAACCCTAGCATTTAAATCAGGAGGGGTTTTTCAGAACATAGGGTTGTCGGAACATAGGGGTATCAGAATCTGGAGAAGTCACCGGGTAGGACCATAGAAAAGGGACTGGTTGGACACACAGCTAAATTCAGGCATCCTCTGGATCCATGATTAAAAGCAGTAGACCGACCAGTGCTGTACTAAGATGAAAGAGACTCAACATTTCACTCCTGGCTCATAGTCATAGTTCTCTCCTCAAAAGCTTTAACATTTGTTTACTTGGACAACACAATCAAATTCATAAGTCACCTTTCTCTTGAGCTTTGTCAACAACTGCACAGCTCAGGATTTGGGTTATTTTTCCAACAAAAGAGGTCATAATTACCTGGACCTTTGTCCAGAGGAGAACACCATTGGTCACTCTTCAGATGGTTGTTATCTGGTCAAGTATGCTGGTTGAGGGCAGTGGCTCTGGAATGCTCTGGACAAAAGGCAGGAACTATGCCCACAGTTGTTTTGGTTTTGCAGTTGCCCGGGACAATAGCGGTTGGGTCAGTAGATATCGACTTGACCACAGCAACACAGCAACACAGCAACACAAAAGCAAGTTTTGTAATGCTGTATTAAAAGCTTCCTCCTTTTGAGGTTTGAAACAAGACCATGACCAAATACAAGTTTTGGTAAATGATGGTTGTTCATTGAGTGAAGATTGAGTATTTTGACATGGGACCAGTCCCGTAGGCAATAAAACTTTCTTTTTTTATAATGTTACTGCAAAGGAAGGATGGAACAGATGCCCCTTGTTTCCCCTATCGACAGTCTAGAAAGGTTACAATAGTTGGTAGAGAGCACCGGGACGTTAATCCAGAGGTCGTAGGTTCAAATCCCAGTCAAGTCAATTTTTCTTTGTTCAACCCAAAATTTATTAAAATAACATGAGAAACAACATAAAGGGCACAAAGGCAATGTTCAGTCACATAGAGTCACTTGCTCTCAATGTTCCTCTTCAGTTCCATTAAGTTCTCTTCAGTTCCATGAAGCTATCATTGCTCAATTGTAAAAAAGTAAAAGTTGTTTTCAGCAAATCAGCATAGGATATTTTAAAACTGCCCTTCCCCCAACCTTTGTAAAGCAACTTTGAAAACACTTTTATGCTTGTTATGCTTGTATTTTTGTATGCTACTTGTTTTCTAAAGCATTTGACCACTATATCTACCCCTAAGGTGATGTTAAATAATGGCATGCTGAATAAAACGTCATGCTACTACACGTTGACAGAAATCTCAATTGCAGCTTTGGTCAGACATGTGGATTGGATTTAATAGATGTTGAAACAAACTCCCAATGGGATAGAGGTTGTAAAGTACTTACACAGTGACCTAAGGAAAAAAAAGAAAGAATTTTTCATCACTCAAGATTTTTTGGATTCTTGGTAATAAAGATGTATGCACCTCTGCGAGACGGGTGACGGGTGACGGCAAAAGGGAGGGGTATTTGCACTGTGTTATGTTCACAGTTTGCAAAAGTTGGAACTTGTTGGTTTTTGTTTTGTTTTTGTTTACTCCATAAAATATTTATACCTTGAGAAAGCAGACCCAGGGCTGCCCCATTGCCCACCTGCCTTTTCATCCAAAATTTGGCCTGATTGTAGAGTGACTGTTGTTGCATTTGAGAAGCACTAAGGCCAACTATGGGAAGTGACACTACATGAAATAACAAACCTGTGAAAGTTTCATCTGAGTCACAAGAGAAAAAAATGTGAAAAACCCCCATCTCTGTTTTCACAGTTTTCAAACATCTGATTTTGGACTCAAAAGACCCAAACGTAACTGTTTCACTCATTTCTCAAAGCCTATCATTTCTGGCAAAAAACTCTTTCATGGGAAGTTTTCCTACCATCATGTTTTGCAATGTAAGTTATGTGCAAATCTGTGTGAACATTAATTGTCAATCCCACCATCATACCAACGTTATGCACTTGGTTTAACTGGCTGTTTTCATCTCTTGTAACAAGAGATCATTACCGATGGTGTACCGATCAAGATGTTTGTTCCAAGCTATGATCAGTCTTTGTTTTGAGATTTCCATCAACTTTCATTAATAGTAATTTTTTAATGTTAATAGGACTATCCCTGCTTAAAATTGTAATTTCAAGGTGTACGTTTCACTCATTTTTTCTTCTGAAATTGCATCCACCTAACATGAAGGATTTAGGGTGTTAAAGGAGTCTGATGTTTTGTTTGTCTGATTTTCTTCAGATAAATGTTGACCTTGTCTACAAAAGTTCATTTTGTTGACATTTTAAGAATTAAGATTCAAACAAGTTGAAACAGAATCAACTTCATATGATGGTAATTAATATCTGATTGGGCCCACACAACCGCAGACTGGCGGTGAAAACATACAGAGTGGGTGGAAAAAAAAAAAACTATAATTTTTCCATACATTTTGATGTTCGCATTAGCAGCGTGATGAAAGATTGTGCCTTGGAATTCACCCAAGGCGATGGGGGGACTGGCATGATCACATGTGTTTGTTATTTCTCGCAGTCTCCAAAAATGGCCTCACACTGAGAGAAAGATTGTATGTCCACTGGACTGAGGTTTGAACATGGAGAGGTTCACTGTCAAGTTTTCATGTCACAGTCATGTCTGGTCTAGGAGTAATTTTCATCTCTTCTTAAAGCATAAAGCACGCAGACAACATGGGTAATTGTCAAAGACCAGTATCCTCACGTTATGTGACCTAACATATATATATATATATATAAAATAACAAAGCTGTGAAAGTTTAAGCTCAATCGGTCATCGGGATCATGAGAAAATAGTGAAAAACCCCTTTATATGTTTTCACTGTTTTCAACCACCAGGTTTTGGGCTCGCTAGATCAAACATGATTGTTTCACATATTTCTCAAAACTACAGCATTTTAGGCAAAAATGTTTCATTGGAAGTTTTCCACTATGACCATGTATTTTATGTGCAAATCTGTGAAAATTTATTTCTCCAATCTTACCAATGTTGTGCACATCTTTTTAGCTCAAAAATGTCATGTCAACTACATAAACAAAAAACATTTAAATTCATTTACAAATATTTCCCAGACACATATTCTTAAAATTCCCATACTGAAAGGTGGGGTATTATTTTGGTTGTTGACCCTACACCATTGTGTGATACAATGTGGGGGAGGGTTCTTCATCAAAATGGACTGAATCATTGATTGCATTTCCAAGTGGAATTAAAAAAATAAGGTAAAAGTTGTTCCTACGTTGTACTTTTCACTCAACTTCCAACCATAGCTCCATGTTCCAACTGCTCAAGTGGACAATTATGTTCCAGCTGAGTTCTTGGCCCAGTTTCTTGGATTAGAGTTCAGTCAGAAAGGTATTTAAAGTTGCCTGCGTCTACTTCCAGAGTCGTGGGCCAGAGTCTTGGGGTATTCTGGGACTGCAGGAAATTATTGACAAGATTAAAACGGCCACGGGCAAGTAAGTAGTTGGGCCAGGGAGAGTTTTGTTGAAAACATTACACGTAGCTTGTTAACCCAGGTTGCCCCCTTGATAATCCTATTAGAATAATTTCGAATGGCGTGGGTGTTTTCGGACAAATCAAGTACACATGTAGGGTTGTACCCCCATCAAATAGGAGGTAAATTCTCTACAATTGTGAAATGATCGATGAATACCATAAGTATTAGTGCCATATATATTCAACCCTGTGTGAGTTTCTACCATTGTTAATTTTATTTGAACACAGGTAGAATTTGTGCAAAATTTGAGAGTGACTGTGAAGTTTTGTTGTGAATAGCTGCTTTGATCGATCCCTATTTTTTAACGACCAGCAGAGTTTTCTACCTTTAAAAGAAAAATGCATACACATACATGTGTACAATTGTGTCAAATTTTAGGTCCCGTATGCATCAGTTGATAGTCATTTTTGTGAGGGAAAGTAATGCATCATCAATCCCCCGATGCTGCGTTAGAGATGCATTTTATTCTATTCAGACAAACTCCAGTTTGAAGTGAAATTATTGCATGGGGGCCAACTATGGAACCTTAGTCCTTTGTGGGTTGATGGACCCCAAGGACAACCAACAAGAATGTCAAGCACCTAGGCCCCTATGACATCAAATATCATGGGTGTCACAAATTTAGGCCTTAACCCTATGACATCAAATATCATGGGTGTCACAAATTTAGGCCTTAACATTACAAATTCATCTATTCCACATTTTGTGACTGTAAAAGGGACTCTGTAAGACTTTCTGCTTTTAGAATTTGTGTTTGATTTTGGAAATGAGTATGACAATTTTTTGGGGGAAGTACTTTGTTGAAAAATTTGCATTTTCCAAAACAAACTTTCATTGACCAAAAAAGGTCATTTGACTATTTGTTTGGATGACGAACAGAGGAACTTTTTTATTTGTTGATACGGACTTGTTAAAATTATATTGTGAACTGGTTAAACACCAAGCTTACTGATCTTGCTTGGGGTTAGGCCTGTAGTCTGTCAGTGTCAAGTGAGCAAAACAATACACGAGAAAATAGAATTAGCTGTTGCAAACTGCTTACCAACCAAAAGGACCTGTGGTATAAATGCAAAAAATAAGTTAGTGGCCTGACGTTTCGACCCTAGCAGAGTCTTTCTCGAAGGCTAAATGACAACACACAACACACATACAAGCAGACCAGCTTGTATGTGTGTTGTGTGTTGTCATTTAGCCTTCGAGAAAGACTCTGCTAGGGTCGAAACGTCAGGCCACTAACTTATTTTTTGCAAAACAATACACAGCAGAACCTGCCATGAAATTTCTTTTAAAGTAGTTTCACAACTTGTGCAATTGATTTAGTAGTAGACTTAAATACTGCAGGAATATTGTTTCACTCTGGTAGCGACAAATTACTTCATATATTGTGTTGGGAAAACTATCTTTGAAAAGTGGATGCACCTTTATAGATAACTTCCTTCCTACACTGGGAGTGTGCCTCACACATTGCTCCCTGATTGCTTCAAGCAAGGGCAGGAGCGGTTCCTTCCCTACTCTGGCCACATCTACAGTCTAGATCTATACTCATTAGATACCAATTCTCTCTACTCCACATGGTCCTTTGCTCAAGGGTCAGTGAAGGGCCTATATAAATCCAACTACCTCTCTGCCAAATTTGATAGACCCGCCCCTTGAGAGACAACTTCCCATTGGGTATTGACCCTTATCGCTCTTTCCTCTAAGGTCAGCCCACATTCCCACTAATTTGATCAGCTGATTATTGTCTCTCTCTTAACTGGCCTGGAATGTTCCCCCTCGGAGACACCTGGGCAGTTCATTGCACCTCGCTTGTAATTGAGTGTCAGAAGGGTCCAACAAAACAGATTTGTTTTCCAGTTCAACTTGGCAGAAATTCTGGGGTAAATCACAGAACAGACCCATAATGCAGATTCTCCCCCTTAATCCTGCATGTAATTATCAACAACTTGAGCGTCTTCCATACTGTAGCATACGTAGGATTGGACAGACTTCGGTTTATCTTTAAAAGACTTACGTTGCAAGCTATGCACCATCTTAATATGGATGAATATTTATGTAGGTTTCAGGCATTTTCCAAGAGAATAAAAACAAAGACTAATGCTCTACCTCCTTTCAGGGATGCCAGTTTTCCGGCTATTGCCGGAATTCCGGCTTTTTCAAATTTTCCCCAAATTTTTCTGGCGCTCCGTATTTCATCTGGCCAGAGAAAATATATTTTATTGAAAACAGATTTCCGGCGCTCGTTTGGAGCGACTCGTGTTTAATGATAATATGTTTTGAAAGCACCCTCAAGCGTTCGTACATGTATTGTAAATGCCGGAAGTATTGAGCGAAGACTAGACTTTTCTGTCGTATGTGTGCGTGGTGCCGTATGGTATGTATCGATGTATTTTGTGTGTACATCCATACACGATCTTTGGAGCGTACATGAAATCGCTCTGAGAATTTTGTTTCGCGGACGATTGGCGTTACCATTGAGACATACCGACTGAGTTTTTGGCGTTACCATTGAGTCATTATGGATGTTGAAAGAGAAGCTAATTTGAAACAAATTGATCGAGGGGTATGTAAATTAGAATAGGTTTAATTGGTGGTGGCTGGAGTCGAAAGACAGTGGGGGTTATTTTTTATCAGACTACATGAGGAAGATCGACATCGCTTTTATAAAAAAAATCGCTGTTATGTTTTTTATTGTTTTTTGGGCTGGAAGGGGGGGGGGGGCGGTGACCCCCTTTCCTTCGCAGCGAATTTTGTTCAGGCTCTGAAGGAAAGAGTCACTGGCATCCCTCTGCTCCTTTGCTGTACTACTACTACTAGTACTAGTAATATATTTTTATTTGCAATGCAATACTTTCTTTTAGAGAAGAAGGGGTTAGCAAAATAGTGGCTTTAGGCCAAGTAAAATAAATAACATGTTGCTCGTCCGGACTTTTAAAAAAATTGGTGAGGGAGGTCCTTGTTATTTGTTATTTTCAAATTTTTTGCTATTTATTCAAGATAGCCACCATGTCTGAGATGGCCGCCATAACGTATTTGAAGATGGTTTTATGGTTTTATGAGCATGTTCTGTATGTCCTCAAATTCTGTTTAATTTGCTTTTGCTCCAAAATTATTCTGTGTGTGTGGCATCACGTCCTGGTGCAAAGATCTCGTTCAAAAAAGAACTGTGGCATGCAAACGTGAAGGGCAAAATGTTTTGAAAAAAATGAGGATTTTCTCACGATTGCGTTGTGGAAATAGCTTTTTTTGTAGGCCTACATGCAAGAAAGATGATGAAATTGCTCAATAAAAATGAAGGATACATATGAAATAGCTCTCAATATGTAAATTGATTTCAAAGATTTTTTATTTATTTTTTATTTTATTTTTTTAATAACAAATTACAAAAAATTTGGTGCGGCGTCCAAAATTGGAGCGGGCAGGGACGAGCAACATGTTATTTATTTTATTTGGCCTTATATAAAGCTACAACATGTCTGTAGTTTGAGTATCAAGGCTACATTGTCTGTTTTTTTCCCTTCCCCCCCCCCCCCCTTCTTTCTTTTTTTGCTTTGTTTTTGCTTTTTCTGGGGGTGGTGGTTTGGGAGAAGCGAAATAAGGGTTAGGATTGACATCGTGATGGGCAAGCACTTCAGACAGGAAACCCTGCAGGCTACAGTACAACAGAATGCTACACAGTCAATAATTAGGCACGAAATTTCATTTAAAATGTCTGGATTCTGAAATAAAAATACCTTGGGGGCTAAATTTCATTCTGGTGGATCGTTAGCTTTCAGTAAAGGGACATACACTTATGTTTTTTTCCCCCTTTTGCTTCTGACGACTATTGACATTAATTTGGGAAGAATTTGCAAGGAGCTGGTAGTTGTCAGAAGTGATTTTGCTAGAGTTTCCCGGTCAGTAAACAAGCTGATTTAAATAAATTGCTACCAAAAGAAAATAACAAGAAACCCCAAATTTGTGCATTTAAAGTTAATTGTCCTCAAGAAAAAACATAAAGAATTTGAGAAACCGGCAAGGCCCAGCCCCATGGGGTTCTTAAGCCGCCATCGTAATTGCCAGAGAAATTGAATTGTCTCCAACGGAAACACCAGCAAGAAAAGAGAGAGAAAAAGGGGGGGGGGGAATAAAAGCAAGTTTTCATGTGTCCTGGAGGCTTTTAGACAGTTTGATTTTGTAATCAATTTTGAGGAAGTGCAGATGAAAAATTTCCAGGTGTAGTTTTACTTTGGTGAGTGAGAGCCTAGACAGGGGTAACAGTTTGCCCTAAGGGTATCTGTTAATGTTTAGTGATGAACCCCCCTGTGCACATAATAAAGGGTAACTGACACTGACAATTACAGACTTGAGAACAATTCGAATGTAAACTTCCCTTTTTGTAGGAAGGTTGAAGGTCTAGTTGATACTTGAGCATTTTTAGATACATGTAGATAAATATTTCACAATCGTAAATAAAATAGTGGTGTTTTTGGGGGCCAGTGTTCCCCTGTCTTCTGTGAATCTGATTATACTGTTCAGTCTGCATGATATTTTACACTTTGTCAGACCATTGTAAACGAATGTACTGAAGAGTCTAACTTCACTGTGTACTGGCAAAACATGGCCTCCTTACACTCCATAACCAGAGCATGTATCCTGTGTTGAGATATATCTGCTGCTCAAAGTTAACTTTTCCCAAATGAAGTTGTTTTGTGCAGCCCAGGGTCATAAAATACCCCCAAGTAAAATAAATCCGCTATTACTCAAGCGATATCCGGTTTGTACACTAGCCAGAAACCCCCCAAGTCTAAAATTGTCTCTTTTTAAAACTCCCCAGCTTCCTCCAAATTGTCTGGTTTATATTGGTAGGTTTTGTTTTGTTTCTTCGTCAATGGCTTTTTCATTGCCGTTGGATAATTGGAATGTCAGTGAAGGGACTGGGATAGATTCATGGGCCTGTCCCAAAGGTCTTGATCTGCACCCTCACTGTCAAAACTTTATATAAGCCCAAGAAAAAAAGAGAAAAGGGAACAATGAATTTGTCATCATGAAACTTAAAAAAATTGTTGAAATGTCTTCTGCGCTCGCTCTGGAATCACCTCACAAATTGTAAGTCAACAGACCAATTTTTGTTTACTTTTACTGTTTTGTAGTTTGAAAGCAAGGAGCACAGAAGAGGTACAATTTTGTCCTTCCTTGAAATGCCTTGATCTGATTTCAAATAGCAACCCCCCAAAACAGAGACCTTCGCCTTTTAGCTCCTCGTTCAGTTTAGAAAATGAGTGAAGTGAACAGGGATATCTTCTGGGCAATTGATCTTATCTTGACCAAGGTGATATGTCCACTTAACTCTTATCTTATCCATGTAATTATTGCAAGAGACCTTTAATGCTCTATACTCAAGACAGACAGTCTTTCTTATTTCAATGTGACCAAAGCAAGCGTAAGTGAGTTTTCCACTGCTGTGTCAGACAGGACTTCCTTCTGTTGAATGATTGTTGGCATTGAAGGTGAGCCATCCAACAAAATATTGCTGGCCCTGTGGGATTCCAACATTGGACACAGACAGACTGGGGGGGGGGGGGGGGTCTTATTCCTGGAATAATTCTCTGGGGTTTTCCTCCCACATATAGAACCTTGCTTCCTTCCTTGTCTTCTCTCCTCTCCATGGGGTTCTTGGCTATTATAGCGATTAAGTTTGCTTTTCTGAGAATCCTTGGCTTCACAACCAGAATAAATAAATAAATACACCCTACTTGCACTTCCATTATTAATCCTTAAGTTCGTGGGAAGTATTCATGGTTTGACCTATGGTTTGACAACCCATGTTCGTCTATATTGTATCTCTGCAGGTTTTTAGTATTGTTAGGAAGAGTATCTTGTTGTGTTGGTTGTAATTTATGCTTTATTTAAATAATTGATGTAAAACTTGTTTGAATGTAAAGCCCTGTTCTTACTTAGTTTAAGTGAAGCAAATTTGACATCACAACTATATATGCTTGCAGCTAATGTTTTTCAAGATTTGAGCTCAATTAAACTTAAGCAAATTGTTTGTCGTGAATTTGTGACTTCAAATCCGCTTCACTTTGAATGAACTATTGGGCTCAACAGTGGTAAAATGAAGTCCCCACCCCCAACCCACAACAAAACTGATCTGGCTGCCCATTCATTATTGATGAATTTTTTAAAATGACATGTTCCAATCCAAAGATAGTTGTGGTGAGAATCAAAATGAATCTCAAGCTGAAAAGAAAAGATGTCTGGTCAAAAACTGTCTATATTTCTCAGGCCCCTGGATCACGGATAAACTCAGGGAGAGAATTCCACCAAACAGTACCCCCCCCCCCCCCCTTTAATGAAATGGTTTAAAACAAGTAGCAGGGATGAGATTTGTCAGTTGTCTGAATTCAGACTTTTCATGTCAACCTGGTGAATAAAAAAAGGCTTTTATTTTTCCACGTAAAAGAAAGGCTTCCCTTTGATCTACTTCACTAGTGCTTAGGACATTGTTCCTAAAAGCCCTTTGAATTCCAAACCCTCCTCCTTAGGGGCTACCAAAAGGTAGAAGCGCCATCATTTCAACATTCATGTAGGCCCTATGTACATCCTAAAGTTTGGATCCAACATGTAGTTTCAGACTGTTTTGCCAGCAATGACTCTCATCCCTGAAGTAGGCATGGCAGTTTTGTCAACCTCCTCCCTTTTTAATGATCCAGCACTTGACCCTATTCACAGAAATCCAGACAGAGAAGTTTTCTCACAAAGTTTCTCCTCATGCAGTGATTCATTGCATGGAGAAGGTAAACACATGGAGTGTGGAAATCAACTCAATAAGTATGTTACTGAGTGATACTTTATTTTGGACGGGTGCATGATTTGTGTCAGTCATCTGCTTAGATGTCTGCTTATCAAATATTTACCGTGCTTATCATTTACAGCTGACAGGTCAGAGATATTTTGTTATCAGCGAGAATTAGTGAAGGTCCAGTGGACTTCTGATGTTGGGGGATGATTGCGTGTTAAATGTACATTGGATTGAAATATTTAGACACTTTGTAATTTGATATATTAACCTTTCATTTTGATCTTTGGAGAGACTTTATCGATAGAGAAGGGAAAAAAGGCATTGTTAAAGCTTTAAAGCTTTAAAGTTCTTAGGGCCAAAACGTGAGGTCAGTTCTAGTCTGGTTGATTATAGTAACGTAAATTCTTCAGAGTATAGAAGAATGTAAGAAGTTCTGTAAATGCTTGCTTAACTCATGCGTAGCTCTATGATTGACATCAATCTTATTAAATATGCGTCCCTATATAGATATTCTGCTTTTATCTTTTCTTTGTCCCCGTACTTAGCATTCTCCAATAGCGCAAAGACTTCGGACACAATCTTCCTTACTGATAGAACATCCCTATCAGAATAGACTGTAAGTCTAGCGCGTATCAAAAACAAAACAACTCGAACGAAAACTATATTTTTCGGTGAAATTAAATCCTCTAATTAATCACTCGATGGAGTTAGGGTTAATATGGGAACCTGGAATCTGGCAAATTAATATCCAAATTCCATAATAAAATCTTGGTCATACATGATTATCTATACATTTGAGAAAATAAAACATTTGCTAATGGAATTCCCACAATTACAAATTGTCCAGCATTATTGGTATGGTAACTGCCTTCAAACATAGATCAACAACCCTCCAATTTGAAATGGTCCATTCATGCTTGCTGTCAGTTGTCAATATATACCATGTGTGATTGGCATCTAGATTCAGGCATTATTGCAACCCTCCCTTCATTCTCAGTAATTGCTTCCCTTGGCAATGTTGAAAAAAGTTAAGCTGATCTCTGTGAAAAGCTGCAAACTAGGACAAACTTTGTTGTGAGTTTTGTTGTTTTGATGGTCAGCAGTTCTCAGTTGTCCATTGAGGCAACAGCCCCAGGGCTTGCATTAGGCCACTTATGACCAGTACGCCATTTGTAGAGCCTTGCTTCATTGTATTTGCCAGTTCCTACACAATGTAGGGAGTTTGATGACAAATATAACTCATTATTACGTTATTATGTTGCGGTCCCTTAGAATTCATTTCACTTTGCAATTCAAGTCTCAAATTGGTCGTTATCTTTCTCTTGGGATGTCGTAATGAATAGAGCACTGTGTAATGGACAAAAGTAGTCATGGAAAATTGAAACTAATCGAGGGGAAAGGAAATTGAATTTCTCTAGGTATAGCAACAAGATGAGTCCCAGCTAAGGTTGACTTAGCATTAGGCCAAGTAAAAAAAATACCAGTTGATCGTCCCCGCCCGCATCCTTTTTTGAGGCCGCATCCTTTTTTATTTTATTTTTTATTTTCGATTTTTCCTTAAAAAAATAAAAAAATAAAAAATTGTATTTTTAATCCACCCTTGACATGAATATTTTAATTTTTGATGTAAACTTACCTCATGCAACAAATAGATATAAAGAAAGTTAGCGGTGATTTCAAACTGAAGAATTGGTGGCCTGTTTGAATTGAAATACTTGGCGGCCATCTTGGAAAAAAAATAAAATAAAAAAATAAAAAGGCCCTCATCCTCCTCTTTTTGGAAAAATCAGGACGATCAACTGTTTTTTTATTTTATTTGGCCCTATACTTGGGAGGAAATAGTGTATATATGGAGACGGTCATATTCAACAGTGGAGCCTGATTTTTATTTTTCAAATTTAGTGGGCAGGTTTTTTTGTACCGGTTACCGAACATGCATTTGTACTATTTGAAAAATCCTGAGCTCGACTGGTAGTGTGTGCTTGCTCGCTTTTGGATCTAAATTTGAACTTTAACTTCGAAAAAGAGCCTCATACTGATACTAGTGTTGTTTCGTTCATGAGAAAACAAAGGTGCAACATGTTTAAATGAGATTTTAATTCATTAGATTAGACTTATTTTTGTAAGAGTTATAACTTCAAATTCAATTTCCCCCCCCCCCTCCCCTTTTTTTCCAACTTTTTCATACAGGCCTAGACCATGCAACTATTCGAACATTTTTGGGACCACTTGGGTCCCATGTACATTTAATATAGAGGATATCCTACATTGTATTTCCCACTTCTCAGAATAGTGGCTGCCAATCATCCACTAGATGTTAAGTGTACGTTTGTTACAGCAGGGTTCAGCCCCCCCCCCCACCCCCCCACCCCCACATTCTTGGCATGGGCACTTCACCATCTTAACCAAGTTGTTGTCTTTGTTGCCACTTTGGCAAGAATATTTGTCACTCTTGAAATGGATATGCAAGGCAGGCTGGAACCAGCTGTAGCAGGGAGTTCTTAAATGGTTCCCTCTCTCTCTTCTCGTGGGTCTAGTTTCCATCCCTGATAACTCCATAATGCCATATTGAATTAAAGCCCATTGTAGAATACTTGTCATCAGACATTATGGACATTAGCCCCTCTAAGTGCTTTCCCAGCACAGAAGGTGAATGATCGAAATAGCATCTGCTGTGCCTGGACTTGAGAGCCATGTGTTCCTTAAACACTATGTAGAAAATGTGTGCTTATGTGAAATGTGAAGTCCAGCACAACAGGTGCTTGCATGTTGAGATTTAGGGCTGCATTAACAGCGACATTTCTGTCGCATTTTTTAAAGTTGTATTGGTGGTTGGTTTTTTTTCTTTTTCTTTTCAGAAAAAGCCCTTCTAATTCTCTTGATTGAAAAACAAAATTTTTCACAAACAGCAGGATGTCTTGCTGAGCCCTTGAGGTGCATTAAAAAAATTCTTGACATTTTTGGGAGCAACTGTCAAAAAATTGGCTAATGCATTTTTTGATTTTATACAGTGGTAGATTGCTGCAAGTGTGGAAATCAAGATCATTGCACAAATATACATAGCCTGCACTATGTATACAAGGCGTGGTTGACTATTTGCAAGAATTAACACTTTTCAGACATTAGGAAAGCTGAATGTGAACCAGGTTTTTTCTATAGGTAGCTCCCAGCATGGATTGGAGCTTGGTAATGTAAAAAGGTCTGTTTACCCAATCCACTTGACGTCATGAATTTTTACTTGTAAACAAGGTTATTTCAGCCACTGGCTGCCAACCATGTATTTGTTTTTTAATAATAAATCAGAATAATAAATAATCATCACAACAATCTTGGTTGCACCATTTTGGGGAATCAATGTCCTGTGTGCTATAGGCCTACAGTGTAGTGCTTTGTTAGGCAATGCGGCATTTACACATCTACCATAAATAATTGTTAAATGGATTCCAAAATGGCAGACAGTAGTTGGGTGCGACATTGGATTGGTGCAAGGGGGTAAACACATTGAGTTTTGACTTGTGTTTCTGATGAATGAAGTATTGGTTCATCATTCATTCATGGCTGCTGCCATTGTAGAAATTCCTCCACAAATTAGATTAATTCCTCCTTAATTACATGTAGGACACTATCTGGAAATCGGATTTCCATTGAAATTTTCTGAAAATGACAGCAAGTCCTGCAAGATTGCATCACAAAACTTTCAGAAATGCTTCAGGCTTATTGCATCCACCATGTCCTTTAATAGTCTCTGTCCTTTCTCTATGATCCATCATACCCTAGTTAAATTTGACCCACATGGTCTCTCCTTAAATAATAACCACCCCCCCCCCCCACCTTACCCCTATACTAGAACTACCAACGTGGAGGTTTAAAAAGGCAACATGAATGTTGTCTCTTGGTAGTAACAGATGGGTCCTTGATGTATCTCACAGTACCCTTCTCCACTGTTGACAAACACTGAAGGGTGACAGAGCATGTGTACTCCACTCATTTGATGTGTAGCAGAAGCTGAAAGGCCCAGGGAGCTTGGCATTTCTACCCATGGGCAAGGTGGTCCGATGGCTTTAGAATTGAGCCCCATAGTGAAAAACTTGTCATCTTTGAGATAAACAGGAGTGTTTGAGTAGATACAGCCAAGTGTGCCAAGACTGTTCAACATCTGACAGGGCTGCTGAAGGACAAAGGAAGTGCATTTTACTATGAATGATTATGCTGAGGCCCAGCGCAGGAGTTTGGAACAGCAGGCAGGGATCCTGGAAAAAAACCTGAGGCTGCAAAAAATATTGGCAGGTGGAGATGAAAGGGTTCTTGACAGTCATTCATAGTCTATTTTGTAATGAAGCGAGAGAATCTACCAACAACAATAAAATAAAAAAAATGTCAACAGTGCATGCCCCTTTCACTCATTCATTATTCTATTAAATTATAAAAAAATGTAAATCTCCTCCTCCATGCCTGTTCATTGATCCATTTGATTGATTTACAATTAAGAAACTAATACCAATGACTGGTCTAACTCAGCACACTTCCTGAGGACATTTACGCCCACATCTCTTTTAGAGATCACCCTTGATACAAGAATTGGATAATTGGTGCCTGATCAGATTAAAGACTCTAGTTCTAACTCCTTCTCTGTCAGATAACACAAACAAACAATCGTCTCTTTGGAGGGTGTGTACAACATTGGTAAGATTGAAAATATAAATGTTCACAGATTTGCACATAAATTACATTGGATAATGACTGTCATGGTAGAAAACTTCCCTTTGAATACTTTTGCTTGAAATGAGTAAAACAATTAGTCTTTTTTATCGCGCGTGTCCAAAACACAATTTTTGAAAACAGTGAAAACATATAGGAGGTTTCTCACTGTTTTCGCATGACTCTGAAGATCAATTTAGCTTAAACTTTCACAGGTTTTTTATTTCATGTATATGTTGGGTCACATCAAGTGTGGATACTGGTCTTTGACAATTACCAATGTTGTACGTGTGCTTTAACAGGAAAAAAACAAATTTCTTGTTGTTGAGTGATGGAGCAGCATCTGAATCACAGATAGAGTGACACCAGCGGGAAGTCCATCCAGGGATCCATTATGTGTAGGCATTTGACTGGTAGGGGGTGTGTGTAGAAGGAAGGCACTTTGTTGACCTGGCTGTATGGGATTACCATTGAGCTGTGAATAGTGTGAAGTCACTGCTGAGCAGGGGGTGTGCAACCTTTGAGCCCTGGCTCCTGATTAGCTCTTGGACATCATTAGCTTTGATGATGTGGTGGAGGGCGGGCTGTTTTTACCAACCAAAGGACAACTTTTAAAATAATGTAAACCATTGATTGAGGGGTCTTCAAATGCTATTTCCTTGACTTTGAAAATATTTCAGATGAAAATACTTCTCTGGAAGAAGGGTACTGGTATAAACTTGGTAATCAGTTAGTTAATTATCGTATGGTTATTGATAACTGCCCCCCCCCCCCCCCCAATAGTTACCAGTCCTGCACTTTGTCTTTAAATTAAAGTGAAAATCTTTGAAGTGTCTGTGGGTTGAATGTTCACTGTTGGAGCATTCAGCAATATAGCTACATGATGGATTACTGAAGCTGCAGATGTTGGAAGAATGTGTATGAAGGGATCTGCAAGTGCAAGCTGTTATCCCTTAAAATGCCAATCAAAGCATAACAGATAACAGACTGTGTGAAGTGTCACTGATCTGTTTCTGTGAACACACATTATCATCAATGACATATTTATGTGGTTGGATCCAGTGTATGAGCATGATGAGTTGCATTGACACGTTAACCACAGACTGAACCACAGACTGAACCACAGACTGAACCCACCTGACAGATCCAGACTCTGTCAAGTGTCTCATTCTCCCTCCCACTTTCTCCTGGGAAAATTGATTAGTTTCATTCTAAGTTATATAAAGCTCATACCAGTACCCAGTGAAACAAATTTCTGACAGCAGGAGGAATCCAGTGGTGTTGGACCCACATTTACATTCAGTTATTATGCTGTGAATGTGCATGTTGTACATCATGTTGGCCAGTGCTGTAAGTCTCATCATAACCTGAACACATACTGTCATATGGTAGAGCTTGTGACAGAAACCAGGTACCAGGATACCAGCTCTTTAAGGTGCTACGACCTGAGGTTAATTGGTTGGTAACACATCATTCCCATTCTGTCCCATATCTGTGATGCTTCAATCTCCCTGTTCATGTACAATGTAGAGGAATCCTTGTGAGTTCCTCTTGAAACTAGAGTTAGACAGAAAATTTAATTGTCCTTTGAATTTTGCTTCCCCCTCCAGCCTTGATCTAGAAAAAAAATAAAATAAAAAATGCAGGTGACATCCCTTTGGTAATTGTCAAAGACCAGTATCCGCATTTGTGTGATCCAACATGTACATGAAATAACAAACCTGTGAAACTTTAAAGGCACTGAACACGTTTGGTAATTACTCAAAATATATATTAGCATAAAAACTTACTTGGTAACCAGCAACGGAGAGCTGTTGATAGTATAAAACATTGTGAGAAACCACTCCCTCTGAAGTAACGTAGTTTTTGAGTAAGAGGTAACTTCTCACTAAAATAATAAAAGACTTCATGCATGAAGCCTTTTATTAGCATCTGAAAGCACACAAAATTGTGCAACAAGGGTGTTTTTTCTTTCTTTATTTTCTTGCAACTTCGATGACCGATTCAGCCCAAATTTTCACAGTCTTGTTATTTTATGCATATGTTGGGATACACCGAGTGACAATACTGGTCTTTGATAATTACCAAACATGTCCAGTGCCTTTAAGCTCAATCGGGCATAAAAGTCACAAGAAGTACTGACAAACCCCATCACTGTTTTCAAAGATTGGATTTTGCAGTCACAAAATCAAAACTAACTGTTTTACCTTATTTCTCAAAAACAATAGCATTTCAAGCCAAAAGGGCAGATTTCTATTATGGCCATCTCTATAAATGTGTAAATCTGTGAACATTGATTTTTTCAATCTAACCAATGTTCTGGAGAAGATTTATTTAGGGAATATTTTTCTCTATCCGAGTAGAATTAAAACAATATTTAACAACCGTTAGTGAGTAGTGTTATTAATACAGCGACCATAAGCATGTCTTTAAGAAAAGTCTAAATTAAACATTTGAAAGTCAAACATCAGGGCTCAAATTCATGGCTCTGCTTACCAAATAAGTTTGCACTTACGGGTAATTGCCAAAGACCTGTATCCACATTTGATGTGACCCATTATATGAAATAACAAACCTGTGAAAGTTTAAGCTCGATCGGTCTTCGGAGTAATGAGAAAACAGTGAAAAACCCCGTTATATGTTTTAACTTTTTTTCAAACATCAGATTTTATCCTGCATGATAAAGACTATTGTTTTACTCATTTCCCCAAAACTATGGCATTTCAAGCAAAACTATTTTAAGGGAAGATTTCCACCATTTCAGTTATGTGCAAATCTGTGAACATTTATATTTTCAATCTTACCAATGTTGTACACACCCTTTAAGTGCGTACTCAGGCAGGGCATGAAATTGGGCCCTGGTATTATACAAACAGATCTTTCTGTTTGGAAATAAGCTTTTTCTGGCTCTTTCTCTTGCGGTTAGTTACAGTGCTTCCATTGCCTGGACTTACTATCAACCATAGCTCCTTATCCGAGATGGTTGTCAATTTCACAAAGAAGGTGATGAAACCGGCCCTCATTATGTGAGCAGGGAAGGCTTCCCAATGTCTTGGAGACATCCCAATTACCATGGGACTGAGTACTTAATTGCCATGATGCAGTCCTGGTACAAAAATTAATGAAGTGAACTGTTTGACAGGGTTGGGGGGGGGGGGGATATTGTTATTATTGTTAGTATGGTATTGAAGGGGACACTGTGTATTGACTGAGTAGACATCGAAGAGACTGTTTACATCATATTATTCAGCACCATTTGACTCTGAAGTACTTTCTCCAAGAAAGAAATGAAAAGCCATGTACAATTCACAAACCATAGTTCTAGGGAAACACTCCAATCCCTTGCTAAAAAATGGAGTAAATAGGCAGTGCATGAGACAAGATCAGTGCAAGTTTCAGGTTTTTCCCCTAGTTAATTTGACACAACCGTAATAACTTAAGGACTTAAAAACTAGTGGGTTATGTGAACACAATGTTTTTCAAACCCTGATGATTAACTGCCTCACACTTGTTCCTGTCACACATGAAAAAAAAGAAACACATTTTGTAAATCCTTATAGTCTTACATCACATTGACTGTGAGGCTTCATGGGGAAAAAACGTCAAAAGCAAGCAAAATTCCTTGGTTTATGGGGATCTGCCCAAGCAGCAGGCTGAAGACCGTCTTGACAGGTGAAGAAACCAAATCTGGGGCTATTCACAAACAATCTTCTGGAATCCCTGACTGAAGCTCAGTCTGACAATCAAACCCAACATGGCTGCCCACCCAGGTTCGGGACCTCCGTGAACCCACACCCCCCTGTCTGTATAAACACTGTGACACAACTTGTTACTGATGACACACATGGGTCCTAATTTCTTGGCTGGATGAATGCTTTGTGTGATTGTCAAGTTTGGTTTTGAAAATTATAAATTTCAACTTTTTTTCCCCCTCTCATTTCTTTGAGGGGGATGTTGTCTGGCTCAGGCAGTGACAACTATTGTACTCTCAGGAATGTCTGTAATTATATTGTGTAAATAATACATGCAGGGTTTTTTTTCTAAGAAATCTAATTGCACAATAACATGTTTTTCTGAATGCAGGAGCTGACAGTTGTAATGAATGGGGTACATATGGTGCATCTTGTGATATGTGACTTGAATTGAACCTATTTTGTTGATGGTGCAAGAACACCAAGTCTGGTCTGTGGGAAATTTCAAGCTGAATTTATTTGTAAGCTGCGGATTGTATAGATTGAAATAAAGGCACTTTATGCTGATTAGTAGGTAGGGGTTCCCTTAACTTCAGTAATCACGTGTCAGCTGGACGAGTGGACTTAACGTTTGAGTAGCCGGCAAGTTTTCACTAATCCCGCATGTATTTAGGGAATTTTTCATATAGGCCTAAGTCTCTTGGTGCTTTATTTTTGGACCAAGCTTCTTTTTAGTTCTTTCAACAAATAAACTAGTTACTAGTAGTGCTAGATTTACCTAACTGGTGCAGTTAGCTGCAAAGTTATCAAAGTGTAAACCAAACGGTGAAACAACATCAATGCTTAGTGCTCATGTTGCAAGAAAAACTCTAATTTTAGAAGCTTCAGTAAGTGATTCTTCATTAGTCCAACAACCCTTCACATGTTCATCTTGATTAGCATACACATTTTGACTGGCCCCCCCCCCCTCCCCCCCCCCCGTTGACTACAAATTGAAATGTTTTGACTCGCATGCCTATGTTTTCACTGGCATTTTGCAAGCAGACAACCAACCGGTTAAAGAGAATGTGTACGTTTGGTAATCACTCTTAAAATTAATGGCTATAAAAACTTACTTGGATAGAAGTACAGCAGCTTTCGATAGTATATAGCATTTTAAGGGGTCATTTCACTTTGAAGTAATGTGGTAATGTAAAAAGATATCACTTTTTATCCCCCATAATTTGAATCTGAGAAATGTTACTGTCAGATAAACTTCTCGGATTGTGTATTCCAATTACGGATTATTCTTCCTGCATGGACCGCTGCAGATTTTCATCGATATCTCAAAAACGCGACCACCTTTTCAAATGAATTTTTCACAGGTTAGTGTTTTTGTTTAAATCTACATTTATATACGATTAAAACAATCGAACGGTTTCAAAAACCAAAGGTACACGTTCCCTTTTAATTTAGCTTATTATGGATTATGGAACAGTTATGAGATTGGATTTGTTATCGGGAGCTGCAGTGATGGACTTTAGTTTTGTTTTTCGTATACCCTCATTAGAGTGAATATCACACATGACTCTCTGCCATACTACCAAGTTGCAGTTTGTACTTGCCTATGTGCAACTTTCTTGAACCTGCCCTGTACATACATACACCATGTTAAGACCACAGAGCAGGGTTCCTTATTAAAGTGTCCTCAACTACAATTACATGTGAACTTCACCCCACTGTGAATCTTGTCTTAAATTTCTGTTCTATGTTGCGCGCCACAGAAGCTTGCACTACACGTACTGCTTGACGCTGTTCAAAATAGAATGCCAAGCTTGCTAAGACTGTACAGATGCTGTGCTTAAGAGTATCAGTGTACCTCCCATTGGGGGTAGCTTTAAGCAGCAATCCTCAAGGATTACAGGGGGATGTGTTCTTTTCACTGTTGCTGCTGTGGTTCACTGGATACCTCTGTGGGGTCAGAAGACCCAGGAAGCCCCTGAGTTCGCTGTAAGGTCAGGGTCAGATGCTTGGGAGATTGGGATGGGCATTGGGAGGAGGTCTGGAGATGGTTTGAAAACAGTCTTCAGAGTTTAATAATAGCCTGTGTGGTTTGTTGAGGAGTTGAAGAGAAGGACATCACGTTCATTATCAAATGCCATTCGCTTCAATGAAGTTGTACCTGGCAGTTTGTGAGTCGGAAACCAGGGGGGGTGGTCATAATACTGTCTCGAGTTATAAGATATTTATAAAACTATTTGTCTGAGATGGGTACAAATTGTTTGGCAGAGTAATAAATGGATGTTCATATGTCAATTGGAAAATGTCAAAATTCCTTTCACATTTGATAAAATAAGGTTTTTCTATGAGAAATTTGAGTTTACAAAATTAAGTTGCTCATCCTTAATTAAATCTGTACTCCCATTTCGTTCTATTCATAGGACAGATCTTATATGAGCAATTTGTTTTTATCCTGAAAGCTTCTACATTTAAACGTGTTTAGAATCTTGTGTATCAGAATGAATGCACCTGTACAGAAATTAATATTGCATGTCTCTTTAATTAAACACATCTGCTGTAGTCAACAACTTGTCCAGCAGGTTGGCCGGGGTAAATGTCTAAATGCGTGATTACTGTACAAGGAAAGACAGTCATTGCTGATGAAGTGGCATCAACAAGGGGCACTGAACAAACAAGAAATCCCCCTGTTCCAATGACTGTATTCAGTCCATCATGAAGAACCAGATTACAAGAGAAAAAGGGGATGTTGAGTTTTACATGACACTATCACTCAATAACGACACCCCTAAAAAAATAAATCATGTCCCGATTTCCAAGAAATGAGACAGAACGAGACAGAACGCTGTCTCTATGGTCTTGTATTGAAGTTGACAGTTTTTCCCCCAAGGTCTGAAGGCAAGTGAATAATCCCCTACTTTCCTGTTATTTTAACTTGATGGATTGTTACTCCTGAACTTTACTCAGATGAAGGGCATTTTGTCAAATAATAAAGTGCAGCTTCAACCTCTGGTTTTAGACATGGATGCATTTTAAAGCTGTTTTCAGTGCTAACTGCTAATTGTTAGATCTCAATACTGGCAGGCCAATCTGCACTGAAATGCAGAGGGTGGTGGGTTCGAATCCCAGCGGAGGACACTGAAAGCACTAAACTGCTTCATTATATACGACTGGGGTCAAACCATGAAGCATTTGGACCATGAAGCAGTTGCCATGGAGCTATAAAAGGACAGACTACACATTTGTGGGCAAATTTAAATTCTTGCAAGATGCACTATGTGTGTTTGTCTAGCCACCTTAACTTTTGCATCCCTTAAGCCCCCCCCCCCCCCCCCCCCAACCTTAAAGAGCAAACTTTGTGCTGGCCAGTCCAGACCCAGACGGGAAGATAATATGTGTCATCAAAGTCTGAATGATTCATTCCTGAGATTGGCCTTCTCTCTGGCTTGACTCAAACCAATATTAGTCCTTCTTGAAGGTATACACCTTCAGGCTCTTCAGCTAAAGTTGACTCTAGCCCAAACCTAAGCCATATGTGATGATGCAGTGGTTGTTATTCTGTGTGGAACTCCCCCCTCTTTGTTGGTGTTATCTGCCCTGGGTGGTTTGTCTCATCATAGAGCAAGTCCTTGCTTTATGGTCTCCTCAAGAAACAGCTTCATAGGTTTTATGGGAGATCAATGGATGGATCAATAAGTAGGTCTGGAATTTAACTATAATGTGGGCACATCATAGCCTCAAAGGCTTGTCTCTTCTTCCTTTTTCTTTTCGTTTGGAGATGCTTTTTTTTCATGGGAAATGGCCTTGTCTGGCCCCCTATAAGCTTAATAGAGCTCTATGCTATAAGGAAGCAATTCCAACCCTGGATAACACCTGCCTGCCAGGCGTAAATTAACCCCAATATGTAGGTACAGTATGGAGGAAAGGTAGACTCCAGATTATAGTGGGGACTTACTTCTTAAAGATTTGGGTCATTTTTAATTTCATTTATTATATCAGTGCATGGTCTGTGTGAACTTTTGAAAGTGAACTGATAGTGTCCAACCAGGAAAGTTGTTGTCAGACCATGGAGGTGTCAGTGAATGTGTACAGTGTAAATATGAACATGTGTGCTTTCAATATCATCTATATTAGGAAACTACATCATGTACTGTTGGTGCTTTGGGTCCCTACCACATCCTCACATGACTTACGAGTAAGAATGTGAGTTCTAACCTAAAGATGTTGGGTCTAGTTTTTGGCAGATTCGACTTGGAAATTTACTTTAAAATTTTTAATAACAATTTTGTACAAGCTTTCATTTAAGCTATTTCCCCCTAAATCCACCCATGATAAGTGGTATTTAATGTAAAATTAAAAAATTAATTATTGTCTGGACCTGACATAAGCTCATGTCCATTAGCCGTGTAAAAAATAAATCTGCATGTCACTAGTATTTTGTGCATTGTACCTGGCATATGTGAATTTTGTTTTATGTTCTTGGTTTTCATCGGCTTCATCAGTACAAAATTCACTCTGAGAAAATATTCTTTAAACAAATTTCTTTTAGCGAAAAATCGGGCTATGCAATCAACCTGGTTAATCTTATTTCATGCACTTATGTTTTGTTCCTTTTTTTTTTTACTGGATTTTTAAAATTGGGTTCATGAGAGTCACATTTGTAAACTTATCTCTTTCTCTCTTGTTGTAGAAAAGTTCACAGACTGTTCTCAAGCCCGCTGCAAGATCGTCTTCGACATTGTCTGTCCAGCCGATAGCCTTAAGATTCAGCCACGCCCACCACCCGGTGACTGCTGCCCTCAACCAGCGACGTGCCGCTGTGACTTTGCCTCTTGTCCCGACATGATGTGTGGTGATGAGTACATCAAAGTGACAGTCAGGGTTGCTACTGGTCAACCTGGAAGTTGTTGCGATCAGTACGAGTGCAAACCTAAAGGTAATAAAAACCCATCCATCTAGTTTAATGAACTCTTAAGCTCTCCTGAACCCATGTTTTTCTTAAAATCCATTATTGATACTTTTTTACTTGTATCAGCCTTGTTTTTAGGGAGGGGGGGGGGGGGGTGGGGGGATGTGGGTGAAGTTATTCTTATTTTTACTTTTACATTGTATGTTGATGCAGCTGGATCTGTTTACCTTTTTGCTATGGTGTTTTTATTGTACCAGTTGTTTAGTGAAATGTTCCTTTGTGTGAAATGTAGTACATTCTACAAATGTTTATGACATTGGAGAAAACATCTTGTTTACGAGGCAAGAGGTGTGTAGAGTCTCAACAACTGGGCCGTACATGGTGGAGTAAAAAGCACCACACCTCAACCCACTGATCAGTCTGCTGTCAGTGTACAGTCCAAGTAACAGTCGTCCATCTATTGTGGAGATTTGTAACACATCCACAAACTGTCACCTTGCATGCATTTCTATAATATCTCACACCAACTGGACCGACTTATAATCGGATAATGCACATATTATCACACGCTATGAATACTCGTTCAAGTACAATGGGTTACCCACGGCATACCCAGACTAAATATGGGTTGCTGTATTTGTTGATGTAAGGACATAGTCTCACTGCTTGACTCCATTCATTTGGCTCATGCTGGGTTCAACGCTGTTTTTCCCCCTCTTCTTTATGTCCCTGTGTGAAAAAAGTCATGTTCCACTCCGATGTTCACAGATAAAACCAGCTGTGTAAACACTGAGTTCATATTCCATATCTCCGTTTCTGAACATTTGCAACTAAAACATCGGCTATGAGTTTTCAATACCCCTGCTCATGTATGACCTGTGTTTGACCTTTCATGTTTCATGACACATCCATGGTTGAAAAACATGTTTTGAAGACAAAGATTTTCAACTGAATGTGGGTAAGAATGTAGTGCGGTTATTTGAGAGTGATGTTTCAGACTTGGGGATAAAGTTTGATATTTTGGTCTGTCTGTAGTAAATTTGTTATTGTAACGGGCCAAGGACGTGGGCGTGGTGCGGCAGAGCCCGGATGGGCAAAGCCCGCCACGTAGGAATAATTATCGAAACAAAAAGGGGGTTGATGAAATTAAACCAACGTTAACACCAAAAGAAAGTGTGGCACAACAGACATAGCTTCAGGGGGGCGCCTCCCATGATAAGTTTTAATCGTAAACAACAATAAATATGGCAATAGTTTATACAATAAATAAATAAGAGCAGAGAGGTAATATAAATAGAACTTACATGATAATTGAGAGTGGTGCAGGGAGCTCGGGCTGGAGTGTCAAACCAAAAGTAAACTAATAAACGGAAAGAAAAGAGGGCTTCGCCTCGAAATGAAATTGTGACCAACGCCCCACTCCCTGCACCAAGGTTTTATACCACTTGACACATTCCCAAAATGGGTACAATGGGTAATAATACAAAGAAATAAACAAAAGAACCACCCATAGGGAAAAGTATCGGGTGCGTAAGGTACCTATATGCAAATTAACCGTGGCTGTTAAACTTAAACAAGTCGGTGCGCGTTACAACACCTCTCTGCCCTAATAAAGACACGTCCCGTGTCGAAATAATTTCAATTACTCACAGCTTATATCAACAACAACAAATATATGCATGTTCTCCATACTTTTTGAAGAAAAATTAATTTGGGTCACAAATTAATCAAATGTTTCATATAAAATTATCCCGTTGCGTTTAACCGCAACCAAAAAAACCAATGCAGAATTACTATATATGACTGTGAAAGTCTGATTATTGCATTACTGGTGGATAAACCAGAAACAACCACAGGGCAACACAAGAAAACTAATAGGGCATTGACCAGTTACACCACAAAGTCTTTCATCCAGAAAGGAGGACGTATTATTCTTCCAACTCGAGTTGGTTTATGACAGAAAGATGTATCTTCCTCATTGTTCGTTTGTGTTTCGAAGTCTCCGTCAATATGGCCAGTATCGGTGGGGACTTCGTTGTCATTCCAGCTTCGTAGTTCGACGTTAGCAGAGTTTGATGCAGCATGTTGATCAATAGGCTCATTCAGGATATCATCTTCACGAAGAGTACATGGTTTCAGCCTATCGAAGTGCACAACTTGGCGGGTACGGGTTACATTTGGCACTTTGATGAGATAATTCGCATCAGAATATTTCTTGATAATTGTACAGGGGCCCTTCCAGTGACTTCTTAGTTTTGGAGAAAGTCCAACGAATCTCTCCGGGCAGTAAAGCCAAACGTTGTCACCACTTTTGTAGGGACTCCCGTACATCCGTGTATCATAAAGTTTCTTCTGACGTCGTTGTTCTCCTCCTGCATGTTTCCTCGCCGTCTCAAAAGCATCCTCCAACTTGGACTTGACCTCCATTGCGTAGGGTTGGGTTTGCTGTACTTGTACATCTGGAATTGGTCCTGCAAGTATATCTAGTGGCAAATTAATTTCACGTCCAAAAACTAAACTATTTGGTGTTGCCCCTGTAGTTTCCTGGTTGGATGCCCTATAAGCCATTCAGACAAAAGGCAAATGTTCATCCCAGTCACTTTGGTCACTTCTACAATACATACTAAGCATTGTCTCTAATGTTCTATTAAATCGCTCCACGAGCCCGTCTGATTGGGGATGGTAGGCTGTTGTGCGAGTCTTATCAATTTCCAACATCTCACATACTTTGGTGAATAATTTGGATTCGAAATTTGTTCCTTGATCACTATGAATTTTGCTAGGTACACCATATCTACAGATGAATTGAGTTACTAACACTTTAGCTACTGTTTCGGCTTGTTGATTGGGTAGTGCATATGCTTCTGACCATCTCGTAAAATAGTCCATAATTACTAGTATGTACTTATTACCGTTTTTACTTTCAGGTAATGGGCCCATTACATCCAAAGCAATGCGTTCGAAAGGAGCGCCAGTAGGAGCTAGTTGTAGTGGTGCTCTAAATTTCTTCTTTGGCGTTTTTCGTGCCTGACAAGATTGACAACCATTAACCCACACATCTACAGTACGTCGGTAACCGACCCAGTAAAAGTTCCTTTGGATTTTGCTAAAGGTTCGTTTCTGGCCAAGATGGCCACCTGTTCGTCCATCATGGCTCTGTTTAAGTACTTCTTTTTGCATATTAGAAGGGACTACCAATTGACAAACTACTGACCTGTTTCCAGTCTTACAACGACGATACAGTATACCCTCACTAAGTACCAGCTGTTCCCATTGGAACCACAAGGCCCTTGTTTCTCGTGGCAGTCCACTTATTTCTTTACCAGGGGGTCGACTTTCGCGACCAGACTGGAGCCACTGAATAACAGGCAGCAAAATTGCGTCTTCTCGTTGGGCCTTGCGGATGGCAGTGGGTTCAAAACCTGTAACTAAGAAAACTCCACAACATTTTCCATTAATAGGTATGTTATCAGATTCAGCACATGGGCGCCTAGATAGAGCATCAGCATTTTGGTGCTTGCGTCCTGGGCGGTGCTGAATTTCAAAATCAAATGTACCAAGTATTTCAAGCCACCGTGCCATCTGCCCTTCCGCTTGATTGCTGTTTAGAAGCCACCGCAGTGACGCATGATCGGTGCGTACAATGAATTTTCTTCCATACAAATAATGTCGAAAATGTTTAACATAACTTACAACCGCAAGTAATTCTTTACGGGTTACACTGTACTTGCGTTCTGCCTTACTTAGCTTACGACTTGCATAACTAATAACACGTTCTCTTTCATCAATTTCTTGTGAGAGAACAGCCCCAATTCCTTCATTGCTGGCATCAGTATCCAGGATGAATGGTTGGTCAAAATTTGGATAGCAAAGAACGGGAGATGAAATCAAGTTAGACCGCAATTGATAAAAAGCTTGTTCACAACTCTCGTCCCATACAAATCCGACATTCTTTTGTGTCAAACGATGCAATGGTGCCGCAATGTGGGCAAAATTTTGTACAAATCTTCGATAATACGAACACAGCCCTAAGAAGCTTCTAACCTCTTTCAAAGTTATTGGAATAGGCCATTCTCTCACTCGTTGAATTTTGTCTGGGTCTGTCGAAATGCCTTGCTTTGAGACAATGTAACCCAAGTATTTCACTTCAGTTTGACACAATTTACATTTGCTGGCTTTTAATTTCAAACCAGCTTTCTCTAGTGTTTCCAGCACAGTACTTAATCTTAAGAGATGTTTTTCAAAGGTTTCTGCAAAGATAATAATATCATCAATGTAAACCAGACACGTTTTCCAATGAAGGCCTGCAAGAACGCGCTCCATTAAACGCTCAAAAGTAGCAGGCGCATTACAAAGCCCAAAAGGCATTACATTGAACTCGTACAGACCTGTACCTGCTGAAAACGCCGTTTTGGGGCGGTCTTCTGGGTGTACTTCTACCTGCCAGTATCCGCTAGCTAAATCTAAAGTACTAAACCAGTTTGAACCATATAGAGCATCTAGACTGTCATCTATTCTGGGGAGAGGATATGCATCTTTCTTTGTAATATTGTTAAGTTTTCTGTAATCAATACAGAACCGAATTGTATTATCCTTTTTCTTGACTAATACAACTGGTGACAACCAAGCACTTTCTGACGGACTTATGATTTTTTTGTTCAACATAGTCTCAATTTGATTCTGTACTTCAGAGCGCTGGTAATAGGGAACACGTCTGATTGGTTGACGAATAGGTATTTGATCGTTGGTGTGAATCTGGTGGTACAACCTATCAGTACGACCAAGATCATCGTTACTGGCAAATACTGTAGCATGGTTTCGAATAACTTCACTTAGTTGTTGTTTCTGTTGCACATTAAGTGTTTTATCACTACAGTTTAACAGTTCTTCAAGATTGGAATGCATCAAAGGCTTGCTACTTTCACTTAAATCTGCCAACTGTGACAACTCTTGGGCAGGCTGGAGTAAGGCTACACTTGTATTCTTATACAAAACAATTGGGTCCGATTGCACATTAAGTATCCTTACAGGAACATACTTATTGTTCGGTTGAACTAAGGAACGTGCTACAAGAATGCCTTTGTCTCTAATTATGTTACTGGTTGGTTCAATCATTCCACTACAACAAGTACCCTCTCTTAACTTCACTCTACCAGGAACAATAACCTCTTGCCCTGGTTGAACAGTTACATTCTGATCTATGCAAATTCGACAACATTGTGAATTATTTTCTTCACGTACAATATCTATTATAACGCCATCTACTGTCAATTTGCCCTTACTTAAATGGAGGACACTATCGTGACTGTTTAAAAAATCCATACCAAGAATACCTGCTTGACTTATGTCGGCAACAATTACTTCGTGGTTGGTTTTTAACTTTCCCAGCTGTACTGACACCGACAATTTTCCATGAACATTAAGTGGGGCACCATCAGCAGTAACTATAGCAATGTCGCACTTTTCAATTTGTTTTTTCAATTGATCAGGAAACAGTTTGACAACCCGTGGGTGGAAAACGGTATGTGATGAACCTGTGTCGATTAACATTTTAACTGCGACACCATACATATTACTAAATGCAAACATACTATTTGCTTGGGTCTTTGAAGGAAGTTGCACGTCGACCCCAAGTACAACTTGATCTAGTTTTCCGACTGAGGATTACGTTTGTTCGTATCACCAGTGTCATTAGGTTTTACAATATTCGGGCCTGACCTACAATTTCTACTAATATGGCCTACTTTACCACACTGATAGCACGCTCTATCTCTACGTCTTAATGACTGCACAAGATTTTCAACAATTTGAATGTTTTGATTTAGCTTTTGCTCAAGTCTGCCTATCTTTTCGTCAATACTCATCTCTGACGTCTTATTTTCCCCAACTGACTTTTGCAATGAAGCAACGCGTTGTTGCTGCGTAGTCACAGCCGCCTGGGCAGTTAAGTTTGCATTTGCCTCAGCTTGTAAAATGTCTTCTTCGCGTTGCGCTACTTGTAGTGCTTCTTTGAGTGTGTTTGTGTTTGCGCGACGCACTTCTGCTCTGATTGAAGGAGGTTGCAATGCGTCAATGAAATAACTCACTGCGACATGATCAGCATTTTGTGCGTCCATTTTTGGATACGCCCTTGTGACTAGGCTACGGATATCTTGTGCCAATGCAGCTAATTTTTCACCTTGCTTGCGCTCACGCTGCTTTAATCGCGAGCGGTACGCATCAGAACTATGAGTTGGGCTAAAGCGAGCTCTTAATTCTTCTTCAACAAAAATGTAGTTAGTCTTCTCATTATCTGGAATATCTCTAAATAGTTTTAACGCAGGGCCTCTTAAACATACAGCGAGTTGCTGGACCTTTTCGGTTCCAACCCAATTGTTGATATCGGCACACAAGTTAAAATGAACAATCCAGTCTTTAAAATTACTAGCTCCATCGTAATTTCCAGGAGTTCTCTGTTTATCGACAAGCATGATTTTAGAAGGTGAAGACTGAATTTTGTTTTGCTTCGGTTTAGGCCTACGTTTCCTAACTGTAACATTACGCAATGGGGTGAGTAATAATTGACTGATCGGACTACCTTCTGTTGGTGGGTCACTGGTTGGCATTTTTAGCCCAACAGAAAGAGGTAAACCTTTTCCACCAGCCGAAGCTGCATGCACCACTCTGTCATAATAGCTAACTTCTGCTTCTAAAAGAGCTATTTCATCCTTAAGGGATTTGGAATCTACTTTACATGGAGGTGTCGACTCTAAAAACCCATGCTCTGAATGAGAGGTGCCCTCTCCGTCGACAAGTCTGTGTGCCATAATACAATTGAGATGTGGTAAACAATTACATATAAATCCCACCGCTGCCTCCAATTTGTAACGGGCCAAGGACGTGGGCGTGGTGCGGCAGAGCCCGGATGGGCAAAGCCCGCCACGTAGGAATAATTATCGAAACAAAAAGGGGGTTGATGAAATTAAACCAACGTTAACACCAAAAGAAAGTGTGGCACAACAGACATAGCTTCAGGGGGGCGCCTCCCATGATAAGTTTTAATCGTAAACAACAATAAATATGGCAATAGTTTATACAATAAATAAATAAGAGCAGAGAGGTAATATAAATAGAACTTACATGATAATTGAGAGTGGTGCAGGGAGCTCGGGCTGGAGTGTCAAACCAAAAGTAAACTAATAAACGGAAAGAAAAGAGGGCTTCGCCTCGAAATGAAATTGTGACCAACGCCCCACTCCCTGCACCGAGGTTTTATACCACTTGACACATTCCCAAAATGGGTACAATGGGTAATAATACAAAGAAATAAACAAAAGAACCACCCATAGGGAAAAGTATCGGGTGCGTAAGGTACCTATATGCAAATTAACCGTGGCTGTTAAACTTAAACAAGTCGGTGCGCGTTACATTATTACTATGGAAGTTAGGCCTACATGTATTTACCCAAGGGAAAAAGAAAAGAGAAACATAAAACATTAATTGTTTTGGGGTTTTTTGTGTGTTTTTTAATGGAGAAAAAAAACATTGGATCAAGAACTAAAATGGTCTGAAGTTTTAGGGAATCAAAATGGCGGCCAGAAAGTAAAATAACAACCACACAATTTCAAGGGGAGTGAATCATTTTATTCTGCTTTTAAAACTTAATTCCAACAATACTCATTTCATGACAAACGCTTTTTATAGTCCAAATTTCAAAAGGCCCAATCAGAAGGCAATGTGTGTCCCTTTAAAACTTGTGCACATTACATTGGTAAGAAGAGATAAAAGTTCACATTTTTGACACAGAAGGTATAAAGATGGTCATGGTAGAAAACTTCCCCGAAATGCTAAGTTTTTGAGGAAAGAGTAAAGCGATTAATTTAAGTATCGCAAGACCAAAACTTATGAAAACAGTTGAAAACATGTAATGGGCTTTTTCTCTTGTTTTTCTTGTGACTCCTTTCACAAATTGACGTTAAATTTTCACAGGTGATGTATATTGAGCCACCTAGAGCAGGGGATACTGTTCTTTGACTATTACCAATGTTGTCCACATGTTTTAAGGGTCCTGCCGTCGATTTCACCAAACTCTTCCTAACTTAGGACTAGTCCTAGGCAATAGTCCTAGGCAATACTAAGAGATAGGACTAGTCTTAAGTTAGGACGAGTTACTCGTCCTAACTCGAGATAGGATTAATCCTAGCGTTTCGTGAAATCGGCTGCAGTCCCTGTACAAAAAGTATGAAACAACCATGAATTACTCTCTTTTATCTGTAGATGTCGGAATGATGTCCGTGTGCGGCGGTGTGGTTTGTCCAGACGTGTCAACCGAGCCTTCAGTCTGTCCCCCTGGTACCAAACTCATTCAAGGAGGGCCTACAGAGGATGGATGCTGCACCATACCAAGCAGGTACAGCATAATTTGTGGATTTGGTGGGGAGTTTTTGCGAATTGTTTTTGTTGTTGTAGTAATTTTTATTAAGAGATTTTGGGTTGAACAAAGAAAAATTGACTAGAGCGGGATTTGAACCAACGACCTCTGGTTTAACGTGCCGGCGCTCTACCAACTGAGCTATCTAGCCCTATGTTGGCGGTCTCCCTATTTTGTCAATATCTTTGTTCGGGGGGCTGCCAGTCAGAAGCTATACAACCGCAAACTGCCGTGTAGCCAGGGATCATTTTTATTAAGAAAAACTATAGTAAGTAAACTTGTGGGTACAACCATGTATACAACCTGTAGGAGAAGTGTTGGCTCTGAGAAGAGCCAGTGATTTTTAGTATACTAGTCAAGACCATTTGCTGCCATAGGACACTCTTTTAAACCATCCCCCAGTTTCTATAACAGCAGGGATTTAACACACGAACACCAAGTGGGTCATGTTACCCATCCCAACTCAAACTGGTAAACAAAATTTCTGATTTTTTTTTTTTGTTTTACCAAAAATCGTTTGGGTGGAAATAGTTTCATTTTGGGAGACAACAAGTAGACAAGTTTCCAAAACACTGGAATGTTAATGCATTTTTAAGGTAAAATCCTGAATTTTGCAATAATTTTAAGTCATTTGAATTTTATTTTAGCTTTGTCTTGCTATTTGTTAAAGTTTAAATGCCATGCAGGGAGAAAGTATTGTATTTGCTGAAATAAGGTCCAATCATCTTTTTTCATTTATGATGTAATTTTAGTCAACTTTTTCGTCGTTGACAAAAAATGAATCAAGGAAATCCTACTCGAGACCCATGTCACGTCTTGATTTATGGTGGAATACATACACCCAACGTGTTTATCTCAACAAGGTTATCTAACATGCTGAGATGTTTTGGGTATCAGCGTAAAAGGTTAACAAACGTGGTTCATTCATCTTTCCTTGTCTAAACAAACAATTCATAGTCCAGTTGAACCTTGCCTGTCATGTCTACTTTGGGTTTGTACAACCCTAGTTTTAAGCTTGGTGAGCAGAGCTTACAAAGTATTTCACAAAGTATTTCACCAAAATTATAAGCCAGTTAGTTACACTAACAAAAGGGATGCAAATTATTCTTCCCGGATAGCATCTCGGGCTAACATTTTAAAGAAGAGGAAGGTCCTATTAAAACAACTTTTTTTTTACTGTCCATTTTTTTTTTTTTTTTTTTTTTTTTGTTTACCGTGGGCTTCATTTAACCTTAAGGAAATTTGGAAACAGATTTGTTTATATTTTATTTATTTTTTGTGTTTTTATACAGTTAAATGTTAACTGGATAAACGTCCCAACCCTAGTTTACTCGCTGCAAAAAAACCCAAACAAACACCCTAGAACAAAAAAGGGGAGTCAGAAAACGGACATCTTTATGGTGTACATTAAATGTCCTACTTTTGTTCAGATATGAGCAGATGTTGCGTCTTGTTTTATTCGTGACCTTTTATTTGTGTGTTTCCCCTCAGGTGCGAGTGTGCACCAGAAAGCTGCGAGGTGCCAACCTGTTGGCCTGCCTTCTCCCCAAAGCGCATTGCCATGGCAACGCAGGAAATGGGCCATTGCTGTGACATGTATGATTGTGTGGCAGGTATGTTACTTAATGTGCATGTGACCTTTTCATTTTTCACAGTGAAACACTTTGAAATGGTAGTTATTTTTTCAGTAAATTTGCTGTACATAATGTCACTTTTAGAGAACTATTTAAATAATCCATTTTTATAACTGCTTGGTTGTAAAGTATAGAATCCACAAACAATTTCTTTAAAAACTAAAATCCTCAATTTTTTGTAAATTTTAAGGGAGTGTATTTTATTTTTAAATTTAAAGCAGACAACAGGCTGTTAGTGTTTTTGAACAACAAAATCTATTATTTATTTCTACACAGTTGAAATAATTCACAACTGTATTTATGAGGACATGTTGTTCATGGAGGGTGCCACGTGGAGTGTGGGTAACTGCAGACAGTGCACCTGTCTGGACAACAAAGCTCACTGTGAGGTCACCCAATCCTGCTACGCTGAAGAGAGTCTCAAGATGTGCTACACCTCCTCCGGATCCCGCCGGCCCGGGGAGGAGTGGGACGAGGACGACTGTACCTCGTGTGTCTGCCAGGACGGCGACGTGAGGTGCCATGCGGCGAGTTGCATTACCAATTGTCTGAATCCAAGGCGAATGACTGGGATCTGCTGTCCTGTGTGTGAAGGTATGCATTTTGCGATAGAGTTGTTACGTCTTTGTTTATGATTAGGGGTTAAATATAAACAGATTTACTAGAGCGGGATTTGAAAGGACGACCTCCGGATTAACGTGCCAGCGTTCTACAAACTGAGCTACATATATCTAGCCTTATGTTTGTGGTCTCCCTATTTTGTCAATATCTTTGTTCGGGGGTGCCAGTCAGAAGTCATACAACCGTTAACTGCAGTGTAGCCATGGATCATACCCAAGTTTACTATATACTTAGGTTGGATCCCTGGCTACGCGGCAGCTAACGGTTGTATGGCTTCTGACTGGCACCCCCAAACAAAGATTATTGACAAAAATAGGGAGACCGCCAACACTAGGGCTAGATAGCTCAGTTGGCAGAGAGCCGGCTGATTAACAGGAAGTCGTTGGTACAAATCCTGCTCTAGTCAATTTTTCTTTGTTCAACTCCAAATTATATTATTCCCAATTTTCTAATTTTCCTTCTTCTTAATTATTGAAAGAGATTCTATTAAAATTCACCATATTTGCTAGCATTGCTTTCCTATTGTTCTTATTTATTTTTCAGAGCCAACTTTTGTTACTATAGCACCAGTGGACTGTCCTGAGACGAGGTGCTTGCTACTGTGTGTCCATGGCTACATTCGTGACGGTCAGGGCTGCATGACATGTGAATGCATTGCAGGTATGTATTTGTCATCATACAAGAATCATCAACACACAATCCTGAAGACAAGCCTTAGATGAGCAGCAGCCGATTTCACGAAACACCAGGATTAATTCTATCTCGCGTTAGGACGAGTAACTCGTCCTAACTTAAGACTAGTCCTATCTCTTAGCATTGCCTAGGACTAGTCCTAAGTTAGGAAGAGTTTGGTGAAATCGACGGCTGAGTATACTGTTCGAAACGTCGAGACCACACTGGCTCTTTTCAGAGCCAACACATGAGATTTACACATGGTTGTACCCGCAAGTTTACTAGTTATACCTTCTTATTTACCACACCATGCAAAGCTTCAAACACCACTAATACACAATTCATTTATATATTTTTTAAAGACCTTAATTTAAGAAAAGTATGATCTGATTTTATTTTAAACTATGTTCTATGTTTCGTTTGATGTTGTGGTCGTAGGTACACCTGGTATTTTGACTACTGTTACACCGCCTACCATTGTCTGCCCAGCATTAGACTGTGCTCTGGTGTGTCCAATGGGCCTTAAAATGGACACCAATGGCTGCAGAGTTTGTGAATGTGACAAGGGTAAGTTTTCAATTATCTGTCCCAAACTTTGGGCCCAATTTCATAGAACAGCTCAAGCAGAAAATATTGCTTAAAAATCTTTTGCTAAGCAAAAATGAGCAGGATACCAGCCACAGATTGAACATGGGACATGGTATATAGCCTGATAACCTTAAGCAAAATTTTGTTGTGCTTAGCTACTTTTTGTGCTTAAGCAGCTCTTTGAAATTGGGCGCTGGTGTCAAGCAGTGAGAATTTTTCGGGGTAGGGGGGTGGGGGGTCAGAGCAGTAAATCAAGAAGACTTTGACCTTTTGAAATTGGTTGTTTCAGACCTCAATTGATTCTGTTGTTACTTGTATAGCTTTTTGTTTATGCATTCATATTTGTAAAAGAGCAAGGATGTTAACTTTTAAAGAGCCATTGAGCAAATTTGTTTGTAGAACTTTGTTAGTAAACTGGAACCAAGCATCAAAAGAAACAAAAGGTCAAGGTTGTTTCCTTTCTTCTTCAAAGATTCTTGTCAAGATGTGACATCATCATGTCCGAAGGTCTGCCCCTGGGGTTTCCGGACGGACGACCGGGGCTGCAGTATCTGCAAGTGCCAACGCAAGCAGGCATGCCCAGAGACGGAAACCTGCGACAAGACATGTCTGTACGGGTACCAGACTGGACGAAACGGATGTATGCGGTGTAAATGTCAGAACTGCCCTGCCCTGTTGGACTGTAACAAACAGTGCACACATGGATTGGAGAGAGATGATAGAGGATGCGAGATCTGTAAATGCAAAGGTAGTGATTATTGCTTATTGATTATTGATTGGTGCTATTGCTTATTAATTGTTGATTAGTGCTCATTGCTTATTGATTAGTGCTTATTGCTTATTTATTATTTATGATATTCTCAAAGCCATCCACTTATTATTAATTATTTTACCAGTTGTTAGCTGAGATTGTGACAAATCAGTGCATTTTTATTTGAAGAAACAGAAAAATACATAAAAACTAATCTTATTTAAACACAAGGCAATTTACAGGCAACCAGTTCCAGGCAATCTCCAAGAAGAAATACATTCATATTCCTAGCTGTGTTCACATTATTTTCTTAGGGATAGTGAGACACTCAGACAGTGTTGGAAAATGTCTCATGTGTTACAAATTGTTTCCTTTCTCAAATGATGGCATTGGTTTGCCCTAAGATGACTGTAAAAATTGCCTAAATTGTGAGAGCAAAATTTCAGTCAAAAATTAATAATAGTAAATGATAATAGTAGGCATTTATTGGGCCGAGGAAACATTGCACCAAAGCGCCTCACATTATTACCAACCCTGTTCATTAGGCCTTAAGCATTCCTGAAACAATCTCAACTCCTTTGGAGTATGCAGCCCCAGCAGCAAAATTGGCGCCCAGATTGCTTATCATTTACCTTAGCACACATGGATTAGAGAGAGAAAATAGAGGATGCGAGATCTGTAAATGCAAAGGTAGTGATTATTGCTTATTGCTTATCTACCCTCGCTGGTAACCATTTACTCCTGGGCAATGAGAATCAATTATAGTCGAGTGTCTTGCCAAAGAACCCGAGTATCACAACCGGGATTCGAACCCACGCTCTGATGACTCGGCATTCAGAACTTCAGTTCAATGCTTTAAATCGCTCGGCCACGACTTCCAATAAAGGTTCTCAAAATGTATGTGTGCATCAAATTTGTTCACTCCATAGGTGCCGCACTGCCCACTCTCCGCCCAGTGACATTGGGATCTTGCCTGACATTGGATGGCCGTATCCATGACGACAGCGAAATTTGGCACGACGGTTGCCGGGAGTGTTTCTGTCACAATGGGAAAGAGATGTGCTCCTTGATATCCTGCTCTGTTCCAGAGTGTGAACAACCTACCATCAAGCAGGGTGAATGCTGTCCCACATGTCCAGGTGAACACTACGTTTTCAAACTGAACAAAAGTCATTGTTTGCTTGTTTGTTTTCTTGCTGTCTGGCCGATTTTATCACAAATGTAATTGCGATGCCAATGTCATTTTACGTATTTTTATTTATTTTATTTTGGTTTTTTTAATTTTATTTATTCATTCTGGTTGTGAAGCCAAGAACTTCAATGGAGAGAAGACAAGGAAGTTTCAGTTTTAGATATGGGGAAAAAACAGAGTATTATTCAAGGGAAAACCCAAACAATCAACTAGGGACTGAAAACCCAATCCACATAGTGCCCCTCGGCGGGATTCAAACCTGGGTCCCAGAGGTGGAAGGCGAGGAAAGATACTACTACACAAACCTAATTGCATAGTTAAATTGTGCTGAGGAAGCACTTGATGATACCCTTGCTGTTCAGCCAATGAAAAAACCCACCTATAGCCACACTCAATTTTGGGGTAAATTTCTTCTTCTTCTTCCTTTTTTGCTTAGGATCCGTAGCCGTCATTCCAGACCATACAGTAAATCACAAAGTGTGTCAATCAGTCCGAGGAGAGTACTACATTGACGGGGAAACATGGAACGCAGACTCATGTACGGTGTGTGTTTGTCACGACAGTCGGGTCCTCTGCTCTACGTTGACGTGTCCTCCATTGCCCTGCAACCAGCCTGTCATGGAACAGGCAGGATGCTGTCCAGTCTGTCCAGGTGAGAGAGAAAAAGCTCCTCTTTGTTTCCTCTACAGGCAATTCCTGTGCCAGGCTTTGGAACTCGCTACCGACTTCTGTCAATCAGGCCAGTCTTTCAAATCCAGGATTCATAATATGCTTATAAACATGCCCCCTGCTCACAATTTATGAACTCTAGCTGTAGGTCTACTGGCTTCTTGTTCACTTGAGTAAGGCCACACACAAAAAACACCCCAAAAATAATATTTAATTTGCCGCTGGTATTGGTTCCTGTTGGGTGTTGTTATGGGTCATTTTATATATCTACTCTCTGAATATTATGCCATTTTACTGTTGTGTGTGTGTGTGTTTTTGTGTTTGTGTGAGTAGGTAACCACATTCAAACCGGGTACCTATAACAAAAGAGGACAATAGGTCCACGGTTGCTATCACAAAGGAAAGCATTGTGGTCCACGTTTGCTATCACAAAGAGTTGAACAAAGGAGGGTCCACGATTGCAGGCTGTTACACACTTGGGTGTGTGTGTGTACTCTTGTAAATTTTAATATTTTCTCTACGGGCAGTCCTGTAAGGGTCTTGTGTTATCATTTTTATGGATTGTGGTATTTCCTAGCTTTTTACCGATTTATTTATGCTCTTTTCGTGATTTTCCTGTTTTTAGCCTTTTAATCATTGTCTCTTTTGTTGTTGTTTATTTAATTATTTCTTGATTATTTTGCGCATTATTTCGTTGGCTGCAAAGGGTCGTATGGGCAGAATTCAGTGGTTATGAGTGCCATGAAATTGGGCCCAGATGCCTTCACTGAATTGGATCCCAAGTCATAGTGTACCATTTAAATAGAACCATTAAATCTAGCTGAGTTATATTTCAATGTGAATAATAAGAACTGATATGCCTGCATTACATGTAATTGTAAGGATGTACCTCACAGTTTTACTTTAGGAAGTAGTGGCTCCGGACACAGCTGCTTGGTATATTCTTGAAAAATTTGGATTAGTACATAATTCTAGTTGTCAGGAAATATGAGATTCCTTTAATAACAATCTTATAACACTTTTATAAAAGACGAGGTCATTATTACATGATTGTCATCATAACACTTTTATAACACCACAGAAAACACTCTGAATGGCTCAGTGACCCCAGATGACATCCGACCTCCAAGCAGCTGCCAGATGGTCAGCGGAGTTTTCTTTGAGTCTGGAGCCTCATGGAAGGAAGACGACTGCACAAGCTGCACCTGCCAAGATGGTGAGATCACCTGCTACTCACAGGTCTGCACGCCGGTGGAATGCAGGGTACCTGTGCTAAAGAAAGGGCAGTGTTGTCCTGCCTGTATGGGTAGGTTGAAGTTGGACATTACAGTCAAATCAATTTTATATACCTCTTTATTTGTTCTCTACCAAAGATTGAGGATGAGTCTGGAAGACAGTGATCAAAATGACAATTGTTGAGACTTAATTTGGGCCCTTTTTGAAACCATGGCATTGGCTCAGGCTGCGGCTTGGGCTCGGGCTTGGGCTGCAGCTCGGGCTTGGGCTGCGGCTCGGTGTTGGGCTCGGTGTTGTGCTCGGGCTTGGGCTGCGGCTCGGTGTTGGGCTCGTTGTTGTGCTCGGTGTTGTGCTCGGGCTTGGGCTGCGGCTCGGTGTTGGGCTCGGGCTTGGGCTGCGGCTCGTTGTTGGGCTCGGGCTTGGGCTGCGGCTCGGTGTTGGGCTCGTTGTTGGGCTCGGGCTTGGGCTGCGGCTCGGTGTTGGGCTCGGTGTTGTGCTCGGGCTTGGGCTGCGGCTCGGTGTTGGGCTCGGGCTTGGGCTGCGGCTCGGTGTTGGGCTCGGTGTTGTGCTCGGGCTTGGGCTGCGGCTCGGTGTTGGGCTCGGGCTTGGGCTGCGGCTCGGTGTTGGGCTCGGTGTTGTGCTCGGGCTTGGGCTGCGGCTCGTTGTTGGGCTCGGGCTTGGCTTGGGCTGCGACGTAGGCTCAGGCTCTGGCTGCAACTTGGGCTTGGGCTGTGGCCTTGGACTGCGGCGTAGGCTCTTTCAGTTATTTTGGAAATGAGTGCTTTCATACAGCTTTACAGAGCCTTAGCCGGAACCCAAGCCACACAGCTGTAGTTTCAAAAAGGGCTCCAGAACCATCATGAAGAAGAAATATTGGTTTAGATCATTGATCATCAGTAAACAGGTTTCTCATACACTGGATTTGTTTCATAGGTTATTTTTTGAGCCTAAATTGTGTATTCAACTGATTGTTTCTCAGATTATTTAATATTTGATACTTGGAAAATGTTAAAAGTTATTTGTGTGTCTCTACCTTTCAGGACCAGCTCCAGTCTCCTACTGTGAGTTTGATGGAGTGACATACTCTGATGGGGAGACCTGGAATATAGACCAGTGCATTCATTGTGTGTGTGAGAAAGGCAGGACGGGATGCGTGGTACCAGACTGTCCCGATACGAGCTGCAGTAATTCTGTCATATTGCCGGGCGAATGCTGCCCTCGGTGTCCAAGTAAGTCCTTTTTTTGTTGAATTGATTTTATATATCAGTGAAAACAAAATGTTTGACTCGTATTGATGTTCACATAATTTTCATAAAGTCAGTTTTTGTACCTAACGTAATTGACCAAACTTGGGTTTGATTGAGATGGGGGGGGGGGGGGGTCCTGGGGGCTGGATGGCCGCTGCTCCAATGGACTTTAGATCAATTATTGCAATTATTTTCATTCTGAAAATGATGAACAGCAATTTCTTTACTCCCTTTATGACACTTTCAAATGAAATAAGTGTGTCTGATTTCATTTTAATTATAGATGAGACTCCCAGGGGAACGGAAGAACCAGTCCAGAATAACGGTAAGTCCAGATGTTAATGGTACCCAATTTCGCAATTCACTTTGCTGTGCAATTTTGTGTTGTATACAATTTCAAAAATGTACAAGGCGACACAGACGTACGTTCTTATAAGTTTATTGTCCCAACTCTGATCCACCGATGTGGAACTAACTCCATTATGACAATATCTGAACTGAACATCCACTACATCATAACATGTTGGATGTGCAAAGTCTTAAAGGGGCAGACGCAACCTAAAGTGCCCACTCGACAGTCTACAGTGTGACAGCTCTTATACGACAACAGTCCATATCATGTTCATGAGGGATTGACCCTATCTTTAGCCAGATAATTTAGTTGGGAACAATGTCAACGGTAATGCTGAAGCTTTCATTTGTAGAGCTATTGGGAGGTGAAACGGAAATTAACTTCACTGTGTCAGCAATCGGGAAACAGTTCCATTTTCTTGTCGGTGTTGACATAATTCACTTCCTCTTAGCTTTTGCACGAAGTTTGAATGGGCCGTCATTTTTGTAATGAACCTATAAAAATTACAAGTAATTTACAAGGTATAAAATAGTATATGAAAATGACAAATTGTTTAATATAATACATTAGGTCTAGCTCAGTTGGCAGAGTGCTGGCACGTTAATCCGGAGGTCGCAGGTTCAAATACCACTCTAGTTAATTTGTCTTTGTTCTCTCAAAGACTTGAATGATATTCACCTTGTCAGTTTCCCTTGCTTGATATTTGAAATAAAAAGTCGCATCCCCTTAAGGTGATCCCTGTACTGCCGCTTCCCAGGTTGTATTGTAAACTTGGGTGTGATCCCTGGCTATGCGGCACTTACAGATTGAATGGCTTCTGACTGGCACCACCGAACAAAGATATTGACAAAATAGGGAGACCACCAACATAGGGCTATAGATAGCTCAGTTGATAAAGGGCTGGCACATTAATCCGGAGGTTGTAGGTTCAAATCCCATTCTAGACTTTTTCTTCTGTTTTCAACCCAAAGTTTGTATAATAGCTTGCAAGTTCTCAGTTTAATTTGTAGTTTTTTGTTTTTACTTACAGAAATACTTCCTACAGAGGCCGACACACAACCCAAAACCAAAATGTCAAACCATTTGCCAAACGGTTATGCCATTGGTAAGTCCGTAAATGTGGAATCAATTCTTAAAGAAAGAGTAATGCATTGTTTTGGGTTGGATAAATAGATTCCTATTCTCCATGTTTTAATAAATTCACCAGACAACACACACACAAATTTATCAAATTTGATGGCCACTTTTAAAGTGAAAACCACAAGAAATGGCTTAATTAGTATGTTTTGTCGGGGATTTTATGGTCTTTGGGACTACTCCTACGAACAATTTTCATTTTTATTCTTTATTATTGTGGAAATACTGTAACGATTACGTCTGCATTTTAAATTTTGCCAAAGTTTTTGTGATCAGCTTGTACTGATTTATGGTCTGGATTTACTTTGTAGATGATGATTCCAAAACAACTCTCGGTGGCAACGACTCATCGTCAACTCCGTCTAAATCGTTCCCAGTCCTGGCTGTTATCTTTTCCATCCTCGCTGTAATTCTTGCCATCTGTATCGTCCTCATCATGCTCCTCTATGTCACAAGATGGCGGCACCGCCTCCTCTACCAGGTCACCAAGAAAGGAGCCCCGCCCCCGAAAGTTATCACCACAGCGGCGACCATCAAGACCAAGAATCTTGATATTAAGAACAGTAACCGAGACTCTGTCCGCGACTCTGTGCGGGACTCCATCAGAGACTCAGCCATTTTTAAGGAAAACATGGTGCCGCGGAGTAATCTGGAGTCGGGCACGGACGTCAAACGATTAGGTGATTACACGATAGGTAAACCGGTACCCGTTTGATAAGTACCGGGAATCTCTTAAATTGTGGACTATCGTTCTTTTGTAGTTTAAAAAAAATAAAAAGTTGACAGAGTTTATTTTGCATTTTGGGGTACTTCTTTTAGAGAAAGGGATATTCTTTATTTTCCAGTAGAATTGTTTTCAGTAATCATTTGACAAATCCTTAAACGCACATAATATGATTCAATTCAAGAAGAGAAATAAAGATGAGTTTAAGGTATTAAAGGTCCTATAAATTGAAATTTGTTTCAGTTGAAACTATAAAGTATGCAATTATTATTATCCTATAAATATCCTAAGTTTGATCAAAATTTATAGGAAGCTTATATCACAAAACATTATAGAAAGTAAAATTTGGGGTGTAACCCAAGCTTCTAATATAGGGGACAAATTTGTGTTGTAGACATAGGAACACGCCGTCAAGGTGAGTTGTTGCTGGTTGCAGCACTACTAAAGATGGTGTCAGTCTACACAGATTCCAATCAGATCCTAAATACCGATGAACTTGGACGACTGCAGTGAAACATACCAGGGCTAAATGGTCAGGAATGAATGTTGTCACTTTGTGTGCATTGTCATTCGGTGCGATATGGAAATGGTTAATACAAATTTTAAGGGATAAATTTAAAGGTAATAACTTATGACAAACTCATAATTATAGTAAGTAGTATAATTTGTTGATTTCAAACCATACATTAAGCCCATAAAATGTATTTTTTTAAAATACCACTTCATGGCATCCTAAGTACTTGCATATATGTAAAAGCTTCCATTGGGAATATATATATATATATATACCATCCCTTGAACATTCAGCTTTTCATTTAGGGGCAGGTGTGTTTCTTTAAGAACAAAGAGTTCACAATTCTATCTCTGCAAGTTTTGTTTTCTCTGTGAATGTTTGAGTCTTGTGGTTGGGTCTTAACGGCAATAAGGTTGAGACCATTGCTGTAGATCTGTCGTCACTCTGTCCCCACTACGCTGTCAGTTCAGCTACTTGACGTGATGTCTAATAGACTATGCCACATCATTCGGAAAAAGAGTGGCGGCGTCGTTCATTCCAGGGCATGTCCTGGTAGGCAAGATACTACACTGGTCATGGGAGGAATTTTACCGTGGGTATCACAGTTGCCACGTAAAAACAAGAATTGTGAAAATAACAGCGGAACAAGCTTTGAGATGTGCCCCCTTAATTTCATCATATCAAAATATTTAAACAATTGAATGGTGAAGCTTCCCTGTTCTTCCAATGGGCTGTGTACGAATCTTGCCTGCAGGAAGTCCAGGCTCTGTGGCTCTTTTATAAACATGTGCTGTCACAGGTTACATGGTCTACAGTGAATCAGAATTCATGATTTAATGTGTAATGAATGCATACTTAAGTCAGAGTGACAACATGGTGACAAGAAATAAATACATGGAAGAGACTTGCCCTTTTGGCAGGGAACCACATTTTGGTCATTATTTTGTCCACCCAGACAGTTTGAAGTGTGAGTTTGTCGGTGTTAACAAGCAAAGTGACGGATGTTACGATGCTATTTTCCAAAGCAATAAACCAAAGAGAGATTGTGATTGCTGTAATCACAGTGGGGAATATTATAAGCTTATGAAGTCAATGACATGTTTTGTTTTTGGCCTAGGTTTTTTTCCTCCATCTTATTTCCATCTTCTCTGTGATTTTAACCTTTTTATCAATATCATTGAATTTATGTAGCTGAAAAATGTAATGATTTTGTATAGGTATGGTGTTTCAGTGATAGGTCACTCATACGCTGCACTATGTGCAACTGAACAGTGTACGTTTATGTCGGCAGCATTTTGTCATATTTTGCGGTGTAACAGGGTGTTATAAAAAACTTGTTTTCATCGCACGATCTGATGAGCTGATTGTTTAATGTCAACTTTGTTTATTTCAGGAAAGCTCATTAGCTTCTTATTGAATTAAATTTTGGGGACAAATGGTACCAGATTTCCTTGTTCCTAAAACCTTAAAAAGATAAATATGAGGGAGAAAAGACTTTATTTGTTGAGCTGTTATTTTCTTCTTCTTTGTCTTCTTTCTTGAAAGCTTTAATGTAGAACAACAATAATGTACCACCCCTTGAAAAAGACTGGTACTGTTGATGTGGTGACGCACACTGTTGTGTCTACTGTCATGCCTTCATGGAACCAGAAACTAGCATAAATTTCTCCAAAGCATATTTTCCGCCATTTTTGTTTTGGTTTTGAAAGGGTTCTTGTTTCTAGTGCCACTTTAAAAGCAGATGGTGTTTTTCTAATAATAAGTGTAAAAACAAACTGTAAAAGACATTTTTTTATGAAATCCCACCAAGAACATGGGATTTGTTCCTGTTTTTGAAGTTAATTAATATGCAAATATTTTAAGGTAATTGATAACCACTTGAAAGAACGAATTCCCTATTTGTAAATAGAAATATTGTAAATATTTGAATACCTAATAGTGCCATGTATTTTTCGTTTTTGTTTATTCATGATGACAAATCAATATTTATAAATTTACTTTGGATTTGACAGCAGCATTTTGGGTATTATTTTCCCCCTTGGTTAGGTAGACTCTATGTTAATGTACTGCGTATGTTTCTGTGTAAAACTCTATTTGTATTCAGCCTTCCATAACAAATTAGTCCTTGAAACTTGAAAGCTAAATCTGTAGTCGTTGATGTGAAGAGGCAGCAGACTTTGGACATTGTGCAGGCAATCAAAAACAAGATCAGTTTTCTTAAGATGACAGCAAGTTAGTGGGGAAAATATTGCTGTGGTTGATTGGTGCCAGTAACATTATTACACCAAGTAATTGCCACCAAACCTTACTTTCCTCTGTTTCTGTTATTAACAATGTACTACTGAATGCAACAAATTATGTATTGGATATAAACATGATGTAAACTAACTACATCTTACTATCGGGATAGGTGAGACGGGCAATTTATTTGCAACAGGCTAATACTAACACGTATTTTACAAAAATGAAAAAAAGAAGAAGGGTTATTTTGATGCAATTATTTAAAATTTGTTTTGTCCAGCCTGTTGGCCTGTACTTGTGTGCAGCAGGTACTTGTCTGCGCTTCCATTGTTTTATCCTCATTCTATCATAAATATTGCAGCTGGATGACGTCAATGAATAGTAAGGATCTATTGATGAAGCATTAAGGAGGTGAGGGGAAGGGGAAGGGGATTGAGATGGAATGGGAGGGGGCAAGGAGGATTTTTTGATATAATTCAATTACACTTGTTACAGAGTCGAATCATAATTCATTATTATTGACATGTTTAGTGACCCCAAAAATAAGTCAAACCACAGCAATTGTTTTTCCTCAATAGAAAGTCAGTAATCAATCAAAAGTCTTTAATAGCAGTTACTAATTCTCACCTCATCTTCAAAAGTACAGATTTAGTTCATGGCCCCCCTGCCGAGGTAATGGAAGCAATATTTGTTTGATTTTTAATTTTTATCAACCTTTCATCAGGGCCCAATTTCATAGAGCTGCTTAAGCACAAAAAGTAGCTAAGCACAACAAAATTATGCTAAACAGAATAAGGTTACCAATCAAAAAAACCATGTCATATGTACAATTTGTGACTGGTTTCCTGCTCGTTTATTTTGCTAAGCAGAAAAATGTTAAGCAGCATTTTCTGCTTGAGCAGGTCCATAAAATTGGGCCCAGGTCACATCAGTGGCTCATGAGGACAACTCTTTTCCAAGTCGAGACATTTTGGTAGAATTTTTAGGCAAAGTCATAAATCTTGGTTTGGTTGTCCGTTTGCAACAGCTCTTTTTGTCTCGAGGAAGAAGTGTGGTTGAATTTATAATGCGATTAAATAATACAGGCTCATGAGAATGATTAAACATCGGATGGAAATAAGCCCTAACAAGAAACTGGCAAAGATTGTACTTAGAGACCATTTGTGGACAACAATTTACATTTTGCATTTAATAGTAACTGAGTGTCAAACAGGGTCCTGTTATTCAAAAAGCTAAATGTGGAATATTGAAAAATGAATCAACTCGTATTGTTCCAATTGTTTTCATTTGTTAAACAATTTTTATTTTTATGCGGTCAATTTTTGATACTTGTATATAAGAAGCTAGCATTTAATTATTGCTTTTTTTCCAGGCCATGGATTATTATTGTTATTTTGGTTTTTGTATTTGGCATTACTATTACCAAGTACATGGATTTGTATGTACATGTATGTAATTATTGCAACATTCTTTGCATAGAAATGATAGTTATATCTCAAATTGGATAAGTAAATAAAATTTACTGAGCTAAGAAGAAGTTGTTGGTAACACCTTGCACTTTTGTTCGTGTTGTTGGTGTCATGATCTTTTCTTCCTAGTATCATTGTGACAGGAAAGATTGAGTATATTTTTCTCTGTTGTAGTTGGCTACACTTTACTTGTAGCTGAACATTTTTGAATGAGTATCTTTATTGGGAGAACACAAATTCAGCAAGTTTGAATCACTGTTGAACAACAAACTTAGAAATCTGAGGGTTGAGTTTGTGTTGAAGTTGACTCTAGTATTTTAACGCCAGTGCATTTAAAAATCCTTTAACTGTGAGTCAATGTTGAACTCAAAATGGGGGAAGTCTGAGACTTTACATCTGAGTGTTTGAGGCTAAGACAGAACCCAAATGTCCCTCTCCCAAAACCAAAACTTGATGTTCCAAGACTGACCAAAGCTCCAAGACCAGCAAAGAGGCATTGAAACACCCAACACTGGGATGTTGTTAAGTGCAATTTATAAAGTGCATGCAAGACTTTAAATGTTTTCAGGTAATTTTGTTTCAGTCAGATTTTGTTAAAAGGATATTCTTTGACAAAGGTGACCTGCAGAATGTCGTACAGCTCAATGGATTCAGGTTTAAATATGAATTTGTGAATTGCCATATGGAATAAATTGTGTCCTTTTTGTGGGGGGGGGGGGGGGGGGGGTTCTGTTTCCCCAGTGAATTTCTTCATATTTTTCCTTGGGAAAAAAACTGGGGTGATTAGCTGAAATACAGTCAACTTGAGCTTTGGAACTCCCCAAAGAATAGATTAGTTAGTTGTGCCCAAAGCCATTATTGCATGTTTCTAGACACCAATTTCTTAAAAAACAATTTTCCTTTTCTATACCAAAAAGACAGCAATAGCAAATACAGACTCTTCGCCCACTTCTGAATGAACCAATTTGTACAATTTACACAAAACTTCCTCGAGATTAGGACACAACCAGAACTTGGGATACAACTATAGCCAAAGTAAATACACAAATTACACATTAACTTTTGTTCAAATACAATTCCACGAGGAAATTACACTTTAGATTGGAATGAAATTGGGTTAACAACCATTCTGACGCCAGAGATATTAGCAGTTACCTTTCCCCAAGGCTAACATCTTCATCAAGTAGTCTTGCCTGAATGAATGTATTGTTGTCTGTGAAAAAATACACTCAAAATATGGACTCAGTGGTCTATAAACTTGTCAGCATTTATGATGAATGATTGTGGAACATCTTGTTAAACCTTGTACGAAGCTTTTCATTTTGATCAATGTTCATGAAAAAGAATGTGTTCTACTTGCCAATAACCCTTCCAACTTTCTGTCTGGTTTTGTTTAGAACATGACGTCATTATTTGTATTCCAAACTGTGAGTGAAAGATATCTTTTCCTCATTCATTTTGCTGAAAGGCTATCATGGCAATTACGAAAATGATTTGTTACGATTTCTTCCGGTTCACATGTTATGCGGAACTAATTTCAAATTGAATTTCCATTATATTGACCGAGCCTATAGTGCTTGCCCAATTGCGAGTTAGATTTGAATAAAACCTGGTACAATGACTTGCTCGGTCACAAGTTACCACTTAAATTTGAATTCCTCGGACTATACAGACAGTTGCTATGTTGAATGGTTTGGGGCAAGCTTTTGTACAGCAACCTCCAGTCGAGCAAATTCTGGTACCATTGTGCCAAACACACTCCTTCAAAATTGTGTATGGTTCGACATCTCTTATGTAACTACGCAAAAGGTTGCCCCGAATCATGTAACATAACAACTCTCGATGGTCTGACAAATTAGTGATTGAGCAAGTCATTGCACCAGACATTATTCAAATCTAACTCACAAAAAAATGGCTTATTTTTGGTGAACTGAAATTCACTTCAAACCTTCCCAGAGTGTATTAACAAGCTTTATATAGATGAGGAAAGCATGTCCTACCTGACATAGATGTGGTTGGGATGCTCATTGTCACGATCAGCTGGTCCAATTCCGTGGCTCTGCTTACCGCGGAATTCAGCACTTACTGCACCCTGTAAAGCACATAATTCTATGGGCCATACAAAAAGTAGCTAAGCACAACAAAATTATGCTTATCGGAATAAGGTTACCAGCCAATACTATGCAACATGTACAATATGTGACAGGTATCCTGTTTATTTTCTGCTTAAGCAGCTCTTAACAAAATTAGAACCAGACCAGGGATATTTCAGGGGTTGGCAAAGTACACATTACACTTAAAGAAAATCACAGTGAGGTAGATGCATAGTTTTTCGCTGTTAGTTCTTTTAATATTGTTCTTCAGGATGCATTAAAATTTGAACCAAGATACTTATTTTTTTTTTTTATAAAACAAGATTTTATATTCGTTTAAAATGTTCACCAGTTAATAAAAAAGGGGATAGCTGCAAAAAGGTGTTGAAGAGAGGAGAGTGACTGTCAAAGACATGGGGTGAGGCGAACAGGCAATCCCGGCGAAATAAAATCCAAGTGAAATGTATTGAAGATGGTGATACAAAAAGCACAATAAAGTAACCAATGGTGCAATACCCTTTGACAGCACTACTGACCCATGCCAACACTAAATAGTATCACAGTGATAGTGTACTCTAAGGTATGTATGTCAGCCTCCTCAAAAAAGCACAGCGCTTAGATTCTAGGCATGTTTTCTCCAACCATTTGACACAAATACCGTTAATGTCACATGGTTCGGGGCAGTCACATGGTTCGGGGCAAGTAGCTTACTGACTGGTATCCATGTGCTACACATTTCGCATTCTTGAGTCTGAGGGCATATCCGAATAGGCAGCTACAGCCACAGCTACGATTGTTGCTAACGGTGTTGCTAAGGATGTACTATACTTCAACGCATGACGCCAACAACTAGCCACAGCTGTAGCCGTAGCCACCAATCCCGACACATCCTTATGTAATTATGCAAAAGCTTGCCCCTAACCGTGTTGCATAGTAACACTTGATTTAATCCGAGGAATTCAAATTTGAGCACACACTTATGACTAAGCAAGGCGATGTACCAGACATCATTCAAATGTAATTTGCAAATGGCTAATTGCATCGTATTGAATGCTGATGAGCCTGCTATCACTACACTGGAATGATTTACTGAAACACATCATTAATAGCCATATTCTACAGGAGACACTAACTCCATGCTGAATTTGAAAACAGGTCACATTGGATGGATCTAGGGGGACATTTGGATGGGTTAGGGGAGGGGGAGGCTTTGCACCCCCCTCCCCTTCCTTCCAGCTCTACCACGGTAGCAGACTTACTATGCAATGAAAGACAATTTATATCACAAAGATCAATCATGTAATAAGAGGTGATTTCAACTGAAGAATATTTTAAGTATAAAACAATGACATTTATGTTTTCCATTTGGTTAGGGATACTACTGCTATGATAATTCTAATAATATCAAAGGGTAAATATTTCTACCCTTAAAAGTGCATTTAATAGCAAGTCAATCTGTATATCTACATAATATTTACTTAGTATACTTTTAGGCTAAACATAATTTGTGTCCACTCTTTGCAAATTATAGCGGCTCCAGCTTCAGTGTCTACTTCGAGGACACAACTTCGATGAGGCAAGGGTTTGAACCAGCATTCTGACAACGATGACCGAGTTCACACAACGACTATTTGTCAACTGGCAGCCGATTTTAACTGGTACTCATGCTCAAGATAATGTGTTGGGCACCAGGCAATTTCAACCTCTCGTCAACAAATGGTCCCTGTGCTGCCAAAGCTCATCTCCAATGCAATAAACCTTTCAGCGTATGACTTTCCACAAGTTGACACAATTGTACCAAGTTGCATTCCGAGTGGATTTGGTAATTAGCATTCAACAAGTTTTTACAAACACCTAAATCCGTTAAAGAAATATAAACACATTTTTGCTTTTAGTTTTATTATTAAATAAATTGGGCATAGTGTAATAATTTCCCTTCTCTGTACAAATTCGCTGCCAAGCTTAGGATTGAACTTAGCTATAAATGTTTCAAACATTTAGACAAGGTAAAATGTAGAAACGTAAACAAATTATACAGTACCGCCCCCCCCAAAAAAAAATAATAATAAATAAAATAAAATAAGTATCACTATTTACTAAACATCTGGATTTAATGAAAAAGATATACAAAGGGTATTTTCTGTGTTTCTTTACAATCTCCACACATAAAATCACCATAATAAAGCAACAATTGCAAATCAATTCACAACTTTCCATGCATCCCTTCATTCAATATACGATCGAGTAAAATAAGCAATTGATAAGTACATACTATTAGATGTATAGTTCTGTACAATAATAGCCAGTAATGTTTATAAACTCACTACTGGTGTGTAATTTGGAAGCCAATCTTTACATACACTATAACATGAAGTACCCAATACTAGAAAAAATGAACAGATCCAGCCAAAAACCCATCATGGGGGAGCTCAGCATTGGCCAAGAATGTTAAGCCGTACCCCAATTTTGGCGGCTACAGCTACGGCTAAGACTGTTGCTAAGGGTGTTGCCGAGGACCTCCCATACTTCAACACATGACCATGTGGCTATCTAGCCATAGCCATAGCCATAGCTGTAGCCACCACGTCAGACAAGGCTTTCCTTTACACCTTTGGAAAGTTATAACATAAAATTGTAAGTGAGGAATTCAATGCTATCCGAGCTTTGATTAAAAGTGTAGACATTCTTTAATCAATTTTGCACCGAGTTCTTTTTAAAGGCATGGCCTAGATTGAAATTAACTTTTCAAATTAGAGGCTTAACAACAGAATGTTTAATGCAAGTCAAAGGTTTTTTAATTTCATGCATATTCCCTTACTCTACCAGTAAATGTTTTAAGCTTTTCCACCAACTGGTATATTAATTTGAACCAGAGTATGTGATGCAGGTGTGGTTTGGTTATAATACAAAAGAAAATGCATATTAAAGTTCTGTTAAAAATTGACAACACTGAGCAAGATTGAGGCTGTGGCTGTATCTGTGTACAAACTCTTCCAGTTAACACAGAGTTAACCTCAATATAACACTCCAAAGGCCAAGCTATCAGAAATCTACCCTCTCTTTTATAATTCACTCCGGTTGATGCATGCTATAATCCATCATTTGTGGCAAGTCTTTTCAATGTATATAAAAAGTAGGAAAACCTATCCAAATGCCTTCTTATTTCCAAGCTATCTCATCATCAGCATTACGCATGTCAGCATTTTCATGCATATAAGCCACCTCCCAAGATTTTTCTCTACAAAGCATTTCACAAACAACAGATCAAACTTCCCCATTTAAAGTCCCCCATCTAAACCAAAATCAAGTTCACAATCTCATTCACAACTACCTTAATAATTAAAATCTGTTTATTCAAAATAAATTTATTATATCTCTTAATAGAAAAAGCTGGCTGTTTATTTATACACGTACAGACTCACACCAGACAGAGCAGGGAAAGTGAAAAACTCGTCCCAATCCTGTCAACGTTACACACGTACATGTATCTAGTGCAACAGTTGTATCACAAAGAGTTCTGTTGCTATTTTTTTTAGACAGAGGTAAACCTGGGCCCAATTTCATAGAGCTGCTTAAGCAGCAAATATTGCTTAATGATGTTCTGCTTACCAAAAATGAGCAGGATACCAATCGGAGATGGTACATCTGCTGGAATGGTATTTTGGGTGCTAACCTTATTCTGGTAAGCATCATTTTATTGTGCTGAGCTACTTTTTGTGCTAAAGCAGCTCTATGAAATTTGGCCCTAATCGTGGGACAATTTCATAAAGCCTGTAAGCAGACATTTTCTGCTTACGTTGCACAGTTTTTATTTCATAAACACTGCTCACCGGAAGCATAGCAAAAAGCAGCCAGCTTGCCAGAGATTCATGTTGGCAGGTACAAATCCATGGTGACCACGCACAAGCTGTCAAATCTTCTCCATCGCTTTATGAAATACACTTTTTCATAAACACTTTTTTTTTTCTGCAATAGTAAGCACCAAATTTGCTTACCGATAAACAGCCTTCTGAAACTGGGCCCGGAACTTGCATGGTCTGGTCACACCAAACCAAACACAGGTAAAGTTAACGCTCTTTAGCCATTTCTAAACAAAAACCTTTTCATCTATTTTCCTGAAAAAGCCTTTTCATATCACTTAATGTTGAAGCATTTTGTTAAAGCATGGTCCCTTAACGACAAAACCTTCTTAAAAGATGAAAGCGATTCAGAATTTCTGCTGGTCTCACACCGAGTCAAGAATGGAAGAAGTAAAAACTTAATAAATAAATGTTCAAATAGAGCAAGATGAGTTAAATCTAAATTATCAACAAAATTTCCTGACAAAACTGGCCGTTACTGTGTGCCTTTTATTTCGCCACCAAAACAAAATCCAGAAATGGAAATTCTCTTGACCTGTGCAAAGTAAAAATAAAATGGTGGCTTCATCCTTAATTCATTTAAATGATGACTAAACACTTCTCCATCCAAGATTACTTGCAATGATTTCCTTTCTCCAGCATTCTTAGGATTTTACTTTACACTGACTCCAAGCTTCTCAAGGCACCGCAATCCCTTCTCTTCATATTCTTGTCTGGAGATCCAGAAGTCCTCACGGTCCTTCATGATGTCTGCGAGAACAGCGCCCCCTAGGAACACCATGTGTTTACGACGTGGGGGGTCCTCAATGCGTATCTTGAATTTCTGAAGATAAACGGACAAGTCGGATTAGCTGGATAAGTGGTGAAAATAACTGCAACAGGAGTATCCATAGTGACAACATAACATTGACAGAAGAGAAAAAAAACGGGTAAGCTTGGGGCTCGAATCCCCAATATTTCTACAATTCGCAATGTGCAAAGCCACTCAGAACTTCTTAGAGGATAAATATGATACTTCCTCAGTTCAGAATCAGATTCAATTCAGTCATCCTTGTGGCTTTAATACACCATTGCTAAATATTCCCACCACGACAAGATTGTGGCAAAACATCTTTCTCAATGCTTCTTTGAACAACCTCAGTCCCAGGGGTGATCGCTGCTCGCTCATAACCCCTGGTATTGACCCCAATCAATGGCACATTTCAGTTAGGCCCCTTATTCTTCTTTGATCTTGCATTATATCTAACTGCATGTAGTTTAGAGTGACCGTGTAAAAACTTGTTTCATTTTGAGGGGAATTGCGCTAAAATACTTGCATTTTGACATACCCATACTAAACCTCTTGCAAGCTACAAGACAACATCAAATCCCGGTGCCTATTATGAGAACCTTTGTCAAGCCAGGGTTTCATTGTGGCAACATTGTTTTCAAAGGTAAACCAGAAGCTCCAAAATGTTCAAACAAATAATATCAAGCATGGGCATGGAATTTCTTTTTGAATACCAACCCGAAATGGTTATGTCTTATATTACAGATTCCTGCCTTAGAACAAAATGGCAAAACTTACACCCAGTTTGGAGGTATCTCCTTTAAGTACCCTCTCTAAGTAGAGCTGCTTGATCTCCCGTTCCAGACGTGAGGGAAGCCCAGGGTACATGGTGGAGCCACCGGACAAGACGATGTGTTTGTAGAACTCTGGCCTTGTGTCAATATCAGCAGCCTGGATGGTGTTGAAAAGGAGCTCAGCGACGCCTACGCCCTCTATGTTTATCAGATGAGGCTGGAAGAGGGCCTCCGGGGCTCCGAAACGTTCACCACCGACCTTGATTACGCGACCATCTGGTAACTAAAAAGCAGAATAAACAAGGATCTTAAAATACCGCCAAGATTTGATCAAATCTCTGAGAGAGATTAGATCAGAAGTGTAAGTCTTTCATGGATGTGTTTATTTGTATCTTTTAAGAAAGTGTACAACGCTCTGCATCTTGTAGGCACAGCACAGAAGACCTAGGAACTAAACTCTTGCAGATTTTCAGCGCTGCTAAACAGTAAATGAGGGGTTGCTGTTGTTGTTTAATAACAAAAGCCTTAATTGGAAATTGACATGCCCAGTTTTGGGTAGTAATAAACACTAATGTAGTTCGGTGATGGTGTATCTTTGGCACAGGGACTGAATTCTACCTTGGCTTACAGCTTAGTCATGAACGATTGAAGACAAGATGAAAAATATTCAATTTTAACACAGCATAGAGAAAACCCATGGAATTTAAACATGGGACCCCGGCAGGGGACCACATCAGAGAACGGCCAACAGGTAGGCAGGCATGTGTACTTACTGTATAGTTCTCCACCAGTACTGTTGTTTCATTTGCCAATTTCTGCTCTTGTTCAATATCATACCTAAAACAATCAGCAGGGAAATGCCATCTTAGTTCTCAAAAGAGGATGTTCAATCAAAGAAATACCAAATACACAACCTATAAAAATGGCACTCAATTTGAATTGCCCAATTTTTTGGGGGGAAGCAGCTTGTAACTGTGACATGTTTGAGTTGTTTTCACACATGTTGTACCGTATTTTCCTGCGGATAAGACGCTCGGCGGACAAGACGCAGGACCCTAAAATGACCCCCAAAAAATTCAATTGTCAGCAGAAAAGACGCACCGCCGCACAAGACGCATGTTTAACAGCACACAGAAGAACACCAGGCGCCACCCGGTGTCGGTACATTGACACAAAGACGTCATTTTGTTGCCTTTTGGAGCGTTCACACTATTCGAAGCATGAATGAAACCGTAACCACATGGGCGTGTAGAGCCATGCAGAAAAGACCAACGTAAATTGATACCGACCTTCGTCCATCCATTCAGCCAACGCTGTGCATTGTTAATAATATGAAGTCCGGCCCAATCAGCGGCCAGAAACAATGGTCCACGCACTGTCTGAAGATATTGCAACACGAACCCAGGCCCTCCTAGCATGAACATCCGACGTCCCACAATGAGGATCCTTGCTGATAAAGACAGGTTACCAGTCTAAGTCCCTCCGAGCCAGTAGATGTTGCGCCCTCTACCGGTGACTAATACCAAAACTAGCGTCGCCTTTATATATACCTTACGCAAATAATCCCCACACCCGGGAAGACGTAACAAAATGTTTCATTATATATATTTGTTTAAGTTTTTGTAATGTGTTTCTTTTTGTATATAAAATTCTTTTCCATTATTTCAAACCTTTAATTTGTTAATCTCGTTCATAAGATTTTGTTTTAAAGTTCTTTTTATTTATTTCAAACTTATAATCTCGTTCATAAGATATTTGTTTAAAACATCTATCCTCTTCTTAAATAATGTTAGTTTTGTTTTCAAGGGTCATTACCTTGTTTTCAAGGATAATTTTTTTTATTTGATAAATGAAATAAACGAAACAGACACATGAACCATCTCTTTTCTCGTTTGGTCGTCCTGAAAAGGACGGTTGGTTTTGTTGGTTCTTCAACATTTATTTTTAAAAAAAATACGATTTGAACGTTTATTGTAATTATATTGGGCCTAATATACGTCTAAAAAGAGGCAATTAAAAAATGAATATTTGAACGTTTAATGAAACAAACCAAAGTGCAATTCTTATAGGTTGGCCAACAAATCAATACTTAATTATCCCATCCTTAAATAGTACGTCAAGCCATAATAGTACGTCAAGCACACTTCGGAGATATTCTGTACAATAAAAACCCTCAAAGTTCACCACACAATAGAGGTTGGGTGAATGCCGTTTGTACAACAGCATTGACAGTAAATCTGATTGCAGCATTTTCGGAACGAATACGCGGCCACACAGAAAAACGTTTGTACGACGCCGACGTCTGTTGGACCGAAAGTACCAACACATTGCGGCATTGTTGGAATGAAAGCACGGTCATGGGGGATGAACAAGTTGCGGCATTGTTGGAATGAAAGGACAGTCTGGGGGATTGCGGCATTGTTGGAATGAAAATACGGTCTCAGTGTCTGGACAGTTGAGCCTTGTTTGACCGCATTATTGAGTAAGGATTCTTCACACAAAGACCGTTGATTTGAACTGGACAAAATAAAGGTATTATTGTACGCAGTGATCATCCCCAAAACAATCAATCGTCAGCAGACAAGACGCATCGAAAGATAAGACGCACCGATGTTTTGGGGGTCTAAAAAGTCAGATAAGACGCATCTTATCCGCAGGAAAATACGGTAATGCTTAATATATACAACTAACAAAGATCCTTGTCATTTGATTGGTGGAACACGCGCCACGTGTCATCTGTTTGCCATGTGCTCACTGCCACCAGTGTTGTAGGTCTCGAGACCTGGTCTCGGTCTCGAGACCGTCTCGAGACCTTTTTTTGGTGTCTCGGTCTCGGACTGCAAAAGTCTCGGTCTCGGAAGGGCTGGTCTCGGTCTCGGAAGAACTGGTCTCGGTCTCGGAAGAACTGGTCTCGGTCTCGGCTGCCAATGTCTCGGTCTCGACCCTCGAGACCACAGCAAATAATGCCTTTCATACACATGAATTACGTCGTCTTGGCCTAGAGCCATGTTGCTTTGTTGATTAATACCGCCGTCCAAGTTTTTCACACGCGCACGCTGACATTGCAATGTGCTGCTTTAAGTCTTCATTCAAAACACGCACCACCAGTGTTCTCCACACATGGGTTTTGCCGCCCTTACAAAGTTTAAGGCCGCCCTGCCAAAGAACTGGCCGCGCTGCCAACAAAATGACAAAAAGACTATTTTTAGCCTGCAATTAATACGATCAAACGAGTAACCGATAAGCCATGCCCGACTTCCAAACCGCAGCATGCATTGAAATTGCGATCGTTAATTTTAGTTTACCAACGTTAAAACACGATGCACACAACCACATGGTTCTGACTGCTTAGTATCCACTGCACGTGCATCGGCCCGGGACCCACAACGTGAGTCCATGCATATAGCGCATAGACAACAGCAGAGTCCAAAGTCCAAGCTAACCAACATTCCGCACGCTGTGATTGGCCGTTGATGGCCGTTGATAATTACCATATTCATAAGAGAGCTTGGCTAGACTCCAACGCAGTACACATTCACGAGCCGAGTAAAGAATTGCCGCACAGTGTGCCGCACGCCTGCAGATTGGTACAGTATACAGCCTTGGATTAAAGGATATTCAAACATTGACAACTTTTGCCGATAGAGGGCGATGCGGGGCAAAGTTCATTGAATTTGTTCTCAATGTGCGTTGTCGACCGGTCGTTGAATCTCGATGATTTTATTGCCAACGAAGTTCTAAACAATCGATCCTCAAATCATGGAAATGGTTGTTGATGGAAAAAGTATTATTTAGGGCATAAACTAGGGGATAAGATCGTCCAAAAATGCAATTTGTCCAAAAATGATGCCTTGAAATACAAATTGTGAAGTTTGGTGGAAACTTAAATGGGATAGTGTGTTTTCTAAATGTTTATTAGCTTGCATACTCATTATTTTTATTTTTGGCTGATATCACCTTAAAATATGCTTTACACAATTGTATGTATTTTGCATGGGGTAGGTCTCGGTCTCGGTCTCGGTCTCGGTCTCGGATACCTTGGTCTCGGTCTCGGTCTCGGACTGCAAAAGTCTCGGTCTCGGAAGGGCTGGTCTCGGTCTCGGTAGGGCTGGTCTCGGTCTCGGACTTCCAGATCTCGACTACAACACTGACTGCCACGATGCTCCATGATTTAATATTGGAGTTCAATATTAATAATAAGTGGACACTTTGCAGCGCCGTTCCCAAAATAATCGATCCCAACCCAATTGTCCAAACAAGGCAAGGTTGTGTAACGGTAGACAAGGTTAATGTCCAGACGGAGTCGTCCATGTTATTTAGAAGATTTCTTTTTAAAGTATTTTTAGAGTGTAGGGTGGACAAGTTTCAGTGTCTATTTTGAGTTTATTGTGAAATAATTTCAATTGACGAGAATCTATGTGTGAGTTATATAAAACAAATATTGAATGCATTTCATTCGCGAATTGTTGCAGAGTATAATCAACCGGTTAAATCTGGCTTTTCCATTTCATGAGTAGTAACGGAATTAAATGGAATAGTCCAGACCCCACTTTGTGATTATAACCTGCAGCAATGCACTATTGAGTGGAATATGTTGATAGTCAGGTTTATTTATTTATTTTTTTCAGACGCTATTTTCAAGTGAAAAGATGGAAACCTGTCCAGGAATATTGGGTGCATGTTCCAAATTCCTCTTAGTTAGTTTTCAAGATACTTTGATTGATTTGAAATTAGATCCAGAGATACTCATTTCGTACAATCTGTGGTGGGGGGGGTGGGGAGGGATATTAAGTGTGCACTCACCCAACATAGCACAAGTTCTCTTTCATGATTCTAACCGTCTCAAAATCTGCAGAGTGGTTGAAGGCGTACCCCCTGAGGAGCAGAAGCTACAACCCAAAATATATACAGGATGGAAACATAATCAGGAAATGGATCTGGGCGGACGTTGTGGTTGAACAACTCTCAACATTCAAATCAATCATTATGCTATGCTCCTCCAGATGATCAGAACAAACTGATAACAAATGTTGAGATCTTAATACTGGTCTTTGGTTCTGGTCTTGTAAAATCAATTCTGGCCCACAAAACCTTTGAGACTCGTGCGGTCTTGTGGATTTCCCCACAAATTTGAGCCCCGAAGGTGTCTTAAAAGATCCGACAGGCTAGGACAAGGCACTGCATAAAAAGCCTTTGGTGAAAGGCAAGAATTTTGACAATTATTTAATTTGGGAATGGTTTTTATATTTTAAAATTGTATAAGTCTATGTTATAAAATGCCACTCAGAACTTCTTAGAGGATAAATAGTGGATCCTCACGATTGAATCAGCTGATATTCATTTATTCATCCTTGTGGCTTTCTGAAAAGTTACCTGAATTTCATCAAATAAAACAAACTACATAAATATAATTCACTTTGTAGTAACTAGAGATGTGTTTGTATCCAAGACAGATGCATCAGACTCTTCAAATTTAACCGTTTAATCATTCCTTCCAGTGATTAACAACGAGTAATGAATAATAATTTTACCTTGATGAGATATTTGGTGATGTCTCGTCCTGCAATGTCTAAACGTCGTGTTAGATGGGGCAAGGAGAAGCCTTCATATACCGGACAGATATGTGTCACACCGTCACCAGAATCTACCACTACTCCTGTTAATAGACCTGCAGTCCAGGGTTTAAAACAAAAGATGAGTGAATCCTAACCACCATCAACCCTCCAAAATCCATTGAATAATTTGATGGATTTGGTGAAATCACTCTTTCAACATGAGGCCATGCGGCATTGAACCACAAACCGTGAAACATTTACTGGGCTGCCCTAACATGATGCAGCCATGCATAGCTTGAAGACTTTGCAATTGGATAATTCTAAGCATTGCGTTCAGTTTTGGCTGGCCGTGTTTAGCTTGGGTTTGGACACATAAAGAGGAAGGCCAGAAGGAACCGATTCCTCATTTAGGTGTTGAGTTACCACAGGCCCTTTTCAAAACCACTTTGGCTTAGGCCCCAGCTTGGGCTCATACTGTAATTTTGAAAACATGGGATTTTCCAACAGGCGGACAGTGCCTACATGTACGTCGGAACCAAGCTTAGGCTGTGGTTTTCAAAAATAGTCATGGAGTGGAGTGGAGTGGAATTTTCTGTACAGTTTCTTACCAAATGAGTCACAGTTAATGTGGGATCAACTGAGTTGTCTGAGTTGTCATGAGACCCAAGTCATAGACACACCAATTGACAGGGGTTTTTTTTACCGCATGAGGGCGCTTTTAATGGCGAATTTCCTTGCACCACAATTACAGTTGTCATATTTTGACTGCATGTTTGTTGTTTCCTTGTATCAATGGCCAGATAGATAATAACAATGAAACAAACAATTTGCTTTACTTGTGTTGCATAACATAAATTTTGGTTCACACAAGCCCTCGCACGGTCTACGAATTGCACAAGAGGTCAGAACAATGTGTTTAGCAGATAATGTCTCTATTTCACTTTCTCTTTTAAATCTCAGATCATGCGCCCAACAGCTTACCTTGAGCATACAACGTTAAGACGGCTTGTATTGCTATGTAAAGACCGGCAAACTGGTACTGCTCAAACATAACCTGGAGGAAAATGGGGACAAATTTTCATGCGATTAGGGCACAATCAGGAGGCATTCAATAAATGAAACCCTGAATTCCATAAAGACAAAAGTCATCGTAAAAATATGCTATTAAGATGACGCCACTCAGAACTTCTTAGAGGATTAATTGGGATAATCTTCATGTTTAGAATAGGATTGGATTAAGTCATCATTGTGGCTTTTTAAATTTGCATTCAGGAAGTGTTGAAGGACAAAAAGATGGCTTAACCGTTAATGCTTAGACTGTTGAGCTCTTAACAAATAAAAGGCATATTTTTTTTTACCCTGTGTATAATTTAAGGTGATCCTAAAACCCTCCTCCTCTCTGTATGTTTGCAATAAAAATTAGGTAACCATTAGAAACCCTTCAACTGCACCAGCTGTGTAGGGTGGCACACAACTGTCTGCGTACTGTGCAGACGCATTTACCACATGATTACATTGAAAGCTGCATAGTGCAACTATCATTCAAGACCATGCAGATTATTTAAGCAAACACATTTTAATTTTAAGTTTAAAAAGTTGTACCTGGATTATTGGTTAAATTAAAGACAACTTTTGTATTGTTTGTAGATTTATTACAATTGATCCCCCGGTGACCATTGCCATATTACACTTTTGCAAATCAGCTTCCTCTTATTTACACTTCCTAATTACGACAAGGGTCAACAATGAGTTCATATAAGAAGTAAACATATTGATATGCAAATTGACAGCAGAGGTTTTGGTCATACCTCCACCATTTTTTCCCTATTCCGATGTGGGTTCATGGGCGGTTCGGTCAAGAGGATCTTCGAGTCTACCGGGTTGATGTTCATCCGCCCCTCACTGAATGTATAGTCCCATATGTGTTTCATCTCGTCCCAGTTACGGACTATACCATTCTCCATGGGGTAAGTCACCTCTAGCATAGAGCGGAGCTGGCTGGCTTCCTCACCCACCATCAGATCCTGCAGGAGTTAAGAAGCATGTCATCAAATGTAAAAATGATGCACCAATGTTCCCCTTTTTTAAGGAGTTTGAGGATTTTTGAATTACTGCATCAAATCATCTAAAACAACTTGGTTTTACTGTACAGCACTGATGAGAAACTCATGTGCTGAGCGATCAGTCTATAAACAGGGCTGGTATCATAAAACAGCCAAGCAGTAAACACAAAGTTTTACTTCTTACATGTAAAGCTCCCTTGCAGAGACAGGGCCCAGTTTCATGGTTGTTAACAACGGAACTCTGTGATAGTGACACACCGTAAAGTGCATGATTTTATAGGCCGTAAGCACAAAATTCTGTGGTAAGCAGTGACATGAAATTTGGCTCAGGCTGCAAGTCTAAATACGATGTGATGCAGAGTTGCTTACTTTCTGTGTCTTGTTCCCTCCACAGTTTTGCTAACTTAGTAAATTTGTTCCGGATATTTTGTGAAAATGAACAATTCATGCAAGAAATATGAAGTCCAACAAACTTTAGACAAGACATTCTGAGACTGAGTCTTTGCGGGTATATCTAGATTCCTGTCTATGAGAAACAAGCACAGTCAGTAGATCAGAATTGTAAAAATATGGTATTAAGACGACACCACTCAGAACTTCTTAGAGGATTAATTAGGATAATCTTCATGTTTAGAATAGGATTGGATTTAGTCATCATTGTGGCTTTTTAAATTTCCGTTTAGAAAGTATTCTTAAGGACAAAAAGATGGCTTCACTGTTAATGCTTATAATGTTGAGCTCTTAACAAACAAGACTGAATCTTTGCAGGGGATTCCTGTCTATGAGAAACAAGCACAGTCAGTAGATCAGGATTTGTATGTGACCTCAATGTGCCCATAAAAGGAAGTTGCATTTTCAGATGACTATTGGTATGATAAGTTGGAATCAAACAGTGCCAAGTAAAACGTCCTTATAAGTCTGAATGACTGGTCAATGACAGGCGTGTCTCATCCCTTTTAAAAAGAGTATCTCCATAGTATATCAGGTCTAAGGGGAGGTTTCACCATTGCAAGGAGCCTCAATGTACATCAGGTCAGGAGTAGACATTTGCTGCCTTTTGTGACAATCAAGACTGGGTTTATTTATAGATTTTCTGTAATGGTTGTCAAGATCTACTGCCGATAGTATGAATATCATCCTGTCAAATCATTAACACTGATTTTGTCGTCTGATGAACAACAGTACAAAACAGCAACGGGTGAACAACAATGCTACACAGGTGGATACAAACAATTATGTTGTGCGAGGGACGGGGAAATGTTATTTGAGTCAGAGCTTTGATGTGCACTGAAACACTTACGTGCAAATACATTTAATGAGCACACAGTAACATACATATATAGAACAACTTTTAATCATTCAAGTCCTAAATTGAAAAAGATGTATCACTAGCATTTTCTTCCACACTTTACCTGAAATATTCAAGCAATTTTTATTGAGGCACTGCTCACTTTTTCAAAAAAATTAACTGTAGAATACTGTAATCGTATTACTGACAACAAAAAAGGTGAGATTTTGATTTCTTTTGTATTTTTCTCATCCAGATGTAAATGCAAAATCTGCCAGAACTGAGGAAAGTAGTTTTAAAATACTGAAGATACAATCACATCAAAAATTGTGAAAGGAAGATCAAGAAATGCCAAGAATGTGTGTTTCAAATCCTATTCTAGAGTGAGGGATTAAGCAAACAATTATTAGTCGACAGTGCAAAGGAAAGGAGGGAAAGGATGGATCATGAATGCAGACAGATATTGGTTACTTATTCAGGATTCGTGAGAAAATTACCCTCAGACTACCACAAATAATCTAGCAGTGGCCGTCAAACAGGCAGATTATGGAAACTTATTCAGGATTTGTGAGCTGATTACAATGGGGATAATTATTATTGTAGTACCAATGTTTTTATGCGCTTTTTATGTATTTTAATCTATCATTGTTTTAATTGATTACCAGTATTTGTAATAATTATGTAAAGTGCATTGAGATTATTTGTTGATGTAATGCGCTATATAAGAATTAAATATTATTCTTATTATAGGACTACCACATTAGTCTACAGTAGTGTCTGCCAAACAAGCAGATATCGGTTACTTATTCAGGATTTGTTTGACAAGACTGTCAAACTTCTCTGAGAAATATATGGTGCACAACTTGGTCAACCACAATCTATAATAGTGTACCTTCGGTAAATTGTAAAATCATATTTGATCAGAATTTTACCAACTAAAATTGAGGATGTATTGGAGACACTCATCACAGCTTACACATTATATGCGCTAAAATTTTCCAATAGGCCATATGCACAAGCGCCATCTTAAAAATATAACCCAATGTATTTTGGGAACCCAAGTATAGTTAAAAAAATACATCAAACTGCCAATACATATGCCATGCTATAGTTTACATGTAGCTATGCAAGGTTTTATCTAGTTGTGTACACCATTGCTTCAAAATCAGCCCGCTGTGATGGTTGCCAGTGTTACTTGGCAGGCCTGGAATTACACGGAGGCCACGGAGGCCATGGCCTTCGTTGCCCTGGTCTTGGCCTTAGTGCCCTTCCAAAAGTTTCCCATAGACTTTATGATTTTCCAATACAAGTGCCCTTTGCAAAATCAAAATGGCCTTGCCCTTTCAGAGATGAAATTCCAGGCCTGACTTGGACTCCACCAGAATCATTTGCACGCCGTTCATGCGTATCGGGACATAATATGGGCTATTCGGCCCACAAAAATTATTTGATTTTTCCCCACTTCTTGGTGAACCTCTACTAAACAATACAGTTGCTAATTTAATATTTATTGCAATGCATTGCAAGGTGATGAATTTTGTAAGTGTGATCTCCCTGCATGCACGGAAAATCATGGTTTTATTAGTTGAGAAAATCACCACAACCTAAGCTTCAAACTCACAGATGTTAACACCAACAATGAATGAATGAAACACACAGAAAGAAATTGATCAAAACGCCTACCTGAAGCTGCAAAGATGTTACAAGAGAAGAGAAGAAAAATAAAAATAGCACAAGAGGAGAAAGAATTAATTGCAAATAATATGTGCATAAATATTACTGTACAGTTTGGGCAAAGTTAATTTGCCAGGAATGAGAATCTATGAACAAAATCACTCAAGTAATCTTGGAGCTGTTTAACCCTTTAGACACCATAGCTGCTGGAAAAACCTTGTACCAAAATGCCCATTGTGGCCACAAATGGCCACAACATCTGGCCTACTGCCACTCAAACAAAAAGGTCAAAGTAAAGCTCATGTCTTAAATTGACATTTTCCAACATTTCAAAAACAAACTGAATTTATGATTTCTTATTTTTTTCCCCCGACACTTTTACAAGGAAAAATTGTGTCAGAAACTAAACAATATTAGCCATGTCTGTGTGCATGGTGATGATTGTACAGAAACCAATGGCCTCTAAAGGGTTAAACATGTTAAATGTGCTTACTTTGCATAATTCTACTTGAATTTTATCACTGATTAGTCCTCAACAGTAACTTAGCTTTTGCACCCTTTGCCCCAAAGTGCCAAAGACAAACTATCATCTACCTTAGAGCATTAAGCTAAGCAAGTTTCGGCTAAGAAATAGTTATAAAAGCTGTAGATTTGCTTTACCAGTTACACCAGTGAACACGCAAAAACAATAATAACATAACTTGTGAAAAGTGAATAAAAAGATGAAACACCAACATTGTGATTATAATTTATTGTGCCTTTAAAAACAGATGAAAGGATTAGACAACAAATTTGGTGCATTCAAAGCAAAATTGGGTAAGGAAGCTTTTGTCTTTGAAATGACATTTACTCAAGCTACCTATGAGAAAACATCAATTTCCTGGTCACAATTTTGGACATGATAACCGACACTTCACAGGTGTTTAACTTGTTGCTGAATGAGCAAGGAATGGGGTAGATCTATATGGAGAACATTACAAATTCTTAGTGAAACATTCCAAGGATGGCAAAGGCAAGGACTCTGATGAAGGCAGTCTGTGTTAATTGCAGTGCTCTTTGCAAGGGCGTAGATCGCTACTGAAAAGTAGGGGGGACGGGCGAGCAAGTCTTGAAAAAAATACATCTTACATTACTTGCACCCCACACCATTACTTTTACATTTAATTTCTGTGTTACACTTGTTCCCTATTTTTTGTTTGACCTGGAGGCAAGTTACAGGGTGTGATATTTAACAATAGCATCATCCGAAATGGGGTTTGGGCCTGGGTTTCCCTTATGTAAAACCGAGATTCTACCAAATACAAACATCATATTCACAAAACTTTTTAATTGTAACCACATTGCGACAATTTCTTCAGTAAAATTGAGAGAGTTTTTGATGTTTTTGTTTCTTCTTTCGTTTTTCTTTTATTTTAATTTATATTTTGTTTAGATTTAAAAATAATAACACTGAACAAACTGCTCTTATTTATTTTAATGGATTTTACTATTTGTGCGTTGTGCGATTGTAACAAAATGTAACACATTTGCACGTGCGCGCACACACAGACTTCCTTTGTGGAGGGATCGTGTACCCTACATTATAGCATACACAAACGACGCATAACTTGAATGCTAACAAGGTATGTAAGCGGGATTTTGGCGTTCATGTCTTGGACGAAACTTGGCGTCTATTGTCTGTATTACAGAAACGGAAATAGGCCCAAAATACCATTCTGCGCGTGGTCCATCAGAAGAAAAAAAGATGAAGAAAACATTTCACTGTTTGTTCGCTATAGTTTTATATGAAAAAAAATTGTAATGAAATATTAAATCAAGAAAATGGTGTAAATTTTATATATTTTGTTGCATATTTCTAATGAACAGTCAATCAAAAAGTGGGGGGGACATCTGATATGCTGTCCCCCACCCCCCAGTCTAAAAAGTGAGGGGGACATGTCCCCCACCCATCGACGCCCTTGGCTCTTTGATAGAAAGAATAAAAGGGCATCTTTGCACTAACTCTGGTTTACACAAGATCTTTGCAGTTATTTCATCTACAGGCATGAGAATATGCGATGATAAAAAACCGGAAAAATTTTAACGCTAAAAATTGCATGTCCGGATTTTGGGCAAAGTCCAAATTTTTGCCTGTCCGGAATTTGGGCAAGTTTACCTATGCCCCATGCGTCAGCGTCGCACTCGGTGAATCCCTCTGGCGTTTTGGGGACCATTTGTGGGATCGAGGACATGTTAATAGGAGGAAAATACTTTTTAAAAGGATGAAATCATAACAGTGCTAGACGTATATTGTCTTAAAAAGCTCAAAATAAAATGATATTCGGAACTTAATACTTCCACAAAAATAAATGATTATGAACGGAGCAGTCAATGTCATGCTTTTGTTACAAATATTGATTTTTGGGGGGTCTTTTTACCTGTGATAGTGAATAATTGTGTTAAGTGTTGCCCCCCTTTGGCCATTGAAACTTGTTCTTCAAACACCTTTTCGTATCTCCAAGATCCTGACAGTTTATAAACCATAGCATTTTGGAAAAATAATGTGAGACGTCAAACGTCAACGAATCTCCCCACACGTGTGTCGCACACTCATGCATTGTCTCGAAGTTTCTTCCAGGTCATAGTTCAATGCGTAAAAATATCTCCAGCCGTAAAGCACATTAAACGTATCGAAGAAACGGCACTTAAGCCTATGAAGGTTCGTACTGACGACTGGTAAAAAAGGTATAACGATGCGCGCGCATCCAAAACACCGTGCGTTGTTGTCAGTAGACTTTTCAATGTCTCCACGAATGTTCCTTTGCTGCACCAGTAAACATACATGTATTACGGTCAAACCGTACCGTGAATGAAGCGGGGAAAGACTGAAAGAAGTCTACAGATATCAATTGAACGCGCTGCATGCACATGGAATAAACAAATCAACGCATATTGGGCCGGCCGCTGCCGGGCGGCAATTTATTACGAACGGAAGCCGCGTGTAAACTTATTTCTCATAAAACCAAGAAGAGGGATTAGCGAGATCCAAATGTATACCCCAACAACTCACCCCCCAAATTTTATATCAAATTCACATTGAACTCGAAGACCACAAATTTGAAAGGGAAAAAAACGGAATTCCGGTTTAAACCGGAAGATTCTCATGCCTGCATCTACTCCGCATACAAATACTCTACCTTTATTTCTATATCTCCAACTTTGGCTGTTGATCTGATGATGGGTCGTCCAATGAGCGACGGGAAAATGTGAGCCGGGAAATTGGATCCTGCATAGCCACATTTCACAAACTACAACAGGAAAGAAAGACTCAATAAGATAAATTATTCAACAAGCCCCCAAGTCTTAATCTATATAAACCAAATTTACAATCTAAATGGTGCATTCAACACCCTAAAATACCAAGAAAGCAGCAGTGCGCCATGGCAGTGGTGGTTGACACATCCTTAACTCCTTCACTCCAGATGACACGTATTTACGCACATTTTTTTTTTTGGGGGGGGACTGGCCTACAGCGGACAGTTTGTTACAACCAGATCAACATAAGAGCTGGCAGCCAGATGGTTGATGTGAACATTCACCCGGACATTCCACATTGTGCAGCGTGCACAGGCATGCACCAACTACCTCCATGGTTTAACCTAGACAAAGGTGAAAACAAGGTACTGGCAATTATGCCTTTAATATCCCTTTTTCTGGCGGGGGGGGGTTACCCCCCCTTGATTCCAGAACTTTTTCCTGTTGTTGTACAAATGTGGCATACAAGATTGGACAGGCTGCCACCATTGTACTTGGCTCAATGGGAGTAAGTCCACGCATTCCCAAATTCTATTATACCATGGCAGATTATCAGCGGTGGCTTACAGCCTACTGCGATTCACGGTGAGTGGCTGCTCATATGTCCTAATGAGACAACATCAAATCACAGTGCTTATTATGAGAACATTTGTTGTCTTTCCTTTGTCAAGTTGAGGTTTCAATGTGGCAATGAAATTTTTCAAAGTGAACAAAAATTATTCCAGAGAGAAGCTCCAAAAAGTTCTGAAAAATAATACCGTGAGTGGGCATGGAAATGTTTTCGAAATACCAACCCAAATGGTTAATAAGGTTCAGGAAGGATTTTGTGCCCGTCACAAGGAAATGGGTGGCACCCAAGTACACACAAGCCGTCCACCGTCGGCAGCCGCACCCTTGTCTAGATGCTGAACAGGCTTTTAGATGTAGATAGATGTAGATGTAGAAGTATCAACCAAACTATTAAACCAAACCAATCCAACAGGGCCAGGGATGTCAATAGTCATTTACAACCAAAATGTCTTGCTTATTACTAGTTGCGATAATCGTAACCCTCCTTTCCCGACGGGCTTTAGGCCGGAGGGTTACGAGACAATGAGCACGAGACTCGACCATTCGTGTCAAAACGTGCAATTTCGACCAATGTTGACAGACTAGTCACCAGATTTGCCCAATTGTTACCACTTTCAAAAATCATGAAACAAATTCTAAGAACATGGGCTTAATCTTCAATGTCTAACAAATCCAACCATAACACTTAAAACATAATTGAGAAAATATTTTGAAGAAAAAAGGACAAAAACTTACCGGAGACGGAGCGAAATGCTCGTGAATCGGACACAGACGATGGTTGAGGTTTTAAACCCCGCACTTCGTTACCATGCAACTTCTCGACCAATCAGTGTAAATTCCCGACCAATCAGCACAAACCAAGGAAAAACAGACCGGCCTGCCGCGGCTGTAGCCCGCGAACCGGCTATGCCCGCGAACCGGCTATGCCCGCTCGCGGACTCACTGCACGTGTGTGTTTGTGTGTGCTTGCGCTGGGCTGTACATACATGTACATGTATGCCAGCGTCAACCTCGTCCCCGGGGTGTGTCGAGCAGTACCGTGTTGATCGCTCTCTCATGGTAAACAATGGTTGGAAAAAAAGTAAAACATGGGGACGAGGTTGATGCCAATGTATGACTGTGTGTGTACAATGTATTGGGGTTACATACATGTACGTACTTTATAGCTCCATGCTTGTACACATGCATAGAGCCGCGCAGTCCAGTGAGTCCACAAGCGAGAACAGCCAGTTAGCGGGCTACAGCCGAAGCTCCGCCCAGTCTGTTTTTCCTCAACCTCAACCATCGTCTGTGTCCGATTCACGAGCATTTCGCTCCGTCTCCGGTAAGTTTTTGTCCTTTTTTCTTCAAAATATTTTCTCAATTATGTTTTAAGTGTTATGGTTGGATTTGTTAGACATTGAAGATTAAGCCCATGTTCTTAGAATTTGTTTCATGATTTTTGAAAGTGGTAACAATTGGGCAAATCTGGTGACTAGTCTGTCAGCATTGGTCGAAATTGCACGTTTTGGCACGAATGGTCGAGTCTCGTGCTCATTGTCTCGTAACCCTCCGGCCTAAAGCCCGTCGGGAAAGGAGGGTTACGATTATCGCAACTAGCTTATTACTTATTAAATGTTAAAGCGTTAAAATAACAATTGACTGTTGATGCTGACAAATTCATACTTAGGCCAATTATTACTGTATTTAATTGTAGTATTACGTACAGCTGTGCAGTACTGCTACTGGCCTGCCACTTTTAGTTTACCAGAAGTTCCAGAACATTTAAGTTAATCTTTACAGAAAATAGGGGAAAATTGAAGAATCCGACTGCCAGTTTTTCACTAGTTATGACCAAAAATGGTATATTATTTGGGCTAGTAAAATTGAATGACAGTAAACATGAAATTTTACTTTTGAAAAAAGGAGTACAGCGCCCCAGTAACTGGGTCTAACCACCTTCCTCCATGTCTAACTTTAGACCAGGTTCTACAGAGAAAGGACCAATCTCTCACTCAGTCAGACCATGGAGGAAGAAGACGGGTCACACTAAAACTTAAAAGCCGACAACTGTCGGCTTTTAAAGTTTTAGTGCGAGCGTCTCAGACACAAGCCTTGGCATTATATTTTGAGAGAAAAATGCAAAACGATACTACATGAACTGCAAGATTCCTGTGATTCCTAAACGAATCTGCTATATCTTTATGAACTTTGTTAAATATGCCAATAAATGGTTTTATTGAAAGAAAGAGCGATCATGATTGATAAATTGTTAATGTTTATAACTTAATAAAACGAAATGTTGGGCATGAATTTATCACGAATGAATTCTTCATTCTTTTCTTCACAATGTAGCTTGTTACAATTAGTTTCCTTTTTAAACAATGTGTGTATTTAGGCTTTTAAAGTACAAAATGAGCCACAACCTGGAGATCACAAGCATTTTACTTCCTGTTTGATTTCATTAATTTTGGGGGATCATCTACACTATTTTTGCCTCTAAAACATTTATTTGTGATTGAAGTTTCCATAAAAATTGACCTGTGGAAATAAAGAATACTTACTCCTGTACCGTTATCGCAAACTATGACTTTTTTCCCTTGACTATCCATGATGGATGCTTGAAGATTGAGGATTTAGAGAAAATCCCTTCCCAGCTAGCTCTACAGAGTCCTAGATAGACACCGCCTCTCTCTCTACACTCCGGTCTCGGCTGCTGCTGCTGCCCTGCTGCATGCTGTGGCTAGGCTGGCACCACTTCTTCTTCCGGCTTTGAGGTGAAACCTTTTCCCCAGGTTTTGAGAACTCTCACGATATTTTAATTACGTTTTGGTCGACAAAAACGAGGTTGCCGGACACATGTATGGTTCCCAGTAACCTTTGACGATTACTGTAGCTATAAACAAGCTGAGCATCAGTCTATCAATCACAACATTCGAATCCTCCCCCCATCACACACCCACAATCATAACATGGAGTTAAGTTCCGCTGTTTTCATGTTTTTGTCAGAGTCACATTCTTTAGGGTTATTACTGTTATTAACTTCAGTTTGTGCACAAGGGAAAGATAAAGTGGAAGAACAAGACACTTCTCGTAATAGCGCTGATGTGACATTTAAACAGAAGCCCATGCGTGTTTTTACCGATGAGCAACTTGCAGTTTTCGATGGATCTGTTGTATGTGTGCAATTTATAACGTCCTTTATAAATATAATTATATTAATATTTAAAGTTTTATTTGGCTTTCTAACTAACTGGGCCTGGGGCTTTGTATTCCCCTTTTTCCGACATATTGACATCTTTGGTACTGAAGATGTGAACATTTCGAAAAAGGAGTACCGCGCCCCTACTTCTAGAAACTATAGTAAAGGCTCCCCCCGCTCACACGGGGGTTTCTAGAAGTACCGCGCCCCCACCCCCCCCCCCCCCCCCCAGCTGCTTGGTCTAATTAAATTACATTTATATTATAAATAAAGTAAGCTAGCTTGCACAAAATGTGAGACTTTGATTGATAAGCCTGCTCCCTCCTTGTGTTGTACAGTACTAGCTAGTGTTAAGTGCCAGTGCTAGTTACTAGTAGTACTAGTAGTCACTAGCACTCTCACTAGTACTAGTAACTAGCACTGGCACTTAACACTAGCTAGTAGTAGTGCTGTATCATGTGATGATTGGATGATAGTCCGAGTTACTTACTTTATTTATTGACCAAACCAACAGCGGACGAACCACCAATTACAGGAAAGGATAATGTACACAAATATTCATATAGTCTATAATAATTATGTGTATATATACATGTATATTTAACAAACAAATAAATAAAAATTAAATAACATCTTTGGATAGAAAACAAAAGTAACAATTACAAATGAGATAAAATACTAAGGCTTGTAAGGGGGAAACAAAATAATAAGCATCACAAAGCGTCTGTAAACATAATTTAAATACATATAAAACAATATAAAATATTAAATATTGACAAGTAATTAAAAAGTTATTTAAAAATAAATTTTTAAATAAAAATAAGAAAGGAAACAGTAAATAAAAACCGATGAACAATAACATACATGTACGCATTAATTACTGGCAGAGGATATGGCACGTAAAACCTGACCACGAAAGGAATTAAGAGAGGGGGCTCCAAACACATCACAAGACCCATGGATACTGTTATATGAGGAGGAACAGTATCCATGGGTCTTGTGATGTGTTTGGAGCCCCCTCTCTTAATTCCTTTCATGACCAAACAATGCTTTTTTACTACGCCACCTATGGTCTGGATTTGTGCAATTCCATATGTTATTGTTATAAGTCATGTCCCATTTTGGTCATCAGTTCATATTTTAACATAGACTCGGTAAACTGGGGCACTGTACTCCTTTATTCGAAATTTTGACATCTTCGGTTGTTATGACTGAAGATGTCAACATTTTGAAAACAGTAGTACAGTGCCCCAATTACTTAACAACATTTATTTATTTAAAAACTTAGCTGACACAACTGTACCATATTAACCGGCAACATATCCTGTGTACCTCCGGTATATTATTAAAGGTCTTTGATGGATTTTGGAGCAATTTTTTGTATTTTCCTGTTTTGGGGTTTTGAATTGTGTAGAGCATTTATACACGGGTACCAACAAACACATGAGCATTTAGTAACTCAGACCCTACAAGCTAGCAGAAGCTACAAATGCCAGATAATGTCCAAAATGTCAAAAAAGCGTTGTTGGGTCCATCTCGGAGTACATGTCAAAGGTTATTCATATTGAATTCCATGTCATCTTACCAAAAAAGAGTCATATTGTATTCTCACACAGAGTCTCATAGTTGTTGCAATGACAATCCATCATTTATGTCATAACAAAAGAAACCTTTTCTCTCCTTTTCTTGTAGCCGGGTCGTCCAATTTATTTGGCAATAAAAGGAGTTGTGTTCGATGTAACGTCAGGTAAAGGTATGAATAAAAAAAAATTTTCTTCATTCTCTGAACTGTTTTTACCTTTTGTTTTTCTTCACCGGTTTTTAAAACTAAATTTGCATTTATTGTGAAATTTGTAATGACAAAATTCAAAATGTAAAATTTTCTATTTACTTTGATACTTGAAAGATGTAACTTGAGAGTCTTGATGTAACTGATATTGCATTTGGTGTGGCTTAACCATTGCCTAAAGTAGTCGTTGACAAATTTTAATGTTTGACTCTCACTGTTGGTTGTCTTTCCAGAATATTATGGCAAAGGGGCTGGCTACAACGCTCTGGCTGGCAAAGATTGCACAAGAGCAGTAGCTAAGATGTCGCTGGATCCATATGATCTTACCTCTGATGTTGTGAGTTGTTTTGTTAATTTTTGAAGGCAGGGTATAGTTTTGGTAGATGTCAAAAACCAGTATCCTCACTTGGTGTATCCCAACATATGCGTAAAATAAAAAACCTGTGAAAATTTGGGCTCAATTGGTCATCGAAGTTGCAAGAAAATAATGAAAGAAAAAACACCCTTGTTGCATAGAATTGTGTACTTTCAGATGCCTGAGAAAGAATTCATGCCTGAGGCCCTTTTTCGGAATCTATGTTTGGGGTGACAAATGACCTCTTTCTCTATAACCCTTTCAGCCCCAAGGGCGACTATAGTTGAATGTGCACTATACCCTACTTCAGCCCCAAGGGCGACTATAGTCGCCCAAGATAACACACAACAAAGCACTCAAGCCTGGGCACAAAGGCCATTTGTTAAAAAGCTGTAGTTTTGTCCATGTTCACCCTCCATACCCAAGCTTACCATCATTGGAAAGAGAAAGATCGGATCTTTCCAATGACGGTAAAATATAATAGGGTTGTTATTTTGCAATCACTTCAAATTAAAGTAGAAAGATCTGAAATGCCAAACACCTACGGAGCGCCATAAGGTTGTGTGCAAAAAGGTGTTTGGGTTTTCAGAACACACTGAGGAAACAAAGACCAAGAACTTGGACATTTTTTTGCTGATTTCAATGATTTTTGAATTATATGAAAGGAAATTCAATAAGTAAGACAATTGTTATTACTCATTATGCTCTAAAATAAAATCTTCAAGGTAATAATAGAGTTTGTAAAATCAAACTTTGAACACCAGCTTCCTGTTGTGTGAGAAAGTGTGATTCACGCTTGAGTGGTCAAAGAACATGGGCTCCAGCCCACGTTTGTTTATGTCAAAAGAACTTGGGGCTGAAAGGGTCAACTACATTACCTCAAAGGGGGTCATTTCTAACAATGTTTTATATTATCAACAGCTCTCCAGTGCTCTTTATCAAGTAAGTTTTTATGATCATTAACTTGAGGAGTAACTACCAAAAGTACACCCTGTCTTTAACAATAAATACCCTGCAAGTCTCAAAAACAACAGTTTTGGGAACCTTGAATTTGTTAACATATATATAGAGTTTATATATTTCTTCATTTATCGAGGGGAAACCTTTCAGTAAAAAGATGTATTGCTTGTGATGAAAAAAAAAAAAATTGTGCACTTTAAAATTGTTTAAAAGTAGGGTCATACTTTGGTAATTTCTAGTTTCTATCCAAAAGTTTACTTGTTATAAAGATAGTAATGGTAGTAAGCATTCTGTGAAAATATTTTGTCTAAAATGCCCCTGTTAATTAGAAATCAATAAAAACATGTGAATCTGAAAAAAACAATTCATGCATGAACTGTTTCTCAGATTTCTGTGGGTTGGTCGTTGTCTGTTCTCGAATGCTGAGTCCAGAGATGCGGTTGGTGCCCACTGTCCCCTCGCTAATCGTGGATGTATGCGACATTATTGTGAAAATATTGTGACAGTTTGTTGCCGTTTTCTCAACAAGTAGAAACTGTATTCAGCTGAAACTTTCACGTGTGACTTTCATTGTATCTTACTTGATAATTTTGCCAATAAATCAGCATTGCGTCAACAAAAAACAAAAGATGACCCTACCTTTAACAGACCCCAGTGTTTGTTGAAACCTTTCCCGGCCTATTCCATTAAAACATTTAATTTGTGCAGTGTGAAGACCTGTCTCTGGAGATGGCAGTTTTAGGTAGAGTCAATTCATTTATCTAGTAGATTATCAATCTCTAGTATAATATTGTCAATCTCTAGTAGATTGTCAATCTCTAGTAGATTGTCAATCTCGAGTAGATTGTCAATCTCGAGTAGATTGTCAATCTCGAGTAGATTGTCAATCTCGAGTAGATTGTCAATCTCGAGTAGATTGTCAATCTCGAGTAGATTGTCAATCTCGAGTAGATTGTCAATCTCGAGTAGATTGTCAATCTCGAGTAGATTGTCAATCTCGAGTAGATTGTCAATCTCGAGTAGATTGTCAATCTCTAGTAGATTGTCAATCTCTAGTAGATTGTCAATCTCTAGTAGATTGTCAATCTCTGGTAGATTCACAGGGCCCATGTTGACAGGAAATTAAGCACACAAATACCTGAATAATTGTGGTGAGCACTACACAATTTAAAATACCGCATCATGCTTACTGTTTCTGACTGGTGTTTTTCTTATTTTTTGTTTATTAGCAAATATTTGTTTTTGCAACATTTTGCTTTAAAGTAGAGTCTTTTTTATTTTTTGTTGTAATTATTTTTGATAGCTTAGTTGTCATTATTTTAGAAATAAATAAAAGTATTTCTAAAGATTTGCCCTCCAAAACTCTGAGTTTTGGAGATTCAAAATTTCAGTGGTGTCTGCTTGTGAAGATGAGTTGGTACCTGCTTCACCTCACTTAGCAAGGATGGGTTCAACATTCTTGATGAAAATACCGTGACAGTTTTTTTATGTTGTCTTAACAAGTAGACACTGTATTCAGCTAAAACTTCCAAAGATGACTTATGTTGTATCTTTATTTAAAATGTGGCCGAGGAATCATCATTACCTTGACAAAAAAAAATCTGTAACCCAACCTTTAAGTTGTGCTATGAATTTGGACTCAGCCCTTTGTAGACAGTTTGTGGCTGCAAAATAAAGCTATCATCATTATGGTGTCTTTAGCTTTGTTGTTTTTTGTTTTCTCCTTTTCTTTATTGTTCAGGATGGTCTCTCCAAGGAAGAGCTGGAGAGTCTTGACACAGTTTTCAAGGATACCTATAAAGCCAAGTATCCCATTATTGGCCACATGTCTTTTACGGCTGTGGATATGAATGCCCCACCTCTCTACAGGAGTGAGCTCTAACAAAGCATCTCCATCTGATCACAACTGCCTTAATTTTTTAAAGTGCATTTAACCACATTAAAAATGGATTATTTAAATGTACCTGCTACAGTAACGGTGTCCATTTTCATGTGGGGGAAACATCTAAATAATATTTACTTTTGTATGGATACACTTTTTAAGGCTGAAACTTTGACAGGGTGGATTCTTTAGTTTCTACAGTAGACATTCAAATTAATTAAAGCTGCACTGCCCTGTGAGTGTTATATGTATTCTTAGGATCGAGACCTAGGGGCCCAGTTTCATAGAGCTGCTTAAGCACAACAAGCTTAGCTAAGAACAGGAAGATTATTCTTACCTGGTCTACCTGGTGAAGGGGCTATAGTTAAATTAGTTAATAGAAATAATACTACTGTTTTTATGTGATTTGTACTTTTATACACTTTTCTGATAGTACTCAAATTTTATGTAGCACTTTATCTATGGATGTAACAAAGCTCTTATGAACGACAGGTTTGCTAAGTTATGAGACCTGTTTGTATGGCATCTTACACTGCTGCGCAATCTGCTGCCCGCCATTCCAAATCTGCTACCATTTCTACTTCTGCTGTGAGTAATCTTTGGTGGAAAACAACTTTTGTGTGTACATGTACTTTTCACTTATCCTTTAAAGGCCCTGTACACTATTGGTAAGATCGAAAAACACAAAGGTTCACAGATTCACACATAACTTACATGATTTAAAGTAAGTAATGGTAGAAAGGGTTCCTTAAAATATTTCTGCCTAAAATGCTATCGTTTCTGAGAAATTAGTAAAACAATAGTTTTTATCGCGCGCGATAATAAACTCGATGTTTGAAAAACAGAAAACACATAAGGTCTCTTTTCACTATTTTCTCGTGACCTCGATGACCAATTGAGCTCAAATTTTCACAGGTTTGTTATTTCATGTATGTGGTTGACTACACAAAACATGAACACTGTCTGTAATTATTTTGTCAACTCTGCCAATCCTGTATAATACCTTTAAATGACTGCATTTAATCTGCAAACACATTTTTGTTATAAGAATATGACTTATTTTTATTTGTTCTCAGAAAACTTCTATGAATGATTACAAAAAGTACATGATGCCAAAAGCTGAAAACATGTTGTTGTTTATTAATGGACATGATGTTTATTGTTATAAATAATTAAAAGGGAATACTCAATTTGAAGGGAACACAAATTTGGTCTCATGATGCTGTATTCACTCATGTAGAGGCTAGAGCAGTGATTCACGTTCCACATTGTTATTGGTTGGGGCTAAGAAACAAGTTGCTTAAAAAGGGGGGCTCAAGTTAAGTGTGCAACAAAACTACTATTTTATACAGACCAGAAGGTCTGTGGGTGTGCTAAGTAAAATTCTCCATCCTCTTTCTTGCTTTCCTTGATCACTTTTGGGGTGTATGTTTTCTAGCACTCCCTTCTGCTTCACTTTTGTATCTCTCGGCCAGCCCATTGGGGGAGGGGGAACCAAACCAATACCCTTAGGTGCACCATTGCACTTTATAGTCAGGTGAGCGACACAACAAGTTGCATAATATTATAGTTACTAGTCCACTCATTAGTCTACCCTAACCACAGACAAGAAGACGCATATCTGGGTGTGACGGGTGTGTCGATTAGGGGTGCACCACAATAAATAGGCCAAAATTCACGCACCAAGCTGATTATCGTAATTTGTAACCCCACAACATATTTTGAATTATAACGTTTTGGGGGTTCATGCAAAATATAGATTGTGTAATTATAAGAATATATCACAACTTGGGGGTTCTGTGTTTCAACTTTTGGGGAGACTTGATAAATTTAGGCGTTAAAGTTGGCCCTATTTGACTTGGGAAGTGGAGAATTAAGTGCTTCATGAAAACTGGCAGCAGTCGCTTTGGGCATAGAACTTGAAGGCTATGCTTTGGGGTAGCCAAAATTCCAAACGGCTGACCTGCCAAAAATTGAAAAGAAATCTGAAGTTTAGTTGTCCGAAAATATGGTTGATTGGTTTTCAAGAGGCTGAGAGAAGGGACACACCGGCTTCGTTGGGCTATTTTGGCTACAAAATAGACTAAAACATGACTCCAAAGGTCTTCCAGGAATGGAGAAGAACGTTTCCTAAAATAAACCATCAATTTTGGTCGTTTTTGAGCATTTTTCAAAAAACGAAGGTCACATGGGTTATCCGAACCACTTTTTGGGTTCAGATAACCCTCGTGATCTTCGGAGTTAGTTTTACTTCCAGCCGTATAAAAAATAATTACTTCAGTGAATTCAACTTAGACTTGGTTCCAAGTCTGTGATCGCGGTTTTTAGTCGTCCTGATAGCCGATACATTATTGCCTGAAACAGCGCCCTCTTTGGATAAACCTCCGTCTTGAACCTATAGATAGTTCCCAGTAGACGCCATCTTTACGGGCAAATCGCATTTTGGCTTGCAGGCGCGTCAAGCGCTCAAATTATTAACGCAGCCGCGTCATTCACTAACCAATCATGCAATGAGTTTGGTGAAATGTGCGCGTCCTGCACGCCGTTCAAACGCGTAACGCATGACTGTGTGTTCCAAATTGCCCGTAAAGATGGCCGACTTACGTCATACTGCAACCTATCTATATAGATTGCGAGTTAGAGCGCGTGATAGCCAATCTGCGGGGGAATTTTGCGTGGCTGATGCAGAGAAAAAACCGCAATCTCAGACTTGAAATCAAGTCTAAATTCAACTCTGTTTTTTAACAAGAATTCATGAGTATTTGACACCACAAAAATACGTATTCAAATTATGGATACAAGTTGTAAATAATACAAAAAAGTCGAACGTAAGATTTTATTTCAGAGAGTCCGAGCAACGGAAGCGTGTCTTACCATGGAGGAAGAAATTTTCTTCCTCCATGGTCTTACAGTGCACAGCGTGGGGACCTCCTACACGAACACATGGGCAGTTGTGTCGCTTGCAAGCATAGTATCTCGGCAGTGCTACAGCGCGACGGAAACCCACTAGTATAGCCAAGAGATAGCTGTACCTGGAAGCTCATGAACATGTGGGAGGGGTAGGGAGCCAGACCACCAACTACGTTGTTGTTATTGCGGGTTTGCTAGTCGGTACACCTCGCTGATCGAATCCGTTGTTTCAAAATCGCAACATTCCAATGCTCTGTGTACGTTCCTTGACCCGATTTGTACCGAATTTCTTGGTAATTAAATAGATTTATATGTCAATACATAGGAATACCACTTTTATATTGACGGTACGATTAGTTTAAACAAAATTTGTGACAAACAATTTTTAAAAAACGAGCCCCCGGGAAAAGAAAAAAAAAAGCCCCTGAAGGGACAGGTGAAAAAGAAATTAAAAACCTCACTCGAAATTTCTACTGCATCCCTCGACACACAAAATTCCAGCAAAATCATTTGTTTCCTCAAAAAGTTATTTAATTCGATGAAAATATAATTTTGTCTCACAAAATATTATTTTTCATTTTGTGAACGCAGTGTTTTTCCAGGTAACAAAATAGATTATTTCTAGAAAATAGGTTCTCGTTCCCTTGAACACGCTTTCTTTCCCCCGAACTACAGTTAAGTTCCCCAGAAATACGCTTTCGTTCCCTGAAGATACGCATTCGTTTCCTCGAAATATTATTTTGTTCGCAAGAAATACGCTTTCTTTCCCTCGAAAGCAGATTTCGTACACTAAAAAAAAGCTTTCCGTTTCCTCGAAATACGAATTTGATTTTTTTGCCCGAAATATACTTTCATTCACCCGAAATATGCATACGCTCCCTAAAAATACGCTTTCGTTCTCTCGAATTGAGATTTTGTTCCCCAGAATTCCTCTCCCCTTTCCTCAAGATAGCTTTCGTTCCCCTGAAGTCCAATCACACCAATTTGTTGTTACATTCTCTGTGAGGGGCGACTTTGAGAGGGGACGAGTTTGTAGGCCTATGTGAGAGGGCGACTTTGATAGGGGGCGACTTTGTAGTTGGGACTTTTGAATTGGCGAGTTTGCTGGGGGCGAGTTGACTGGTTTCCGTGTCCGTTGTCTATACACTTGCAGCAAACCGTTGTCCAGATGGATAACGTGGACTGGATCCTAATGCCTTGTCGTGGTAAAACACTTACATAAACAGAGCACCAGTCTACTTGCAACATTGCACAGCATGTATCCCGTAAATTTGACACTTGCAACGGCTGGTAAAGCGTATACGGTGACCTTTGACCGCTTTTGTTTTTTTCGGTCATTTCTCGTTAATTATGTGATATTTTTGTATAAAAAAAATATAAAAACCATCTAGAAATAACTGTATTTGATTCTACATGACTAAATTACGTGAACAGGTAACCGGTGTGTCCCTTTAACTATTTTTTGAGTATTTTTGAATATTTAGCATTTAGCATTGGGAGTTTATTTATATTAGTGTGGCGCACCCATTGATCTCCATAAATCCGATATAGCGCCCTCTTTAGTTAAACAACCGCGCACCATCATCCAGTTTGTTTTTGTATTACAAGCATGGAGGAGGCCGAGGAAGGATTATTCTTCAAGATTACATGCAATCGCAATGCAACAAATTGTTCGTAAACGTCGACGAAAATGACAGAAATGTTTTCAAATGTTGACAAAGCTCAAGTACTAAATGCTTTGGGCAATATTACTGAAAAAGTCACGGATCTTCTCAACACAGCAAAACAGCGAGCACAAGGTTTCATGATCTTTTCTTATTATCGTTGTTCACCCGGCCCGTAGAGAAAGGGACAGTACAGTAGACTTACATGTAGTAGAGCTTTCTCTATGTTCATCCATTTAATAAAAGCAATTATGACATTATCTTTATGATAATCATAAAGATATCATAAGCTTTAACCAAGATATATCCTATCTTGAAGCAGAACTTAGATCCATCTGCTCACTTGCCCGTTTTGAGCAATTCACCAGTGAGATCGGTGCTGGTTTAAAACTTGAATCTGTTCTGAATTTTAGGAGAAATGGCCGTCTTGTCTCGAAACAGCAACAGTACAGACAGAGACGATTCAAGTGCAACATACCCCCTGAGGCTGAACAGTCAGTCCCTCAATCCACAGTCATAAACCTCTCACCGTCTACCCTTTCAGATGCAGAACACAGCGATTCAGGTTTTAGCTCAGTCAGGAACTTAAACTGAATGACTACTTGTACTACCGCATAATTCGCCTACGGGAATTCTTCCTTGACTCACTACCTATGGATCCTGAGCCATTTCACTGCAAGAGTAAATGAGTACCACCTAAGAACCGTGTGCCATATCTTGAAACTTACAGTTACATACAAGTGGTTGTTAGTTCAAATTAATCCCTGTGCTCATTCCACCCACAGGCTGACAGGACTCATGACAACCTCCCTAGAGAATAACGTGAGGCCCTTAAGACTCTACGAGCACAAAAGGACATCATCATCAAGCCAGCTGACAAGGGCTCTGCTGTTGTTTCATTGGCCGTCAGCAATACATCGATGAAGCCATGAGACAATTCAACAACCAAACTAATAAACCCCTTGACACTGATCCAACAGGCACCTTTTCAAAGGAGATTCAACAAACACTGGACGAAATGCATGACCGTGACCACCTCTCCAAAAAAGCCCACAAGTTTCTCTCCTACAGTCGACACCCACAAACTGGATACACCTGTAGGACACCACTTCAATCTTCCTAATCACTCCATGTCTGACATGAATTTACAGGGCATATTGAGGCACTTGGGAGACTGTTCGTCTTAGTAGGGAGAAACTGTGGATAAGGCGCTTCCAGACCATTGAACCCCATGGTTTGAACATCCACGAAGGAAATGACTAATAAACCTGTTGTTTTTGCCTTGTTCCTTTTCCCCCACATATATCCACATTTTTAGTCTGCCTTATTTACTAATTATTTACTTTTTCACCCTCTTCCAACCACCCATTTTGTCCTTTGTGTTTCCAACTTCTTGTGGTCAAGCCAGCCCCTTCCCTCCATAACCCCCCACCCCCTTTGTCTCCATAATCCCTGTTTACCCCCTGCTTTTTCTGAATGCTTTCTGCTTCTCTCACTTTCTCTGTCTATGTATGTATTTCCACTTGACTGCTCTTGTTACACTCATACACATAAATGTGTATTGTGTTGTCATATAGCCTTCGAGAAAGACTCTGCTAGGGTCGAAACATCAGGCCACTAACTAATTTTTGCATTTATACCACAGGTCCTTTTGGTTGGTAAGCAGTTTGCAACAGCTAATTCTATTTTCTAAATCATAAAGATATCGTAATCTTCGGGAAGATGGAGGGTTGCGATGTGTGTTTGCTAAGTGCTATGACAGAGTTTCTCTTGACCCAGTAAAAACAGTCACTGAGTCAGGTTGGCTAAGTATCTTCCCTCGCCTTCCACTTCTGGGACCCTGGGCCATGGGGGCACTATGTGAATTTGGTTTTCAGTCCCTGCCTGATTGCTTGAGGTATTCCCTGGTATGTTTCTATGGGGTTTGCCTCCCACATCTAGAACTGAAACTACCTTCTTTGTCTTTTCTCCATGGGGTTCTTGGCTAGAGTAGTATTGTAATTAAGTTCGCTTCTGAGAGTCCTTGGCTTATATGAAATTAATGAAATTAATGAAACAATATTTTTCACATGAATGTTCCGAGTTGACATCTCTGATGGCCAGCAGTTTGAATTTTATCAAGACTGTTGTATAAAATATTCCTTATTTAAGTTACTGTCGACCCTTGTTATAAAGAGCACTGTTATTTAAAGAGGTTCTGCTTAATAAAGAGTAGGTCTACATTCTAAAGTCCAGAATCTCATTTCTACTTTGTGTTTCTTTGCCTGCATGTACTTTGCATTCGTTTGCTGTCCTCTTATGACAGCATTCTTGTTAAGAAGAGATAATTTGGCCAGTCCCATTTATTGTTGTAACGATAGTCGTCTGTAAACTGAAAATCGGGAGAATTTGTTAACCTTAATCTGAATCTTTGGACTGAATGGTAATGCAAGCTGATCTTTTTGATGAGTAGCTGAAGTTTATGTAGAAAGAGCTGAATAGTTGAAACTACAACGGATTGCATTGTCATTGTCAACATTATACAGTACTTACAGTGACTAGTACTAAAAGTAGTGTAAAGCACTGCCATCCAAAACTTGGTATTAATAATCTCCTTTACGAACAGTCAGTATCTGGTGATTGTATCACCCAATTAAGCATGGAGCATCCATGTCTCCAGGAAATGTCAAAATGCAAGAAATCAATTCATTTGGGGTCCAAGTTTATTTGAGCTAGATCTTTTCCATTACAGTTTGCTACTAAAACATGGTAAAGTACAACATCTAAACAAAAGATTAGATTACAAAACAAGTTGTAAACGGGAGTCGGTTATTAATTGTGACATGGTTAAACTGGACTGATAAGTCTCACATGGAAATGTTCTGTGTACTTAATGCTGTTTAACCTAAATATATAAATGACATACTCACAATGACTGCATGGAAAGGGGATTATTGTGATTAATTGAGTATAAAGTACTGCTACAGGTAATCAAGATGATAAGGTTCGGGTATTTTTTTTAAGTACCCTTAAAAAAAGTAGTGTGAAGTTTCCAAAGCATGTGTAACTGAATTTGTTTTTTAAAATGACTGTCTTTTCAAACCTACTGCTATGAGCTTTGGAACAAGTCTTGTACATACCTGAAACTTTCCAATGTTTCCACGTTCTACTGTCGCAATTGGTCATAATATCCTTATAACTGCAAATTTTTGTGTGAACCAATGTAATAACTAAAAGAAAGGTGTATTGCCCAAAGCGAGTCACCACCTGGATCTGACTCAAGATATAACTAGTACATGTCGTATGATAATGTTCACAGCTCACAAGCTGGAATGACAAACCAAACCCTATGAGCTGTGGTTATCACAGCAGGGCTTGAAATTTGCACTAAACTGCAGGCCGGAGGCCATTGAATTTAGTGTTGGACAAGTAAACTCACCACTGGACAATAGTCCAGCAGTCTTGTGTTTTTCAATTCCTCCACATGTGTATAATATCTTGAAAAATAGACAAATATGCTCAATGTTGGCTTTGAGTCTCATAGAGCCTAATTTTACCTTTCAATTCTGTTGAGTATTGAAGGATACTCGCCCAAAAAACAAAATGAGATATATTCTCTATTCAAATATGAAGGCTACAGTTTACATATTAATGTATGTGGATTTTTTTCTCGCATTTTGATTCTTGGGTTTGTGAACAAAATGGTCCAGTAAAAGTTTTTAGTCTTTGTGGATTTTTCCACCGAATTCAAGCCCTGCACAGCTCCACAAAATCCTACCGCACCTCACTAAACTGGGCCAATATTACTTGTGTGTTAAAGATAAAAGTATTTTGGTAATTGTCAGGGGAGAAGTTAATTGTTTCAATCTGAGAGTTCACTCATTGACTATCCTCTCCTGCCCAACTGGCTCTTGCCACAAAATTGCACAGGAGATCTAGACTGTGTGGAGACTAAGTCCATAGTACACAAGCCATGATGATTGAGTGGCCACATAAAAAATATACATGAAATAATACCAACTGTACAAACAGAAGAAATTCATGCACCCAATGCTAGCTTAGGTAGAAGGTACACTGTATGGTACTTTGTGGAAATCTGTTGTTCCAGTGTCTAAGAGGGTTAAAATGTCCAGATACAAATCCTCCAGAGAATATTTCACTTCTGTGGTTTATTTCGATAACCAAAACAACAAAAAAGAAAGCTTGAAGCAAACTTACTGAAATCCCACACAAAAAAGGAATTTTGTTTTGTTGTTTTCACTAAAACATGACCACTAATTTTGATGAAATGTTCACAAGTTTGTTTGTATTTGTTTGTTTATTGAACGCTGGGGGGTGGGGGGCTTTTTTACTCTACCAAGTTCAAAATAATGTACATTTTCTTTAACCATTATTTTCTCTGAACAGATTCAGTACAGCAGTTTGCACAAACTGACATAAATGCACTTGGACCAAGCATTGGCATATATGCAGACGCATTTTTAAGGTAAATAATATTGAACTAAATTTTACTTAAAAAGAGAACAACCCCTTTAGAATGAAACATGTTTACAGTGTCTGTTGTGAAAAAAGGAAACTGCTACACTTTCCCTACATTACAGGTTGGGTGTCACAACACGAAAGGCTTTTGATTCTGTTCTTCGTTGTCACCTTAACGACCAAGATGTACAGAATACTGTGCATGAGCTTGATGAATTGGAGGTGAGAAAAATCTATTCTCAGAGTGATTGGACTTCTAAAGTTTAGTCACACATGTCCCCTGTGAACTAACAAAAATGGAAAGATAGCTCAGTTGGTAGAGTGCCGCCACGTTAATCTGGAGGTCACAGGTTCAAGTCCCGCTCTAGTCAACTTTTCTTTGTTCAACCCAGAATTATTTATAAATTTACCCAACCAGTTTCCTTTTGTGGTTTATTACTTGGTAAATAGAGAAAAGTTTGGGTTTTTTTTAAGGCAGGCAGGCACTTCTCTGACAATCAGCTGATTTCAGCTCTCTGTCTTTTTGCCTCTGCTGCCGACTGTTGAAGAAAACCGGAAAACACTGTACAAAGTTTTGTGGGCAATGCTTTTCATTTTGTTTTTAAATATCAAGGTTGTATATTATCTGAAAAGAAGAGGCAAGCACTAGCAATGAGTTGTGGTCTCCTGGTCATTTTAAGGGTGCATATCAACCGTGGAGGTCATTTACAGAAATGTAAGCCTATGGGTTGCTAAAATAATTCAGGTGGGCTGCAAAACTTTGTCAGAAGCGCTAAAAATTTATCGTAACACTTTTGATCATTTCATCAGCAACAAAGTCTTAAAACTTTGTATTTTTTCAAATATTTTTTCAAACTTTAATAAAATAAGTTGAATGCAATAACTCATTAATAAATAAAATATAAAAAAACTGGATCTGGATCATTAATTAATTGACTCATGTTAACATTACCCTGCTTTTAGGAAATTACCTCTGCAGCAAGGGGTTCAATCGGCTGGCAATCGGCGGGTGTGTCGCAGTCGAGTGCCTGAAATTTTTTAACTGGGTCAACGGCCTAACAGTTTACAGAGTGCTGATTAACAGTGTTATCAAGAAATATATGTAATTTTATGTCACGAAACCCTTTCAGACATGTTGAGCTTCCTGTCTGCCATTTGAAGGGGGCAAATATCACCTTAAATTTGTGTAACAATCTTGGAACTTATATAATGATTCCAACAGCTAGGCAACATTGACCCTCACATTAGCCCAGCAGTTGTACACTGATTTAATTTTGTAAGGTGCCATCTGTTGACACTTTGTCACAATTTTTTTGCAGACGGACTGGAACATCTTCCTTAAGAAAACAGACTCCCAGCTGGCTAAGGATAAATCCCAACCAAAGCTTCATATAGGCTCACCGGGACCATGTGACATTGAAATTAAAGATGCAAGAACTGGCTGGTAAGTGGTATTAATCTACACCTCTTTTTTCTTTCTTTCGTGGAATCGGGTTGGCTTAGTGGTTTCTTTCCCTACCTTTCACCTCTGTGGACCCCGGTTCGAATCCCACCTCAGACCAGAGCCTTGCATGTGGATTGGGTTCTCAGTTTCTACCTGATTGTGTGGGGTTTCTCCCACATCTAAAACAGAACAATTGTTTCCGAATCATCCTGTTAATGGTGCTAATTGTGCTGTTGGATGTGTAATAAAATAAGATAGATAAATAAAATAAATGTGCAAAAATCCATTTGAACACATTTTCTTTGACTGGTAAATTACTGTTATAAAGGATGGTACAACTGGGCCAAAGATCTGGTTTCAAGATGTAAGAACGTTTTAAAGAACACACCCACTATATTTACCATGATATGAAAGCACTCATGTGGGAATGTTTACAATTAAAATCAGATCAATACGTACAGTTTCCATTGAATTAATTTTGTCTTGGCCAATGAGGAAATAACACTAGATTGGATGTCATATATAACATGATCTTGTTAAATAACGTTTCATTATTTCCTCATGAAATTCATGTGCATAAGTATAAGCATGGGGATTTCCTAAAGCTGAAAGTGTAAGTGAAGGTCTTAATCCTTGGGTAATCCAGGCTTTGAAAATGACCTTGGTCAGAATTTCTGTAATGTGAGTTTTTATATTTGGAACTTTTGAAAAACAGTGTAACGCGTTTGGGAAACCTCCTTAGTAAGGGCCATCTCATTTTCGTCCTTCTGCGACACTTTGCCTGACTACCGTGACGTGATCACGTGGCTGATCTCCAGAAGCGTGCTCAGGAGGTGTCCAGGTGCGGAGGTCACGTCGTGGTTATCTCTTTTGGCCCACAGGAGGGCGCCATGAACTGGTTGGATCAAACGGGGTGTACGTTTGACATGTTTCTGGATGCAGATCGCCAGGTGGGATTTCTGTGTTCATGAGGGTACAATATTGGCATCATTTCAGGCTCACTTGGTCCTGAAGAATTGTACACATTAAAATAAGTCAAATTATATATCAATGCAGAATACAAGCCATGTGATAATTTTACAGCTTGAAAAAAGGTAAATTCAGTTCTGTTCGGTTAAATCATAAGTATAAACAAAGTATGTACAACAGTTAAGAAAATTAGGTTCAAAGTATATTGGTTTGACAAGGTATACTTAACAAATCTCAAAACATGTACTTGGTTCCTTGCGAAACAAAATGTAACTATGCACATTTCCAAAATGTTTTTCAAACTTCCCCTTTATGATTGTTCTTCAATGTGCCATTTTGAATATAGATCTATGCCGCGATGGGTCTTGGAATCTCCATAGCTAAAGTATGGAGCATAGCCACCATGATGTACTATGCTGACATGAAGGCAATGGGTAGGGTCCTTCCCTCAGCAGCAGCAAACATTCAGGATGATCCTCTTCAGGTTGGTCATACTAGGGTTTTCTTTTTCCTCTGAACTTTCTATAATTTTGTTGGGGGAAAATTCATGTTTTTTTACCCTGATGATGATTTGCTTCCAAGCATTTCACCTTTATGATCTATGCAAATGTGCAGTAATAGTTTCATAGCTCAATCCTTATAGCTGAACAGAATCTTTCTTATAGTCTTTCTAAATGATATTGAACTCTTTCAACTACAATTAGATCCCAGAAGTGTTATGATTCATCATGGTTTAAATTTGGTCTGCGGTAATGCCATGTATATCAACTTTGCTGTGGAGATTGTTCTTGAGAACGTGCCTTGCTAATTATTCTACTGCCGCCGGGTAGATTTTGGAATTCGGGCGACTACTTGGTTCTTAAAAGAACTGTCCTTCTTGTTAAAGGGTAAATAAAATGCGTAGTGGGAATCTGCTTTATACTGTGGTAATATACTTAGTCATTGTCCATTGTGACATACTTCTAGTTTAATACTGAACGGTCTTTCGATTCACTCGTAAAAGTGAATCTTCTGCGCCTTGTTCACGGGCGTCTGCACGGTGAATTCGGAAAAAATTCTTAGTGAGTGGAGCATTCAGCATGCTCATTCTAAATGCAAGTCGAATCGCGTGACGTCACACCGTGTATACACACGTCGACGTGACCGTTGACCTGAGCATGTTGTACACACACATTAAAGCAACTTGCAAGATCTTCGGTTGCATTCTCGTCGTTTACTCTTGCAAATTACTCCAAAACTGTACAAAAATGGATAGCGACAGCTCTTGGGAAGCACACAGTATAACCGAGGAGATACTGGCCCCATCCAGTGGCAGTGAAACTAATTCGGACAGCGATTCGAGCGAGTTCAGCTCTCCCGAAGATGACGACCAACAGGATCAACCCGAGGAGGAAGTGCGTGGGGCTGAACCGTATCGGTTTGAGCCAGTCGCCCCGGTCATGCCCGCAGGCCATCGCGGCGAAGACGAAGACGAAGATGTGAGAGATGGGGAAGAGCTCGAACAGAACAGGCTTTTAAATACCGATTGGTGAGTTTTAAAAAAAACAGAAAAAAAAACTTTTTGATTGAATCAAGAATGTTTATTTCGTGTCTCGCTCCGTGATTTGATGGTGGATGCGACTGTTGAAGTCGACTGCTGGTGCTATACTGCACACGACCGTTAGTTTGACCATGGTTCGATTTTCCCGTCTGTATGTGCAGTTGTATAGTAAACATAATTATATCACCACCCCAGTTCAATGTGAGTTGATTAGATCATGGTAGGATGTAGACCCAGTTACTGGGGCGCTGTACTCCTTTTTTCGAAATTTTGACATCGTCGGTCCCAAGCGCCCAGAGGATTATTGTATGTTCATACACAATCCGACTCTCAGCAATATCGACGGGTGCCCTGCCTCAAACCGTGTAATCGTCAAAGTTGAGACATGGCACCCGTCTATTTTTTTTAGACGGGTGCCATGTCTCAAACTTGATGATTACGCGGTTTGAGGCAGGGCACCCGTCGATATTGCTGAGAGTCGGATCATGTATGAACATACAATAATCCTCTGGGGCGCTAGTAGTAGTACAACCGATGATGTCAAAATTTCGAAAAAAGGAGTACAGCGCCCCAGTTACTGGGTCTAGGTTAGATGTAATTGTAAAGTTGTCAACGTTGAAAATGTGGCTTGTATTCATAATGCAAAACAATCTTCTTCTAATAAACAAGGGTTTAATTATGTATTGATTGTGTACAAAATCAATCACTGGCAACTTATTTATGTTTTAAAATGGTTTTGTTTACAGGTGCACCTGTGGGAAGTGTGTTGTCCAGACCAATATAGAGAACTGCAAGTGCTGCAAGGAGGTAGATGCTATTTCAAACAAGATGTTAGAGCTACAACTAAACATTGATGATCCCGAGCAGTGTCTAACCAGGCACGATTGGTTTGAGGCATGCTGCTTACACCCGGCAGTACTTCAAACTGCACACATGCAGTACCAAACGCAGTATGGGAGACGCGCAGTTCAGGGGACAGTTGACCAGTAAGTCGGTTATTATTGCTAAAAGAATATCAATTTTTTTTTAAGAAAGCCTATTTAACTATAGTGTGGTTTTGAAAACCAACAGTCTTTATAGTATCCATGCAAAATGAGGCCATTAAGGGTTTTAAATATGCCGATTTGGATTAATTTCTTGCATCAATATTTTTTAAGGGGTTTTATGTTTTGTTTGTCCATTCAGCTGTTTTGTTTGCATTAAATTGATTATACTTATACTTCATATACTGAGTCAAAAAAAAAAATCCGTAGCTGAAACAAAACATGTATTTATGTAAAGTACTCTTTTCATTTCATAAGTAACAGACTCCATCAGACGTGTGTAGGAAAGACCTAGTGGCTTTTATTAACATGGCATGACTAAAATTAATACATTACACCATAGAGGAAGGTCCATTGAAGGATTTGCAACTTTCTTCAAAGGAAACATGAGCCGCCAATAGCTTGCTTAGAACTCCTTCAGTGGTCCTACCTCTTTGATTTTACTGTACATGAAGTATTTTTGTCAAGATCTTGTTTGGGAGACGCGCAGTTCAGGGGACAGTTGACCAGTAAGTCGGTTATTATTGCTAAAAGAATATCAATTTTTTTTAAAGAAAGCCTACGTATAACCTACTTATCAACTATTTAACTATAGTGTGGTTTTGAAAACCAACAGTCTTTATAGTATCCATGCAAAATGAGGCCATTAAGGGTTTTAAATATGCCGATTTGGATTAATTTCTTGCATCAATATTTTTTAAGGGGTTTTATGTTTTGTTTGTCCATTCAGCTGTTTTGTTTGCATTAAATTGATTATACTTATACTTCATATACTGAGTCAAAAAAAAAAATCCGTAGCTGAAACAAAACATGTATTTATGTAAAGTACTCTTTTCATTTCATAAGTAACAGACTCCATCAGACGTGTGTAGGAAAGACCTAGTGGCTTTTATTAACATGGCATGACTAAAATTAATACATTACACCATAGAGGAAGGTCCATTGAAGGATTTGCAACTTTCTTCAAAGGAAACATGAGCCGCCAATAGCTTGCTTAGAACTCCTTCAGTGGTCCTACCTCTTTGATTTTACTGTACATGAAGTATTTTTGTCAAGATCTTGTTTTTTAAGAAGACTTTAAGCAAAACTTATGCACCTTATTTGCCATGTAATCCAGCAGGGTTGTACAATTTAGTGCATACATGTACATTGTTTTTACAAGTTGTTTATTACTTAACCGCTGAAGTAGTGAAATGCACATCAGGAAAAATGTTTGTTTTAACCGTAAAGAGAGTGCATCTTTTGTTCATATTTTTGTGCAAACTTTCATCTTGAATTCATCAAGTACACAGGGTTCTCCCTTAACAGTGATCTACTGGCCAAATGAAGATTAAAACGCCCGAGGACCAGTCAAAATCACTGCAAGGCGTTAAGCTGGCTAGTTCAGTGTTGAAAATCTCTTTTTGATATGAAATGTTGACCAGTACAAAACCTGGGGGACCAGTGAAATTTAAAGGCAGGGTATACTTTTGGTAATTGTCAAATACCAGTACATGTGTATCCTTATTTGGTGTATCCCAATATATGCAATAAATAACAAATCTGTAAAAAATTGGCTCAAGTCATCAAAGTTTCAAGGAAATAATTAACAAAACAAACACCCCTGTTGCATAGAATGTTGTGCTTTCATATGATGCCATCACAGATAAAAATATTGGCATGAATTTGACCTCTTTCTCTAAAACTACACTATACTTCAAAGGGGGTCATTTCTAATAATGTTTTCAACAGCTCACCAAGGCAGTTTTTATGATCATTATTTTTTGGAGTAATTACCAGAGACATACCTTCCCTGTAACTGTTCCTGCTGGCTTGTAGTTAAAACATTTCAGGCCAAACCCTTGTACGTATGAAAGTGTACATGGAAACAACATTATGGTACATGTATGTACATTAATTTTGCCACGTTATCTTGTAAGGTTGTTTCATGATGTAGTGCGATATTGTACAAACTATAACCTAGTCCTGAAATAAAAAGACATTTGAACAAATGTTTTTGTTTTTTAACAACTTTACACATGCTGCTTTTGTTTTTGTTTATAATTTGTGTACATAGGCCTACTTTAATCTGGAATTCATAAACACATTAACAAAACTAATGCACCTTATTTGCCACTTCAATGTCATCCAGCAGGGTTGTATAGCAGGGTATAAATACCTTACTTGTGAAGGGCTTAAAGTATAGAAATAAAATTGAAGCAGAATGGGTTTTTGGTGTGTTTTTTATGATCGCAGATTGGGTGTCTTCTCCCGGTTTGCTTCAGAGGCTGGCCTACTTCCTGCCGAAAAAAAATAAAACAGCAAACTAATGAAATAAGAAAGTGTAAAACAGCTCCATGTACTGTGTTCCTACACTGGAACTCTATTGACAAGAGATGATAGGTCCTATTTATAAAATTGTACAAATGTTTTGTTTCCATTGTCTACTCTACTCCCTCCACAACCTGCCCCCTAAAAAGTAATGCTCTACCAAAACAAAAATCACACAACAATCATTGCTTTGATGAGAAACTTGTTATTTTTATTTTTGTGTGTAAATATTTCCATAATTACAAACCTCTTCTGACGAAACACTGTGATGGAAAACAGTTACACTGTCACTAGATGTAGATGTGCCAGCCTGTTCGCCATGGCTAACAGTAGAACTAGGAGTTGTAGAATCGCTTTCCTGATCCTTGACAAGGCTTTGTTCGATTACCTATTTAAAAAAATTAAATGCAAAATTGTATGAGGACGTTGGGCAAAACAAAATCACATTACTTATTTACTAAAACATTACCCAACCCACGTCTTAAATCCCCAAGTTAAATATAAAGGGTTCTAAAATTACTGCTTATTTCATAAGGAAAACTTCAGTTCACCAGTCTTGAAAAGCAGTAATGCAGTATCATTTTCAGTGTGTGCAAACATTACCGGCGACGTATGCCCAATTTCCGGACATCATTTTCATGTCGATATTGATTTGAAAACACACGTTGAATTATAACACATTGACTCTGGAAATATCCGTTTTATTTACTCTTTAAGTACTACCTGGGGAGGTAGGAAATCAGCCAGAACTACTACTTTCAATTAGTGGATGAGGGGACTTCTTATTGTTCTAAACATTTTGACTAGCCTGCTCTAGTCTTTGTGAGGAGACAAAACAAAAACCAACGGCTGTTTTTGAAGTTACAAACCCTCCCACATTTCTGTGTTAAGCTATCTCACTTGCAGACTGGATTAATAATTGCATCTAAGACATTGTTATGCCATAATAACTAGTTAAGTATTTGTCTCTTTTGCATGTCTCAATAGAGGTTTGTGATAACACAGTTCTGTTTTGTTTTACTTTTGGACAGATGGGCGGAGATCTTGTTCTGGATTGTCACGGTAACACTGCATTAATACATTGCAGTAAAACACCACCAGACAGACCAACAGTTGACACTCTTATAGTTATTTTAAAGGTTTGTTCTCTACCATTTCACCTAGCCCTGGCGGCCTCTCACTTTCGTATTATACTACAGTGACGTCCTGGATATTAGGGCTTGTTTCTGGGGCGGAAAAGTTTCAAAGCTTCATAACTCAAATCTTACCTGCAAGAAGCCACTAATTTCACCGGATTCACATTCCATGGCGGCATAAATTTTTCTGCGGTGGGTTTTGGACATCATATATTCCTCATTAATTTGTAATTTTCATGAAATAATGCAGCTCTCCTAATATCTAGGACTCTGTATCCTACATAGGAAGAGTCCTATATAGGGCTACCATTACACCCTGGTTTATTAACAGTCTCAAAACAAACCGTGGTCTCAAACATACAACAACACAAGGTGTTCTGGGTACAGGGAGTTGGGGGCAGCCTTTTCAAACTTACTGTACTTTAGTTGATGGCAATCAAAAACTCAAAAAACACAAAACCCATCTAAATATTCCCTTGAAAAAAATTCTTGAAAAATTTAACAGTGTATGGTGCACCATTGGTTTTTGGACAAGTGTAACGAATTCCATTCCTGTATTTAAAACAAAAATTGTAAAAGTTACTTTTATCACATTTTCTGAAAGGAACTATTGGTTTATGTTTGTTATGAGATTTTCCATGTACAGGTTTGTTTCGGTTTGGAAATAATAAACAAAGAATATTGATAGAAATTTTCTCACACATTTTGTAGTTTGTAAAGAGAATATGTCTCATGACGCTGTGTACTAGTAAAGTTTGTCAAAAATAAGCTTTCAGATAAAACAGCGTTGTCAAAATTATTGTTTTTAAAGGTTATGAAAGATTCCTACCATGTGGATTAGTGCTTTGTTGCTCAGAACTGGAGTACACTCTAAGTGAAAATAATTTTTTTAAAGGCGGATGTAAAAATTAAATGTCATTGTATTTTTGTTTACTGATTTCTCTAAAGACGAAAAATTAGACCGAGACTTTAGAATTAGTATTTTTAGAAGGTTGTGTTAAGAATACAATTCCTTTATTCCCAACACAGGACCTCCAGCTACCTGAATCAAGTAGACCAGAATTTGACGATAGCGACGAACCTCCGAAGAAGATTCTTAGGAGATAAGGGATATTGTTTTTTTTTTGTGTGTGCAAAATAATAGTTTTTCATTGAATCTGTGCGTATGATGGCAAGGGTTTCAACCAAATCCATTGGCAGCCTTGGCTTGATGATTAAACAGATAAGAATTGTAAGACAAGTTTTGTATGTTTGATTTTGACACCTTTTTTCAAAGTAATTATTCTTCTTGTTCTTCTCCTGATGGACTTCTTATAGATTATGAAATAAATGCAGCAAAATATTAGTAAAAAATCAGTTTGGTAAGAATATTTTGCGTGTAGTTTTGTCAATTGGTTTATTGCATTTAAGGTGCCATTGTCGTTTTTGATTGTTTGTTAATGCATAGATGCAGTAGCGTTTCCAGAAAGATACAAACATTTCTGCAATGTCAAAAAGTATTCATTGTAGTTATTTTATGTAAAATTATAATGTTGCTTTGTTTTAAATACTGGTGTTGTATATCTCTACGTTTATAGCTTAAATGTTTTAGATTAATTCATACTCTGCGATTTTTTATCAAGTAATTTATTCACATGATTGTAGAAAACCATAGTGAAACCGCTCCACGGTACAAACTCTTTTGCTTCTCTTGTAAAGAAACTTTTGTTTAACTTTTGTTAAGACAATAATTCTAACTTGATAAACAAATTATGATATGGGGGGGTATTTAAAAGAGGGTTAATAGCAAGTATTTTACACAATTTTTCAATGGAGATCAAGAATTTTGTTCGGTTTTATTGATGGCATATTACTACATATATTGATCTTAGGTATATCTATTTTTTACAAAGTTTTATTGAGTAATTTATTCACAAGAATTGCAGAGACACTGAATGGAAATAAGGAATAATATTTAGGTTTACTGTGCACAGATGTGTGATAAGGCCTTTTAGAGCATCCTAGAGCAGATATCTTGCGAGCATGTTTGATAACAAGAGGCCAGTTTGCAGAATACGTGTTGGGGGGGGGGGGGTCATGGGTTCAAATCCCACATAAGTAGGCCGTTTACGAAACGGAGGCTCAGGCTCAGGCTTAGGCTTAGGCTTCAGAAACGTCGGCCATATTGAAGCCTTTGCGAATCCACCCCTTACCGAGGCTTCGTCAGGCTTCGTCAGGCCGAATTCCAAAGCCTCAAACACAAAGCCCAAGCCGGAGCCTCTGATTCGTATGAGGCCGACGTTTCTGAAGCCTAAGCCTGAGCCTGAGCCTCCGTTTCGTAAACGGCCCTAGTATCCCTTTGACCAACCTCGTCCCCAGTGGTGTACGATCTCGCCGCGCCATGTTGTTTTCCTTCCCAGAATGCATTGCTCGATCATATCCCCCTGTGACTTCGAAATATCCAAATTTATGGGATATTTAAATTCGTTCTGTGGTTGATCCATTCTGTGTTAGAGTCTAGGCAGAGTGCGTAGTCAAAGGACGCAGAAGTCATAGTGCAACTGGCCACCTCTCATTCTTTTTCAATCTTGTGATACGTTTAACTGTATGCAGTTTAGGGTGACCATATAAAAACATGATTCATTTGAATTGTAATGCGTCGAAATACGTGCATTTTTACACGCGCGTACTAACCGCCCCACAAGCGCCTAGGGGTGATCGAAAAATTTTAACAAGCGTACACACATAGCAGTCGCTTTTGGTGAACCAATCAGCGTTGTTTTTTAGTGTTTCCCTCCCAGGGGTTATAGACGTATGCTACCCATGGTACCGAGGCTGGCTGTTGACTTATTTCCCTGCTGTACCCTGGAATGCTCTGAGTGTTGGTGCATATCACCCATTAGTGTATGATCAAACCAAAATATGATTCTTTATCTGATGCCAGTGTTTACATCCTACCACACTAGTGTTTTTATGGGATTGATCTTTTGTGTCTTTTTGTCAAAACTGTTTGTTGCCAGTTTGTTTAGATTTTTACACAGGTAGGGTTAGAGGCGTCTGTCTCCTGAAAAGATCAAAACATTTACCAAGGTTAGGCTTATATTGTATCTAGTTCTCTGTTGGCGGGACAGACATATCCCCATACTGTGGTTTGGGCACTGGCCTGGTGACCAGTCTTTTTTCTTTATAATTTTCTTCCATTCTGTGCATTTTAAAATGTGTTATGCGCATTTAATAATTTTTCAAATTATAAACCACAAGGGAAACTGATTGGGTTTTAAAAATGTAAAGGGCACAAATAAGTCTGAAAATAATTTCATATTATTACTATTAATATTATTAAAATGGAGATACAATAGCTTTTTTTTTAGTTATCAGAGTTTGATAATTTAGCATCGTGGATTTGTATTACATATTGGAAATTTAATTACTTGTTTATCTGACATAAATTTTACACTGTATCTCTAGTAAGCTGCCTGTGGTGTTTTACCCTCTGTCTGCAAGGGAAATGTATACTGGCTATAAAAAGATTTCTGTGAAACTAAAGTTGCAAATGAATTTTTTAAGGATATTAAAATTCCCAATCTAGGCATAACAGGAAATCAAATGATCATAATAACAAAAACATTTTTACTGAAAATAGTTCATAATAAAGAGTACAGCAAAAAAACTTTCTTTTGGAGGTGAATGAGTTGGATTTTTCCAGAGGTATTGTGAAAATGGGGAATGGGGTTGGGTAAGGGTATATACCTTCCCAAATTCCCTTTTAAGGAATGTTCTCATGCATACCTCATTGTTGGGAGGTATGTGTATATGCTATGTGATAGGGGAGGGTGAAGAGCTGCAGTCCCAAGTTTACTCACTGCACCAAGTTGATGATAATCGAAAAAAACACAGCAGAAACCCATATACAAATTCAGTGAAAGTATATAACGGTATGATACAGTATTGGTTTGTGCAAAGAATATAGGCCTAGTTCCCTTTCCTGTAAAGCTTTCCAGTAACCAAAAAGACCTTGATCTGTCTTGCTGGAGTACGGAAGCGTTAAAGGAACATTGACAAAGAAAATGTATAATTATATTTCATGATAATTGTGACTTATAGCAAGTTATAAATATGACCTAAATATGAATACACGGCAAATCTTAAAATAATATGACTAAATTGCCCTAGTCCTAATTATGACTTTATAATAATAATAATAATTTATTCATTTATATTGCGCCCATTCCATAAAATGTACACAAGCGCATAACAAAAATTATTATACAAAGATTAAAAAGCTAACAACTGGTAAAAATGAGGAAATACAACAATCCATTAAAAAAAAAGTAAATACAAGACCCTTACAGGACTTCCCAAATAGTAAAAATGCATTAACATTAAGACAGTAGAAACCAAAATGTATTATAAGAGGAACAATAAATGCACATTCAGTAAAAAGCTTCTTTAAAAAGATAAGTCTTTAGAACAGATTTAAAAACATCAATATGGAGTGGAAGTTTGTTCCAGAGGTGCGGTGCACTGTTCTCAAAGGCTCGATCCCCAAGAGCAGCCTTACTACCACCACTCCGGGTGGTTAAGAAAAATTCCGTCACCAGAACTGCGAAGGCAGTAACGAGACTGGGACTTGATAGAAACAAGCTGACTTAAGTACTGTGGAGCTAGACTATGTAGAATTTTGTAAGTAATCATTAAAATTTTTAATTAAATTCTGTACCGGACAGGAAGCCAATGCAAATCCATAAATAAGGATATTTATGTAATATGACAAAACTTGAATGCATTACAGACGAGCCGGGCACAAGCGTTTTGCACTCTCTGGAGTTGTTTAATCTTAGTGTTAGGTAGGCCATAAAACAGACTGTTACAGTAATCCAGTCTACTAGAGATAAATGCATGAATGAGTGTCTCAGTACATTCTTTAGACAAATATTTTCTTATGCGCCTAATGTTATGCAAATAATAAAACGCACTTCCGCAAACTTTAGTAACATGAGTTTTCATTGACATATTGGCATCAAACCATGCACCTAGTTTTCGGGCAAGGGAAACAGGTTATACAATTTACTGCCCAACCTGAATACCATCCAAAGTAACTTTAGATAGTTGCTGACGGGTACCGATCATCAAGAATTATGCTAATTCATGAGAAATAAGTCAATGTATAGTTGGAATTTCTTTCTGTTCTGAATGGCCCTTTAATTAACGTTTCGGGGGGGGGGGGTTATACTGGAAAGTTCTCGTTGTACTGGTACTAGTGGTAGTGGTAATGAAGGTTATAAAAAATAATCTCTAGGATTCAAGAAAAATCCTGGACTTTCTTTTCAAGAATGTTAGCCTCCAACTGATAAAGTGTCATGTATAGACCATGTGACCAGTGACATCACATGTTTACAAAAGAGCCACCAGAGCCTGGACTTCATGCAGGCACATTTGTACACAGCTCAGTGGAAGAAAACAACAAATCTTATGTTTTATGGAGATTGCACTGTCTGATTTTTCTCAACTTTTGATATGAAGAAAGGGAAGACATCTCAAAAGCTGTACAGCTGTTGCTTTTGTAAATTTTGAATTTATGTGAAAATAATGCCACAAAATGTAAATTTTTCCATATAGCCTGTGTAGTGTCTTGCCCGTCAGGAAATGCATTAAAATGTACAAGGTCACTACTCTGTAAACAAAGGTAACATGGTCCATAGAGAAGTAAATTAGTGTTTCTTTTCCTGGTAACTGCATTTTCAGATTTTTTTTCTTGCGGCCGACTTCATTGTGATATGCAAGGAAGCATTAAAACTTAAAAGGGCATTGAAAAAAGAAATAAAGTCATTATTTGATAAGTCGGCATAACTATGACTTTATATCTCATATTTTATGAATTAGCAAAACTATGACATATGCCAAAGTCATATTTCTCACATATAGGCCAACACGAGATATAAGTCATATTTATGACTTTCTTATAGTTTATTTTCACATTAACGCTTCCGTATAGATTCTCCCTGCAATATCGTCTTTTTATACATAAATGAATGATGAACCCGAACCATTTAATCTGGAGGTCAGTTAGAGTTGCCAAGGAGTTGTGTTATTGTCATTTGGCAGTTTGCCTTCCAGGTTTGTTGATAGAACCACCGAGCAGAGAGAGAGAGCATTTCCTCTATTCTTGAAAGAAAAAATTATGGTCTCGATTCGATCAAATAAAAATGGGAGGTCTCATTTCCATGCGCGGTACAACATAAAATGCAACGTCCCTTTCCCCAATGAAGACAGTGGTCATTTTGATGGTGTTTGTGTGAACATGCTAAAGTAAAAGCTTGTTTTGTATGAATTATATCTGCCGTTAATTATTTTGTTGTTGCGAGAGAGTAGATAGACCTCAGACTTGAACTTGTTTCTATCTGCATAGCGATACTATTCTACTGCAGTACTCATAAAACTGTTATATGAACCGGGTTAACAAACAAGCTCAATAAAAAACACGTTTCCCCAAAAAAATTATTTATTCCCTGTGCTATTTATTACTAAGATTTTAGTTTTGGGATTTGAGGCATTGCATGGTGAGGTATCAATGTACATGTATAATTATTTGGTTTCCGGTAGCACTATGTGTATATCTACTTGCTGGGTAGATTATGTTCTTTTAAGAACTTGTCTTGCTTTTTATTCTTAATATAAAGTTGTTAGTTGCAGTTTCACTCTTCCAACTTTAAATTGCTTCTCATTGACAGTCTAAGGGGTCGTTCACACGCCGTACTAAAGTTGGTCTAAAGTAGGTCTAACTCAACTTAGACCGGTTCGGGTTCAACTCTGTTGCGTCTGAACGCAAAAAAAGTTAGACCGGATCAGGTCTAAACCCCAAAACTTAGACCGTCCAGCGGGGCGGTCTAAGTCTAAACCGGTTCGGGTTTATCTTTTAACACGGCGTGTGGACAGAATGACATCCGGTTTTAAGTCCTCCACGGTGACTGTTGACCTGAAAGACGTCTTACGTACGCCTCAACAAACACGTGTCGAAATGAGAGAAAGCGTGGTCTTTTGTTCGGGTTATTTCCATCTTGCTCACCTGTAATTTAGGTTCGTTTTCACAGAATACGATCCTGTATAAATTTGTAATAACGCTACATTTTCAGCCATGTCAGTTGGTTCCTGCTTGAAAAACAACACGTCAATAAACGTAGTGACCGGACGGTAAATTGGAGTAGCCTATCCAGAATTTTACATCACAAAAAATGCGTCAAACTCCAGACATCAATATACCAACACGTCGCGTGCACGTCTAAAATCTCCCAGATTGCCAATCCCCCTATTAAAACATTTAGCTCATAACGAATTTTCCTATTGGTCAATAATATCCATGTCCTGCACATCAACCAATAGGAAAATTCGTTATTGGCTGCCTGGCAGAAATGCCTTCACGCACGTGATCTGTATACATGCAGTCAGTATCGTAGGACGCCCTGTATTCAGGGCGTTCCTGAAATCGAGGCAAATTAAATCTTTTACCTCTCTGCGCGCGATGTAAACAGTCCCTAGATACAATTTTTGTGGTTTGACTTGCCAAGCAAAGAGTCTCCTCTCATTTGACCAAAACTTAGAAACATTTTTAAGGCTCCACTGGTTATAGTTGCACTTGTAAATGCAAAAAGTTGTGGTATTTTAGGCATTTCTGCAAGGTACAAAAATATGTTATACTGTCGGGGCCATAAAAAAAAGAACATTCCAACCGAAAAAGTTTCATCAAACACTTTTTCAATTCACAATTCACGATGATCAAATCATGTGACTGAACATTCTGCTGAGCATTCTGGGGGAAAAAATACAGAGGCTTATATCATTTTCTAATAGTCTGGAATGGATAATTTTTTTTTTGTAACACTATCATTTTTGTTATTAATATTAAAATTTTAACATCAGCTTTGTGATTAGATTATCACTGTTTATTTATATGCTTTATTATAAATGTTGAAAAACATAAAAAGACACAAAACTAAATAAAAATATAATTTGAAAGCCAAAATTATTTACATTAATTATTATTATATTTTTTTTTTTTTTTGAAAAATACCATGGTTATTTTTAAAACTAAATAAAAAATATGTTGAATAAAATGAAGAAAACTGCTGGCTATAGAGTCATACACTAGGTCTCACAGAACACTTGTAGTCACTGCAGATGTTTCTTCAACGTATGGCTTCACCGGGACACCATACTTTCTTGTTTGCATCGAAAACAGGTCAAACTCAAAACAAATGGGACGCTATTGAAGTCATCGAAGATCGGTGCGTGGTGTGAACGTTTCAATGTCCATCACGTTTTAATAAATGTTTGCATATTTCTTATGAACAAAGGAAGATAATTAGGGCATCAGTTGATTATGGAATATTTTATTATTTTTTCAATTCAAAGAAAAAGGCATACTACATCGAAAACCGGACAGGGGAGGATACATTACATCGATCCACAAAAACAAACGTAGAAAGTCATCACCACAAAGAAGAAGTGGAAATGCCAGCAGAAATACAAGGAAGAATATCATGCAAAATGGTCGTGTATAAGGAGTTCAAACAAGGAAATTATTGCGCATTTTGCAGTGTTTGCAGTGCCGATATCCTGTGGAAAAAAAGAATGGACGGGGGGACGAAACGAAAATAGCGACACTTCGGGACGATCGGATGGCATCAGGACATTGGAAAAAACGCAATCTAAAAATGCGAGGTATTTAACACCCGCTCTGTATTAAAATTCCTGTTTAAAAAAATTAAACTTATTGCAAAATAATGTGAATGTTGCCAGCGCTGGCAGTATAGACAGGGCCATGCGCGTGCTTTTGTGAATAAACCGGATGTTGTTGTGTTGGGTCACAGTGCTGTTTGACCTCTTAAAACCGAAGATAAACCGTATCGGGTTTAACTTCGAGCTGTCTGAACGCAAGGTAGTTTTATTTTTACGACCGCCCCCCGCTGCTCGTAAAGTTAAACCGGTTCGGGTCTAACTTTAGTACGCTGTCTGAACATACCCAAAGACATTGCTAACACGGGCCTCCTGCACAGAACGGGTAATTTTGTTCAGGGATAAATAACTACAAACCTCATCCCTCAACCAATTAAACTTCCCTTTTCTTTCAATCCACCGCATACGGTTATTGTTCACAACAATGATATGCGCCGCGTGACAGGCTTCTGGAAATTCCCTGGGGTTTTTGCTGAATGTGCAATGCTATTGGCACCACGCCTAACGCCCGTTAAAGTAGACGTGGCACGAATAGAATACAACCCGTTGGTGGTTTAAATACTTTTGGTAACAGCTCAAAATCAGTGTCCACATTTTGTGTGATTCAACATATGCATGAACAAACAAACCTGTGAAAGTTTGAGCTTAATTGGTCGAGGTCACGAGAAAATAGTGAAAAGAGACCTTTTTCAAACATCGAGTTTATTTATTATCACGCGTGATAAAAACTATTGTTTTACTCATTTCTCAGAAACGATAGCATTTTAGGCAGAAATATTTTAAGGAACCCTTTCTACCATTACTTACTTTAAATCATGTAAGTTATGTGTGAATCTGTGAACATTTGTGTTTTTCGATCTTACCAATAGTGGTACAGGCCTTTAAAGGCACTGGACACGTTTGGTAATTGTCGAAGACCAGTATTCTCACTTTGGTGTATCCCAACATATGCATAAAATAACAAACCTGTGAAAATTTGGGCTCAATTGGTCATCGAATTTGCAAGAGAATAATGAAAGAAAAAACACCCTTGCATTACTTTGTGTGGCGGCTTTCAGATGCATAATAAAAGGCTTCAGCAAGAAGTCTTTTATTATTTGAGTGAGAAATTACCTTTTTCTCAAAAACTACGTTACTTCAGAGGGAGCCGTTTCTCACAATGTTTTATACTATCAACAGCTCTCCATTGCTCGTTACCAAGTAAGTTTTTATGCTAACAATTATTTTGAGTAATTACCAAAAGTGTCCAGTGTCTTTAATGGAACAAGATTTGTCTATAAAATGGAGGGAAGGTACCTAACTTATAGATCCTTGGTATAAAGCAGTATTTTCAACTGTGTTCATGTATAGCTATCGCTATTTGTGTACTAGTGCCCACTTTGTAAACAAATTGCGTCGATTTATCCGGCATTAAGCTGAGGTGTATCCCCTTACGAACCCATATAGCCTATTTTATCTCACAATTTTTACCGATAAGAAATAATAATAATAATAATACGAGAAATTTATATAGCGCATAATGCAGAAGCCTCTATGCGCAACACAAAAACAAAAACATAGAAAAGAATATAATTTTAAAAAGCAAGTTACACAAATAAAGATTCAAACAAATGAGTTTTTAAAAGTCCCTTGAAAATCTGAAGAGAGCCAGCTTGGCGAATATTAAGAGGTAAGTCATTCCATAATGAAGGTGCAATGAAGTTGAAGGCTCTTTGACCATAAAATTTTGTGGAAAAAGTAGTTTGCGTGAGTAGGGATTGGCCAGCAGATCGGAGAGGACGAACAGGAATATATTTATGGAGAAGATCAGATATATAGTCAGGGGATAAGCCATGAAGAGCTTTGAAAGTGAGAAGATTTAACTTATAAACGATACGCAGTTTGATTGGGAGCCAGTGGAGTTCTTGTAAGATGGGAGTAATATGTTGGGAACGAGGGGTGCGAGAGACGAGGCGAGCAGCGGTGTTCTGAACTCGTTGAATTTTAGAAAGTTCTCTATCTGACAGACCAATTAGAAGAGAATTGCAAGAGTCGAGTCTGGAAGTGACAAAGGCATGAACCAGTAAAAGAGTAGAATCATCATCAAGATGGCGCCGGATTCGACCTATTTTTCGAATTTGTAGAAGAGCAGATTTGCATATATTGGTTACCTGGTCGGTCATACTCATTGTAGAATCCATTAGAATACCGAGGTTTCTAACTACACGAGATGGTTGAATAAGAGATTGTCCAATGTTAATTTCTGTAGGAGAAACGTTTTTAGAAAAACGTGAGTTGAAAATGATGATTTCGGTTTTAGCATCGTTAAGAGCAAGCTTGTTAGATAAAGACCAAGATTTAATGTCGTCAATACAAGCCTCAATTTTTGCAAGGGCTAAGTCACGATTCGCCGGATTATAGGTGATATAAAGCTGTGTATCATCTGCATAAACAATACTCTTTATTCCATGAAGTTTTACACACAAAAAAGGGGTTTAAAGTTTTTGAAAGAAAACTTGCAGGCGTGGTCTGCACTGGCTTCCCCACGAGGCATTTATAGCCTGTGTTTATTTATTTATTAATTACTATTTGTAATCAAAATCATTCGTTTATAACTATGAACTATTGGGAAGAGATGCATGTAGTTATGTAGAAATTATTAACACAAACGTTTTGATTTAGAGTTAGTAGCCTTCATGTACATGCATCCATTTCATCCTAAAATGCCTCGAGAGAAAATCAGTTACGCATCAAACAAACTTAAAGACAATATACAACATTGGTATTGTCAAAGACCAGTATCCACACTTGATGTGACCCAACATACATGAAATAACAAACCTGTGAAAGTTTGAGCTAAATCGGTCTTCGGAGTCATGAGAAAACAGTGAAAATCCCCATTTTATGTTTTCACTGTTTCAGTTCAAACATCACCAGTAAATACGAATTGTTTTACTCATTTCCTAAAAACTATAGCATTTCAAGCAAAACTATTTCAAGGGAAGTTTTCCCACCATGACCATGTAAGTTATGTCTATATCTGTGAACATTTATATTTTAAATCTTACCAATGTTAGGGTCATACTTTTTTTTAATCGGATGTGAAAGTGACACCTTTTTAACAAGACCTATATCTAGGCGTATACACTTCCGCTGAAACTTCCCCAGGTGCCTTTGTACCGTTAGTGATTGTTCTATAAATCAGCACTACGTTGGACAAAAAACAATTTGTAAATTGTAGGTCTCATTCAAAATCAAGTTTCTGATGAACTTGGATTGTACGTTAATGTTTTCACAAAGACTGAAGAAATTGCAATTGGAGGTGGTAATTCGTGGTTTTCATACGACAGTTTTTAATTAGATTGTTCCTTTGAGATTTTTAACAATATAACAAAATAGTAATACTAATACGAGACATTTATGGCGCGAAATGTAGGAGCCTCTACAGGGCCTACGAGCTTTTAACCTCCTTTAGTGTAAAAAAAGTAACAATCGCAAGGAATATAATATGTTCATAGCATTTTTTAAAACTCTAAGCCTGTGAGCGCTCTCTGTGAAAATTTCAAATAACGGGTGGGGCTATGGCGTCACCCTCCGCTCCCCATAATTGAGTTATGTCAGAAAAAGTTTGTTTGTATAGGCCTACACAACACTATACGCTTGTGCTGTACTAAGCACCAAGGCGACAACGTGTTCCCACTTTGTCCACAATTTTACGTAAAGGTAGTGCGTCAGAGTGTGGCAGTGTACCCAGTGTTCGTGCGTCATTCTCTGGCCAGCCTTGAACCTTCCCCTCACGAGTCTTTTGTGTCTGACAGTGCGTGGGATTTTAAAACAATATTTCAAACAAGTTGAAAGTAATGCTACAAAGACTTAATACAAAGTAAACCATATTGAATGAATGTAATGTAGGCCCTATTGTTGTATTCAAATGAACATTACTTTACACACACTTTTGACAACTTCAGGGTGGGCCCAACGCGATGCACGTAGGCCTACCCCTAAGTTTCCGTTGAAGATCCGTGACTTCTTTGTTTGTGCGTAGATTTATTGGCACCATGCCATTATTTGTATTTACTATTCACTCGGATCGTGGGATGGGACGAAATGGCGTTCTTTATCCCTGATTGAAGTTTCGTCGCATACATTTTTCCCAGTGTGCTATCATTCTACAAAGTCTTACAATATATTTAGTAATGATGCAACCTCCCCCCAAAACAAAACAAACAAACAAACAACAACAACAACAACAACATTGTCAACAAAACTAAACAAAACTGAACAACAAAACAACAACAAAACCCCTTATATTTTGTTAACCGTGTAGGCTAAGTTTTAGTTTACACGTTTTAGTTTACACCATTCCCCGCCAGATGTATACAAGAACAATTGACTCTAATTGCACTGTGCAAGGGCGTCGATCGCTACTGAAAAGTAGGGGGGACGGGCGAGCAAGTCTTGACAAAATACATATAACATTATTTGCACCCCCCATTACTTTTACATTTAATTCTGTGTTACACTTGTTCCCTATTTTTGTTTGACCAGGAGGCGAGTTACAGGGGGTGATATTTAACAATAACATCATCCGAAATGGTGTTTGCGTGGGCCTGGGTTTCCCTTATTTGTAAAACCGAGATTCTACCAAATACAAACATGCTTCGGGAGTCAGGCGTTTATCGTGTGTCAGCTTGAAGTTCTTCGAAAAAACAAAATACTGCTTCTTCGACAAATCTTGTCATGGGACCCAAACTGCTCCTATTTATTTTTATGGATTTTACTACATTTTTTGCGTTGTGCGATTGTAACAATTTGAAAATGTATCACATTTGCACGTGCGCGCACACACAGACTTCCTTTGTGGAGGGATCGTGTACCGTACATTATAGCATACACAAACGACGCATAACTTGAATGCTAACAAGGTATGTAAGCGGGATTTTGGCGTTCATGTCTTGGACGAAACTTGTCGTCTATTGTCTGTATTATAGAAACGGAAATAGACCAAAAATACCATTCTGCGCGTGGTCCATGAACAAAAATTGTAATGAAATATTAAATCTAGAAAATGGTGTATATTTTTTCATATTATTTTGTTGCATAGGCCTATTCCTAATGAACAGTCAATCAAAAAGTGGGGGGACATCTGATATGCTGTCCCCCCCCAGTCTAAAAAGTGGGGGGACATGTCCCCCCCGACCCCCACCCATCGACGCCCTTGGCACTGTGTAGGCCTATACAATCATGTGAAACCCCCAAAACAGTTGGTTTTATCTGGGCAGAGTTATTGGCGTGCACAAATCATGGTTTATTTTAGCGCTTCATGTATCTATTGTTCGTGTGTATAAATTATGTATTATTTACTGTGGGATTCCCCCAAATAAGACCCTCTGATTGGCTGTAATATCACATGACTAGTGTAGCCAATCACTTGTATGGAATACTCAAAAGGGGAATCCCCTTCACGACCGGCGCTCTTCGTACTCCTCTCTACCTCCGTACATTGACAAACTCGACATTTGAAAATGCACCTCAACCGAGAAGGAAGGAATTTCTTGCAGTAAATTTTGAATTGTACGTTTCTTTATTTTGTGTTGCCTTTGGTATCAGTTTAGTTCCACTAAACCTGTGAAAAACTTCAGTACTAAATTGATAACGAGTTGTGTGACCAGTAACTGAAGCAACACAAACAAACAGTAAAATTTTATTTTGTGTAGGGCAAAAATGTCTTTACCCAGTGATGTTGAAACTGACTGCGCCATGGATGGTCCTTCAGCAGAGATTCCATTGAACATGAGAAAACTACAAGCTAAATTTCCCGGTGGCACTCAAGACGACAGGTTCGACTCGGGAATTGACTCATTACGTTCCGTCGATTCATCTTGCTGCTTGAGCGTCGAACGAGAATCCAGCCTCGCTTCAATAAACGAAAAAACATCTCTTACATCACACCTGCAACAACTCCATCTTTCACGAGAACAGACGATAGAAGTCCAAGAAACAAGAACAGAATCCAATAAGACTGAAACGACAGTAGTAGACGAGGACGAAGCTTGTGTCCTCGACAATTTGGAAGAGACAACAGAGAGTGTGGAATATGAACAAAGATACACGGGACGTCTTACAGATGATGCCTTCGACCAAGACCAGGAGGGAGATACGTAAGTCAGCCTTGGAATTTGAATTGTAAATTTTAACAAAATTCCAGATCAACAACATACTTTTCTTAAAATCATTAGCTTTATCACTTTGACTTGGAACACTAACTTCAACCTGCCAATCACATTTTGGAAAAGTAGGCCTACATAATATGCAGTAACCATTATTAACATTCATTTGATTTAAGAAATCTAATTATTTATATATTCAATAATTATGTTTGTTTCACATTAAAAGAATCCAGCCTCGCTTCGATAAATGAATTGTTGTTGAATGATTTTTGTTACACATTTTTTTAAATGCAAATCTGTGACATTTTAAATGAATAAATGAATTTCTAAATACATCGTACAGTATGATTAAAGAGACGACAGAGTAGGCTACTGCAATTGATTTGAAATAAAATGCATTTTATAAATATTTTTTGGATGGGAAAGGGAAAATACAGTGAAAATTATTTACAGTGTACACTGGCCTACTGTTAAAAATTCCCGTTGGAGGAAAGCCACTTCAAAATTCCTTAGAGTTCATTGGAACAGATGAAATATTAATCATTGCACATTTAAAAAAATTCCCAGGGAATTCCCCCCTGTAGCAACAAAGCCTGTCGCAGTTTGATTGATTGCAATGTGTTGCGCACTACGCAGTTGGTCATAACTTACATCAGAGAGTGCAATGAACTGTGCGATTAACGGTTTTTTCCAGAGTGACAAGACAATGCTTGACTTTCTGAGAATTGTGTAACTTCCCTCAAAAATGTCAAATTATTTTTTAAGAGCACATGAATGATTTTGTAACCTAGCTGTTTAGCTACAACTGCACATTACATTAAAATCCATGGCGACAGGATATGATAGTCTGTGTCGTACCCTGGACATGCTGGCTGAATCTGAAAGAGGAACGCCTTTTAATCCAGGATTATTGAAAGGCGCTGTTGGTTGAAAGTGAGACTTTACTTGAAAAATGGTTTTGATTCAAACCTTTCAGAAAGTTTCTGGGAAAGTCCCCCTTGCAGTTTGATACTCGGAAAAACCCACTAGGATACAAATCTAGGAACGTTAATTTCACTGTGAAGTTAGTTTGGAATGGTGTCAAACCTGTTTATTTGCAACCAGGGCCCAATTTCAAAGAGCTGCTTAAGCACAAAAAGTTGCTAAGCACAACTCAAGTATGCTTACCAAAATAAGGTTACCAGCCAAACTGCCATGTCACAAGAACATTTTGTGACTGGTATCCTGCTAATTTCTGCTTAGCAGACAATTGTTAAGCAATATTTTCTGCTTAAGCAGCTCTATGAAATTGGGCCCTGGGCTCAATTTTATGGCACTGCTTACCACAAATTCTGTGTTCATGGTGGCCTGTGAAGCGCAAAATTCCGCAATAAGACGTGCCATGAAATTGGGACCCAATACGATAGTCATGAATGGGTGTTGTGTAAGATTGCTATTTTGTTAACAAGTTGATCATCTAACAATCAAACAATAAATTTGTGTCGGTCTGTGAATGTGTGGATGTAGACTACAAGAATGTTTGTTTTCAAATGAGCATTGATTTAATATTTCTGTTGATAGTAAATGCACCATTTTTATTATAAACAGTTTACCTGGAAACTCTTCAGCCAATTTACAAAACAGAAATCACAAAATTTTGTTCAGAAAGTAAATCTAATACAAGGGAAGCAAAATGGTGAACAGCGCCACTGAATTTGAAAGAAAAAAATATAACAAAAGAAGCAAGAAAATGTTTGTTTGGTGTCAAGTATGTTATTGAAAAGAGAAATGGCATGATTCATTGATTCAAAGTCTCAGTGTTGAGTCACCGGATTCTTTGAAGTTGCCAAATGAGTTGATTGAAATCGATCATTCACCACTGTCCAACAGGATACTGTTTCAGTACGCTGTTTCAGTACGCTCCCCGCTCCCTTTTAAAAAAAAGGGGTTTCATGACAATTTTCTCTTCAAAGCCGGGTTCATACTTTACGCGAAAGCAAAGCAAATTTTCTTGTCACACAATTAGAAAAAAGGGGCGTACCGATTATTGCGTCACCAAAATTCGCTTCTAATTTGCTTTAGTGTAAAGTATAAAGCAGGCTTTAGATGGCTCTTTTATTTGGGAAATATTAATTTGTATTTTGAGTTTTAGTGCTTTTTTAATCCCCCCCCCTTTTCTCTCAACCTGCAGGCCCCTTCATCTTGCTATTATTCATAAGATGGTGGAAATTGCAGAGAAATTCATCAACTATGTTGAAGATCCAGAACTACTCAACATCAACAACGATCTTATGCAGGTACATATTATTAAACTTTATTTCTTATCAGGTGATTTCTTTTCAAATTGTTGACAGAATACATGAAAGGATGGTGCAATGTTGGCTTGTTGAACCATACACTGATTTGATCCCAGTTTTTGTATTGTTAAAAGTAACTAAGAGAGGTTTGCAGTAACACCATGTTAAAACCTCTTTTGAGTAACTGTTGGTTCTGAAAAGAACCGGTAGTTAACGACTCAACGTTAAAAGTAGGGTCGTGGATTGACTTTTGTTAATGTAATGGTGTTTTTTAGGCCAAATTATCAATGAAGATCGGGTCACCTGTGAAAGTTTCAGCTGAATACAGTGTGTAGGCCTACTTGTTGAGAACATCAAATCCATCCACATTTAGCGAGGTGACAGCAGGCCAACCACAAATGCCAGAGATCTGGCTGCAGCATTCACAAACAGACACTGTGGAAATTTGGATCACCAAAAGTCGCTTTAAGGCGATCTTTGGAGATTCAAATTTTTTGCTATACTGTTATTAATCTTTAATCAACAGGGCATAATGATTTTGCAGGATGCTTACAACCGTTACCATCTTTATTTGGCTTTCAGATTATTTTTTTCCCCTGAGTCATTACCAAAGTATAACCCTACCTTTAACTCCTCATTATCTGCAAAGGTTTTAGAAAAACATATACAGTACATTGATGTTGAAATGTTTGTTTCAAGTGTGTTTACAAAAATGTGTTCACAAAAATATCTTTCATTTACCAGCTGCTCAACATTTTCCAAGTCAAAAATTTAATCTCTTAGAACAACAATTAATTTTCTGGAAATTTAGGTATTGAAATACCAGCAAGATCTATTTATGAACGATGGCTTAACAATTACATGTACCTTCCTTGCTAAGTAAAGCCAATTAGTACATGTAGCTCGACAATGCATAGCTCGAGAGTCAGAACCAACAACAGTTTCCCTGGGTTTTTTTTCACTTGGGGAATTTTTTTGACTTCACAAGGAAGCTGTGAGTGGGCTCAACACACAATTACTACGTTACTTTCAAATCCCACTTGTTTCTATGTCACATAAAGTTTTCAGTTTCAACATGCAAAAGATAACTGTTTTTAAAAAGAAGATGATAGGTTGTAACCACAATCTATTAGTTTTACTTATCCATTGTTCAAACCGTTAAATTAAACTTACACTGGCTACTTTCTTTCCAATGTATTTTTCAAATGTTGTATTAATTTGTTTCTCAAACAGACTCCTTTACACCTTAGTGTATTAACAAGGCAACAAGACATCTGTCGAGCTCTTGTCTTAGCCAATTGCCGAATTGACTGCATCGACCGAAATGGCGACACTCCACTTCATATTGCATGCAGACTGGGAGATGACGGCTGCATTAGAGCTCTTACTGAAAGAATATCCCCACTTGAGCTTCAGCGAGGGCTGGTTCCACAGAACAGAGCAGTAGGGGTACAAAAACTACCACAGAATCTTGAACTCAGAAATTTTGAAGGTAAGCTCAAGAAATAAAACAGAAAAATCGTTGTCATCAAAGTAGAATGTTTGTTAGTGCAATCCATCTTTTATCCAAATCAGAAGACACACTTAATTTGTTCAAGGTTCGACTCATTTGGTTGTATTGCTTGTGTACTATTGTGGTTGTTTGTGTCCTCAGAGAATAATACGGTGGTTTGATGAAACATCACACAGAATCACATCCCACTCATTACCTTTGATGTATTGTTCTATGTGCAATAGGAGCATTGTCTCCCTGCTGTCAAAATCAATAGCCCTGAGCACAAAAACTACTGCCGGTTGTGTTTGCAGCCTTATCTTTTGATCAGAGAGTTGCATGACAATATTGGAAAGTCCAGTTGATTGAAATCACAATCAGTTGCATTGCAAACAGGAAACAATGGCCCAGCACTAAAAGTACAGGGAGTTCCGAAACAAGCTGCAATCCAGCTGGGCCCAATTCCATGGCTCTGCTTATCGTAAGCAAAGCATCACTGAATCAGCGCTTATGTAACCCGGAAAAATGGATCACTTGAATAAAACTAAATAAAACTAAGCTGGGGAAACTCACTTCAGAAAAACTCCATTAATCTAGGGATCGAATAAGGTTAAGACGCGAGGAAATGCAAAAAGTAGGACAGGGACTCAAAATGTAGGTTTCTCAACAAGCAAAAAATAAAAAATAACTTTATTGATTATAAGGCGATGACCAAAAGCAAAACCAGTGATCGAAATATAGCAACAAATTAAGTAAACTCTAAACCAAGACCATAGAAACTATTGAACTAAACCCCGAACAATGAAAAGAATTTATAGAAACCACTAAAAATAACAAAACACAGTGCCAAAGAAGGTTACAAAATTAAAATCAAAATGGCTTTAAAACCTGTGTAAATAAAACAACAAGAAATACAATTGATCAAAATACAGTTCTTCAATCAAATTTAAGAAGAAACACTCAGTCTTAAAAATTAAATCCAAACTGAGTTTAAAACAAAAGATATTTCCAAAAATACAACTTTAGAAATGAAATTCCAAAGAAACACAGGAATATTATGGTTGACAAAATGAATAATAAAACAAAATTTAAGCTTACCGAGTCCATAGCAGTAATACTTGAAACAGGCAAATGAAGTTGTAGTTATATAAAAGCAATCGTGATGGGAGAACACATAAATGTGGAGTGTTCCCCTTGCACTGCCAGCTGCTATCTGAAGTCAATTACAGGGGTGACTAACCACACTACCAAGGATTATGCAAGCGGGTTCATTGTTTATTACAAAGGATTCCTAAGAAATTAACTAAGGGGGTGCTAGAAGAGCTTAAGGGGGAAGTATAAACAGTGGAAGGGTAATAAAACTCTAACCTAGACACTTGGTCACCTATAGAACAAAGGTTTTTCTACTCCTATTAGTATTACACTTACGAAAGCAGGGAATTCTGCGCTTACGTCAAGCTTAATTCATGGGTTTAGCAGGGAATTTTTGCTTGTGCACTTGCGTAGTCCACATTACTAGGCATTCTACGCTTACACAGCTAGTGCAGAAATTTGGCGCTTGCTCGGCAAGCGGAGAATGGTGATCGCAAGCGCAGAGAATTCAGCGGTAAGCAGAGCCATAAAATTGGGCCCTGAAGTGTAGACCCTAGCTGTTTTTGTGTACCTCAAATCCAGGCTCAACTCAACAAACATAGGATGTTGTGCCTGACCTGGGAAATTTCCCAAACCCAGCAATGAACATTTTCTCACTTGTGGGATGCCCCTGGGAAATTTTTTCTCTGGGTTTCTCATTGCTGGAAATTCCCAAACATTTGAAAGAGATTAATAATGTGCTGATGCAGTACACATGTACGCACATATTGTAATACACTACACTATACACCAAGTACATGTAGACCATCTCTGTACAGTTAATGCTGGAGGCTGTATCAAGAATTTCTTTGCCAAGTAATTCTTTTTTCTAAAAGGATTCTTTTTTCAGCTTTTGTAAATTGTGCACCTTACAAATTAACCAGTGAAATTAATTGATACTGTTTGCTAAATGCCTCACAATATGTCTTATCAAAGGAGTTATATATATTTTTTTTTCTATTCAGGCGGGGGAAAAAAAGAGGAATTATTTTTGGGGTTGGGCTTACTTCATGCTTGACGAGCCACAATGGTTTGTCATGTTTTTCGGAACTATTACTCAGGTGCAAATATTTGTTTACAAGACCAGAGCTGTTTTCCTTTTTATCTCTTCCCTATTTGGTAAGAGACTGGAGATTTGGGATTGGAGCCTCATTTCAACAAATGTCTGCATATTTGCTAATACAATAAATAGTCCATAAGAGTAAAACAGCATCTAATTGGAAGATAAGGCATGAGATCTTTGGACGTTACACAGGACTCTGGCCAGCAGTCCAGTGTCCAGTGGGAATTGTGCCTGTCCTTGTCACATTCAGGATACAGTTTTGTTTATCTGTGGCTCCAGATAAAAATTTTGATAAAATTCCCACAAGGCTAAATGTTTTGAAACTTGGTACCTAGACCCTGGGAAGTTACTCTATACACAAAAGATTAAAACTAGGTTTAGAAAAAAACAAATTTGCAAAATCCCCTTGGAAAAACCCACAGCTGTGTGGGAAGCCCCCCCCCCCCCCCCTCAATTGTTTAGGTATTATTGATGAAGGTTCAGTGCTCACGCTTGGATGGGCTCAGTGCACATGCACTGAGCCCATTCAGGATTATGTTTGGTAAGTTTGGTCAAAGGTCAATAGTGAATAGATGCAAACATTTGCATATGGGGAATACCCTGTAGACTACCTGGCATATACTGTGTCCGCTTATTCAGAAAAGAGTGTTCACAAACACCATAAAGGACACAGCTTGTATTTTTTAGGCTCCTGGGAAGACCATAAGGAAACTACATAGATGAATAGTTTTGCAAACAGCAACACTGAGAACTTTTGTCAACACAAGAAAATACTCTTAAAACCATGTATTTTGCATGAGACAGGATGTCATCTTTTCAAGCTAGGATAGTATGATTTTATACTTAGAAAGAGGAGATGCATTGACTATCAAGAATTTGATATAAGTGCTATTTCTCTTATTCCATTTTCTTTGTGTTATTGATAACAAAAGAGAACAATAATCGTGCAGGGATAAATGTATGCCATCCCTCCATGCTGTTTACAGCGTTTTCCCTTAACAGTGGTTTGCTGACCAAATGCCAGTTAAAACACCTGGGACCAGTCAAAATTCACTCTAAGCGGTTCGGCTGGCTACTTCAGTGTTGACAAGCATCCTAATATGAATTATGGAAAAGTGCAAAAGCTGACAGACTAGTGAAATGGAAATCTAACTGGTCCATCTGGCCAGACACTGGAAAAATTGTGGGCAAACCCTGGTTTATTATTTTCACAGACTACACGATTTGAGACCAGTGAAAGTTTTAATAGCAATTTTTCTCTCTCTTGATTCTACCCTTGTATGTTGCAGGCTATACATGCATCCATATTGCAGCATTCTCTGGTAGCGTCGAGCAGTTGGCATACCTTGTGCTATTAGGTGGCAGCATAAACGCCCCAGATGGAAAGAGCGGAAGGACCATTCTCCATTACGCTGTTGAGGCGGGCGACTTTGCCCTTTGTCAGTACCTCATTGCAGACTTGAGTGCCAATGTAAATGCATTGACCTTTGACCAGTGCACACCCTTACACTTAGCAGTAGGGCGTGGCCTGAAGGCCATCGTAATGTTATTATTGGAGAATGGAGCAGATAAAAACCTCACAAACTTTGAAGGAGAGCGACCAAGTGACCTGTCAAGAAGTGAAGAATTGATGCTGTACATGAATGCAGGATCTGACGATAGTATGTACACAGATATTAGGATACAAGGACAATAGGGAAGGTGTTCTGGAATCAGTTATGCACCTTGAAAATGGTGCGTACTGTTAGTGAAGAATTCTGTGGCAAGTATGCAACGCTGTGAAATTGGGCAATCAAATTGTGTGTACAATGTGTATCATTCATGAATAGGTAGGTCCCAATAAACACCATATTTACAGGCAATGGGTTTTGGTGTTGAGCTGCGTTGAGCTATCTTTTCTATGCAGCCAAGTTTCCCACCGACCAAATGCAGCAAAATATAAATATGCGATAGAACCCCTGGCACAGGCCGCATGGGGTTATGCAGAGCGCATGTGTTTTCGAGAAATGATTTGTCTTTGCCCGTAAAGATGGCCGACTCTACACAGTGTTGCATCAAGTCGGAATTTTATGTATCATGTTGTAGAAATGTAACTACATCAGTTTATTACTTGATAATTTGCCTAAATAGTAGGCCTAGTTGAATATAGTGAAGTCAGTTTCTGGGACTTGGTTGTGTATCAATTCTGTTCGTATTTACATTAGAATCTTGTCATAAAGATTCTACCAATCCAACATCAAGACTGGGTTCATCTGTGGACTGTATCAAGTTTATTAGGATTTTTAAAAAACCTGTAGGTTGTTAAATATAAAAACAAATGAGGCATAATGGGGCTCATAGAAGTGGCTATAGTTTCACTTTCGTCAACCATTAAAGTCTGTTGAACAGCTGTTGCCAAAATAGTCTTGATTGGCGATGCTAGTTTTTGTATTAGTCACCGGTAGAGAGCGCAACATGAACTGGCTCGGAAGGACTGGGCAACTGGGAAATTGCTCTTTGACAGGTTTGTGTTCAGAAAATATTTATAATTTTCTGCCATCTCTATGGTATAGCTTACTCTCATTTGAATGTTTTGTTTCTAATTTTTTGTGATGATTTGTAACGAAGATACAAAAACTTCCAAGTGATTTTTCTGTTGACAGAACAGATTACTGTAAAGAAAAGTGTATATAAAGTAGGTAGGAGAGCATAAAAGCTCTCAGAAAATACAGTTGAGGCTGCAGGAAGTGCAGATGTGCTTGTTAAGTAAGTGCGGGTATAGCAAATCATGTTTTCACTATGTGTGAAACTGTGATGTGTAGTTTCAAGAATATGTTGTAGATTTCTTTGCTGAGTAGACGATGAAAAAAGGGCGCAAGTCGTAATAATATAATACCTTATGGCATGTTGGCTGGTCTCCTATTTTTAGTAAGCAACAAGTTTTTGTGCTTTACCTACTTTGTGTGGGCCCAATTTCACAGAGCTGCTTAAGCACAAAAGGTAGCCTAACAAACTTTGTTACCAGGATAAGCCTACCAGCCAAAATATAATATCATGTGTACCATCTGTGACTGGTATCCTGCTTATTTTTGCTGATCAGAAAACTTTTAAGCAATATTTTCTGTTTAGGCAACTCTATCATAGAGCTGCTAAAGCAGAAAAAGTAGCTGAGGACAAGGAATTTATGCTAACCAGAATAAGGTTACCATCCATAATGCCATACTGGGATCCTGCTTATTTTTGCTAAGCAGAATTGTTTAAAGAGATATTGTCTGTTTAAGCAGCTCTATGAAAATGGATCCAGGTCTTGGGAGACGATGAGTCAAGATTTGTCAAAGCTTTTTCAGCACTTTCGCAAAATTTTCCTTGAAAACTAATGCCACTGTAGTGACTAGGCAAGCAAAACAAAACATATTTCAACTGTTGTGCTAAATGGACCTTATTTGCAATGATGCCATCAAGCTGTCATCTTACAGGTACATGTAAACCAATGATGAAACTTTGAAAATGCACAAATTTGTACGCACAACACACAGCAATTGGCCAATGAACAGCCTCCTTTTGCTCTCTACGCGAGGGCGCTCTACTCGGCGAGGGATAATGAGTTTGAGACTTTTATCTGAATTTTGACTTTTTAAGTCTGCGTGGTGAAGACAATCTTCTTTTTTCACGTATAAATAAACCCCGTTGTTTGATCTACATGTACTTCTCTAGTGCTGAGGACACTGTTTACATTTCAACATGTGGATCCTAGTTTCAGACTTTTTTTTTGTCAGCAACGACTCTCAGCCCTGCCTACTCATATGCCAAGTAATGTACATAAGGTCTATTGGGTTCTTTCATAACTACTTTGAAACCCTGTGTTTTATTGAGTTCAGTTAGAAACCTGTCCTTGCTCTTTTCAACTGACACTTTTTTGTTACTTATGAAGGTTCAGATGGTGTCTGGATTGCACTGTTACGCAATTTGGTAACACGTCAGTTCGCTTTATTGACAAAAGGTCATGGTTGTAGAGTTATTAATTGAAAGGGTGTTTGTTTATTAATATTATGATAAAACTGTTTTTGACCGATCACTTGTAATGTATTTAGCAGAAGAACTTTATAGTTTTAATGTATTCGTGTAAAGAATTTTCGAGTTATGCTTTTCAAGAGTTTTTTGGGAAAGAGTGCATGGTGTGAAGTGCTAATATGGAGACATAAGTGTAAGTTTGCAAGCTTTCCTCGATGGTAAAAATATGTTGTTGTTATTGTTTGGTTTTTATTTGGGTGTTTTTTTTAAGGGTGTGGGTTTGCATGCTTTGGATGAAGGTCTTATTTTTTTTGGGGGGGAGGTGGGAAAACATGGTGCTGAGAAGAGTTTTTAAAATGTTAACTTTTTGTCTTGAAAAGGATTACCACCCGATTACTTTTTTTTTAAAGTGTTGAAAAGGTGTAGGAAAGCTTATGTCCTAGTGTGTAATAAAAGAGCTTGTACAGTCAAGTTGTAGTGAGTCTTTAATACTTCAAATAATTGTTCACAAAGAAGACTTTTGCACCAACCTCTAGAAACTTTGAAGTTTGAACACAAACTAATAAAGGAATGGTACATCATTGTTAACTTTAAAGACCACATGGTCATATATAAGTATTCCAAATCTTTTCTGATACTAGTTTTTCCATGCGCCCATAGGCTGCGCAACTGGGTGTATTCAAACATTATGCTTTGTTCTCGCACAGTTTAGTTTCTTTCCAAATAATAATGATAAGTTTTTTACTTTCTACTGTAATGTACTCTTCAAATATCAATGCTGTTCCATCCTTTCAATAACATGATGAAACAGTCAAATTTAATTTTAAGTATTATTAATTTGTTTTGTCATTTAAAACCTATACAATAAGAAAATGTTACGTTTATTACATTGTTATAATGGTGTTAAAGGAATTTCCCTCGCAAAATTTACCCTCTTTGTAGATATTAATATTAATCCTAAGGGAGTAACCACAGGAATTACGTAAATGCGGGAAGGTTCCAGATAATATCTAACTGGGGAATCGGGTCCCAGAGTTGTGTGGAATGGGGGCCAGTCTAGGGTTATCAAGGACTTTGACTTCCCCCGAGGCATTGCACTTTAAAAAGAAAACAGTGAAACAAAACTATTAATGACTCAGTATTACCAGCCCTCATTTGATTTGCAGGTTTTTAACAGAGGTAAATTAATCATTCAACAAATGTTTTAAAATATTGATGTGACCTGCTCTTGAAGTATGTCATCATGTCTAATTGGATGTTAGATAAAGGGTTTGTAGTATAAAGAAAACAGAGTGTTGGGATGAATAGGACTAATTTTATAATATAATGTATAACCAATAAAATAGTTAATTGGCCTTATTTATTTACTCCCGTATACCCCAGTACGATCGGTCATCAACAATGTTATTTCCAATTTAAATTTGTTGTGATTTTAGTTTGTTTCAAACAATTGTCGCGCGGGAAAGCTTTTGTGTGAATAAAAAATTTGCTGGAAAATTAATTCGGGAATTTTATGTGTGTTTTAATTCGTGAGTTGTTTCCTATCATATACATGGTGTGTTTGTTTCCTTTCACCACTTTTGTGACTAATGTGCTAGAGATTGAGGTAAATTCTTAAAAATGAAGAGGAATTAATTCTGACGGGCTAAGAGCACCGAACACGAGCTTTACTGGTATTTCTGATCAGCAGAGTGTGGGTTCGAGACCCGGTCTTGACACTGGTGTTCTTTAGCAAGACACTAGTTGCTTTTGTTCTTCGGATGGGACGTAAAGCCGTAGGTCCCGTGTTTTGTTATATAAACAATTATTTTGATTTTGAGTTGAACAAAGAAAACTTGACTAGAGCGGGTGGAAGTTATTGTGGCTTATTATAAAAAAATATCAATGCACGTAATTAAAAGACCAGTACACTTATTGCTAAGAGAACGGGTTCACCCCGGTGTCTGGCAGTGCGTTTATCTTCAATCATTTTGAAAAGGAAGAAGCAGTAGTAAGGTAGTAAGATGAAAAAGTGTAAAACTTGGCCAAATCAGGAACTTTTCATAGGGGAATTTGCGGATTTATCTGCGATTTAGCAGGCCTATAGACGAAGTGTAATGGGCGAATGATGCCATTCTTTAGGCCTATAGTCAAGAGACCATATAGGTTTTCACACCTCACCTGGCAACTTAACCTCTCCTGCTAAGGCACACGTGATCGCCTCGACACCATCAAAATAATATCGGTCTTTTGAGACAATTCTTTACAAAAGTGTCACACCCCACGCATGAAGATCGCGATGCGATTTCTCTCACTTTTTCTTAATTCTGACCTGGTTTTTATTTGGGTCTGCCAAATACGAAATGTTGTTGGCTGCCTTCTGGCTGCCGTGATCGTTATAGCAGCCATGGTTGGTGTGTAAAGACACAGAAACAGACCAACCCATGGCCAATCGCTTGCTGTAGTGTAGACCATCAATAACGTGCAGCTGGCTGTATCAGGATATCGACGGTCCTAAAACTGGAGTGTTGCACTGCGTATTATGATTGTTGAAAAGTAAGGGGATTTAGTATTAATTTTTTTTAGGTGGATCATCCAAAATGATGTCCATGGACAATAAGTCTGATTATAGTCATAATTACTGAAACGAAAATGTGTAGTTTGGTTGAAGATGGTTAGGCCTACAACACCAGTGTCATTGGCGTCTTGGGGCGGGGGGAGGGGATTCTGTTTCTGGCTCCGCCGCCCCTCTGCTCAGAACTCCTGCCCCTAATTCGGCCCAAAAGACTAGACCGGAAAATGCAAACGTATGGTTGATACATAACCCCAAAAACGAAATGTTGTGCTCCCTACATCACAACCAACAACAGTATGCAGACATCTTTGGTGGCTTCCTCCTTCCTTGCACTCACCAGAAACGAATCTAATGTTCTTTTAGTCCTATCTGCCTTTCATCGCAATTAACAATTTAGGGCCTACAGGGTTCGGTCTACTACTACAACTAGGCCTAGGGCCTAATCAAATCAAAGATGTTTTTTAATGGGTGCGGCTTTTATACGGGAAATACTAAATACTAACTTATTTCTTGTATAAGCCTTTGGTCTTTTACTTCGTATTGTTGTTGTTGATGATTTTTGTTAGTTTTTTTTTGTTTGTTTGTTTTGGGGGTTCAATTTGTTTGTTTGTTTGTTTTGTTTTTTTAAAGAGTAGGCCTTATTAAATTTAATAATGGTAGGTCAAATTATTTTTGTTTGTTAGTGTTTATTTATGTTTTGTCAGAGATTTTATCATGTTCAGAATATGGCCCACATATTTTGTGGATTTATATTCAATTGCTACAACCTATTCTCACTTAAAACATCAGACAAAAAAGTTTCAGACTTGGGACTTTTAGGACCTATAATTTTCACTTCGACGACTACTGTCAACCAATGGGCGTTGTTTTGAAGCGATTTAAGTGAACGCTTATCTCCCTATTGTAGTTAATTCCTTCAATAGTCTAAATTAGTAATCTACGGTTCATAACTGAAATAGTTCCCTTGTGCGAAGCAGAGCCGTATCGAAGCAGAGCCGTATGCTCTGTATCGAAGGCCTCAAGTGCGCCCTCTATAGTTCACCGTTCGTTAAGTTTGGCGCGAGTTCCGACTACATCACAGCCAAGTGCAAAATATCTCGATTAAAACCAACAAATATACGACCACAGAAGGGGGCAAAATGATGGCGACATCTATGATAACCGAAGATGAACTGGTACAAGAGTTCGAAGATTTTGATATTGAACTTTCAGATCCTGACGTGGTAGAAAAACGTAAGTATGCACTATCAACATGATCAACAGTCATGACCCCACAGTCCCCAGTCCCAGGAAGTAGGAACTGTGCAGTGACACACGCACTGTGTCACGATCATTGCTAGCTGTGCTGACTGTTACACTACTGTTACTGTTTGTGTTACTTAGTGTTGGTTCAATTTCGACTGTATAACGACTAACGTTACTTACTTACTGCAAACTTATCTCTCCGTCTTATTTGTTAATTATACTAAGAATAGACCATGTTTAACTTGGATGTTAGTTGTAATACCTTTTAATACAAATAGTGACCTTGTACAGTCGTTTGACCAGTTCCGGATCATTGACCAGTTCCGGATCACTTAAACTTTGCAACAATCACATAATTATATTACTTCTCACATTACCAAATTCTGTTGATACATGTGAATAATAACATCCAATAAACCAACAAACCCAAAATAAGGTGAACAACATCATCAAAAAATAAATTATGGTAATTTTTCTGAAGTTTGTTGGCGATAATGATCATTATTTACGCCCCAAAATGTTGGTTGAAAAACGCTGTTAAAACTTCTCACCTTTCAAATTTGAACGCCAGGGTGAATAAAATTTATGTAAAATGGTAAGAATGTGTAAAAAATATTTCACGTAAATACTGAGCAGGCGTTTTTTTTTTTTTTATGAGATTAAATTACCGAAATCGTTTGTTGGGAGGCATCGTACCCTTGCCCAGTTCCGGATCACTCAATATGTTGGTGCGTCAAATGGTGGCGCACTCAGTTAGTTAAAATCATACGGCTGTTGTAGAAAGTTTGTCATTTAAGTTGCACTGGAAGCGTGCATTTTTATATTTCAAGGAATGTAAAACTACATGTACTTCATCCAACAGCCGTCGATACCGTTGCATGTATTTTCAGTTTTATGAATGGGATTGGGAGTATTGGTTTGCAATAGAGGGTGCACTACTGATTCGGAATAGAATCAACCGATCCGGAACTGGTCAAACGGGTGACGATACTGTTCTCGAAGCCACTTCAAAAGTATTACTTATTTTTTGCCAATGGATACTTGGTGAATGTTTAATGACATGTGTAGGTAAACTGATCGACTTTTGTTTGTTTAAAATGTTAAAGAGAATGCAACAAAAACATCGTGAATTCAAAAAGTGATCTGGAACTGGTCAAACGACTGTACATTCTAATGCATTTCCTGACAGGCAAGATACTACACAGGCCATATGGGAAAATTTACATTTTGTGTCATAATTTTCACATAAATTTAAGAGTTACAAAAGCAACAAAAGAGTTACTGTACAGCTTTTGAGATATCCCCCCTTCTTCATATCAAAAGTTGTGAAAAAACAGACAGTGCAATCTCCATAAAACATACGATTTATTGTATTCTTTCATTCATTGATGAGCTAGCTGCGTACAAACTGTGCCTGCAGGAAGTTCAGGCTCTGTGGCTCTTTTGTAAACATGTGATGTATACTCACAGGTCACATGGTCTATAGGCTACAGCTAATGACAAAGGCAATTTCATTATGCGGTAAATAAGCTACCATGTGTTGTTTTTGGAATGTTTTAAAAACTGTAACAACAACTTAAAATGTAGCTATTGGGTACACCTTTAAATAAATGTAAAAAAAAAATCAAAGTTAATTCCCAAATTTTAACCTAATAACACTTCTATGGTTCATCATCGGTCCTGTTCATTATATCAATCATACATAAACCCTACACTGGGTCTACAAATGGCTACAGATGGAATATAGACCCCTTGCATAGGCTGCCATCACTGAGGTCAAACAATGGAAATGTTCAAGCGCGTACACACCATATACAAAACACTCAACTCAACCAATGATAGGTCTTCCTTTTACCTCAGTGAGGGTGCTGTTGTTTGAGCAGGATGGAGTCTTGTCTTGAAATAATTAACCTTAAAAACAAAAAATATCATAATTATAATTCTGTAAAATTTTGCGGAAATTATTTTTACCATGGCATTGTTCTTCCGCCCAGACGGACGGAACATGAATGTTCCTTTTTTTTATTTTTTATTAATGAAATTTTGCACGCATTTTTTTCTGCATTTGGTTCAATTTACAGTGAAGGAACTGTGCATGGTTTACAGGTTGGACTCCGCCAGCATTGTGTCAGAATGGGTGGCTTTTTCAATAAGTCGAAGCAGCTTGAAGATTACGACAGAAAACCTGGAAGAATTGGAACATGAGGTTGGTTCGGGACAAAAATCAAATGTGTATTTGGTTTGTAAGAATCGTATAAACTCCTGGTGAAGCTGTTTTCCATGTTGGTGGATTTTGGTCACTTGTCATGGTCATTCATCATTATAAGCCCTCCACTGGAGGGCTACAAACCAGGGGACCAGATGGACACTTGCATGTAATATTCTGTACTTTGCAGTTTATCTTGCCACATTGTTTTATTCAATAGTCTTTGATTCTTGAAAGTTAAGTCAAAGAAACTTTTGGTATTAATGTTTGATTATTCCCCTTATATAGATTTTGCCACTGTCCACCTTGTTGTTAAATTGTTATTTTTAATGGGTATTCTGAACACAAGACAGGCCTCAGTTGTTGTTTTTGCTTTGTGGCCAGGGGGGTAGGGATGGGTTATTAATGCTAGCACTTCTATTATTTTCTCCTATAAAAATGTTTAAATATCATTGTTGGGATGATGATTTAGCATATATATCTTCAATCAAGGAATAAACTTGATTGATTGGTGAATTTGGAGCAGGATACAACAATGAAACTGACTCTCATCCCACCATAATTCATTGAATTTCCTCGTTACTCAATTCCAGAGAATAAGTAAGAAGAGGAAAGCTACCAAGGTGTCATCTCGTACTGAGTCTAGTCCAGCTCTCTTCCCATCAGACTCGCTTATAGATGAATCAGATGATCTGATGAATGCATACACCCCTCACGCTGGAAAGGTAAAGACATCCATTAGAGTGCAGCCTCATGTAGAGATGGGAGAGTACGCATTCATTTGAACCATAGGGCTTGTATTTTACACTGGACCACAGGTTCAAGGCTAGTGATTTTAGCATCGAGACAGTAAACTTATGACCGGACAAGTCCGGCGGTCTTGTGTTTGTGTTCAAATGTTGACTTTCAGTCTGATAAATAGTATTCTGTTGATTATTAAAGAATACTTAACCATAACACAAATGAGATCAATCTTCTCTTTAGTGCTTTTTCTAATTCAAACAGTTCAAATGTTAAACTGTGTAGGCTTTTTTCTTCTCATATCAATGGGAGACGTTTGGAAAGATCTGCCACTAGAGGGCAGCAGACCTACCAGGTAAAGTTGTTTGGCTGTTACACTACAGTGTTAGGCTTTCGGATGGCGGGAGAAAAGGAAATAAACAACTATGTCGTCTGTCTGTGATCCCACTGTCTGGCAGTGTTGTCAGTGTATGTTCTGTCTCTAAAAATGCTTAGAGTAAATCATGTCACTTGCAGTTTGGTCACCAAGATCGGCCCTTGTCGTTTGTGACTGTACGGATTGCAACTACTCGCCACTCAGCACACTGCTTTTTGTGTGGGAACTCATGTCCAGCAGTACGTGCTGTTCCAGAACAGTTTGGTACTGCACACGACGTGTTAGGTATTGTGTTATCAAAACAAAAGTACAGTAGGGTTGAATCTAAGATAACTTAAAAGAAAAGAAAAAACACGCAAAACACGAAGTATTTGTTGACGAGTGCTGTCGGTGACCGTCACTCCCATGCTTCTCCCTTTACCTGGCCCTCTCTTGGTGATTGGCTGAAAGTCTAAAGTCTCCCATTCTGGACATGTAAACAAAATTCTGGTATAGTATAAATTTTGAGCTACAAGCCCTGCGGTCTTTTGGGTTTACCCCCAAAGTTGAGCCCTGAACCATCTTATTAAAAAAAAAAAAAAATGGATCTTCAATTTTAATGCTACTGTGTATTACATGCTTTGTAAACATGACAGTTTCCCGGGCCATTTAAATTGACAAATTTTCAGACTGATGTTGGCAATTGGTCCTATTTATGACACATTATCTGCAGTTGTTACAACACACCAAGTGATCTTTGTGAAAGTTCAAGTTAGTGACAAAAAAAAAAGTTTGGGAAGTCGGCTTTGAACGTGTGTCTCGGCCGAGTGGATAAGAGACTGAACTCAAGCTCTGGTGTTTCTGATCAGCAGAGTGTGGGTTCAAGTCCCTGTTGTGACACTTGTGTCCTTAAGCAAGACACTTAACCATTATTGCTTCGTCCTTCGGATGGGACGTGTAATGCAAGTAAAGCCGTAGGTCCTGTGTGTTGTGTATTGCATGTAAAAGAACCCAGTGCACTTATTGTAAAGAGAAGGGGTTCGCCCCAGTTTTCCTGGTTTGATTGGCTGCATAATGCGCCACATCACCTTGTAAACCATTACATGGTGCTATGTAAAGGAAAAGGTCTCATACATATAGTTCCACATACCTTGTATAAGAAAAATACTGAGCGCTTTGAGACGCCAATCGGGGAGTAGATAAAGCGCTATATAAGAACTGCATATTATTATTATTGTGTATGCCTTGACAACGGTCATTGTTTCTATAACTTGTACTTGCAACTTCCTAAAAACATAGTAATTTACAGCTTAAAATGTAAGACATTATACATCATATTCCATAAGGGCACTTCTTGGGTTAAGAACACAGAATGAACTGGTTTTGTCATGTTGTTACAAATGTTATGTATTTCTTTTGTGTTGCGAAGTAAAGGTAGTAAGATTGGTTCCTTTGTCAGTATGAGCATACTAGTGATTAGACATGTAAGTTTTGGTGGCTGAGTGTCAGGACATCAAAGCCTAAAACCTGGTCTGATTCAGGGAGCTTGTTTCACTGAATGAGCACCTTCACCATAATTACTTCTCATCGCCTAGGAGTAAATAAGTGATGGCTGAGATCACTATTTTGAATGAAAAACTACTTGTGTGGCAACTTATTTACTGGTCCATTTGCTGCTCCATTTGTCTCCATAGCTCTCCGAGGCTTAAAATATAAATGAACAGTAATTTTCTCAAATGTTCAAAATTACTTCCCTGTTGCACAGAATAAACATAAACGTCTTCATACGACACCGGAAAATCCAACCAACAAGAGAATCTTGGGTCGGAACAGTGTGGCGTTTTCACCAGCGAGTTTCTCACCAACAGTGTAAGTTTAAATGTGTCCAGCTTTGAAACTCTCAATATGTTTTGGTTGTTTAAAATGCTGGCCCATCATGAGTACATTCAATCCAATCCATGAATTATGGGTGACCATGGATTGCTAGTGCGTAAAGCAGTCGCCTCTCACCACTGTGACCCTGGTTCCATTCTTGGCTAGGGCCATATGTGAGTAGAGTTGGTTCTCTCCTGTGCTATGAAGTTTCTTCGCTGGGCCCTCCGGTTTCCTCCCTCTGGCAAAATCAAACTCTTGTGAGCTCTGGCTGTACTCTGTGGTTGTAATTGGGTTGATGTGGCTGGCTGCCAAAAGGCTACATGCCTGTCGCTCGAACGAGTTGTAGCCGCATCCTTCGTAATTCAGCTTCTCAGCTGCGAGTAAGGTTGATTAGCCTTCCAAATAATAATTATTGTAATTATTTTATCATTGTAATTATGAAGAAACATATCATTGAAGTAACCAGTTAAAGTTTTAAAAGGAGCTTGTTTTCTCGGGAAAACGATCTACATTAAGGTTAAAACACCTCTTTTTATTCTTGGAGTAAATCAACCATTACAAAATATGATAAAACTATTTCAAATACTTGTTTTTTCTGTAAACAATTAGTGCAACACCGTCACAAAAGTATGGCAGCCGGACCAATAAACGAGAGGTAGTTGCAAAATTTGGTTCAACAGAAGTTACGACCTGGAAGGGTACCAACGCAGTGACGTGTTCAGTGCAATACTATGATCCAGAAGGCACCCTCAAGCAGAACTACAAGTACATGTTCCAGAAATTTACCGACAAAGCCAGCGGTAAGTTGTTCAATAAGCAAATAGACCCTGAAAAACAATAAAAACTAAATGCATGTTGGTATCATCAAGATTTTAGAAAGTGGATAAGCCCTTTTATGCTTAAAACAGCAAAATATTTGATAATATTTGTTGGGGGTTCATTTTATAAAGCAAAAATGATTGCCGAATATTTTGTTTTCTAGAAGAATGATCTTTTAAAATTACTTTGTTGTAGATGGTGTATTTTTATTTGAATGGTTCCTCCCAAATTGTCAATGACCAATATGTTAACAATGTATACTTTTTAGGGTTAATGCGACATAAACATAAAATGATCCCTGGTAAGATCTTGAATTTGTGTTGCATCAGAACAGAGTCAATCTTGTAACAATTCCCATTTATCGTGTTATTTTTTGGTGAATATTTTGTTTTCAGTGTTGAATGATATGATTGAGAGTACGGGACTGCAAATTCAAGACAAATACAACATAGAAAGCTTCTCACACCTAGCTCTTCCGATCCAGGTAGGGAGATCATATCTACTGGGTATTTCTTACCACAGAAGGGTTGTCTTAATTAAAATTTCATCATCAGGATTGGTAATGCACATAAAAGAACCCAGAACACTTATCGTGGAAAAGTAGGGTTAACTCGGTGTTTCTGGTTCACATAGCAAGCATTCTTGTCTACAGGTTTCCTCAGGCTTGTGAGCTACAGTGATTACGTTCACTTAGGAGGAATCCTTGGTTTCATAACCAGAAATACATAATAATTAATAGTAATAATAAAGTGCCATTTGCCCTCCCTCCTGCCACCCAACCCCCCCCCCCCCCCGAATAAAAAATTAGCAAAGCAGGGATCCAACACTCTTGAAGTAGCTGTTGAATCACACTGATTGAAAGTAGGAGTATTTGACTTTGTGAAAATTCATTCAGTTTTTAATTATGTTTACTATCCCAAGGAACCAGTGACGGTCGTAGGTCGAGTCTGTTGCGATACCAGCAGTGGTCGTCTTAATTCCCAGTCTGTGATCCTCGAGGGATCGGTGGAGTCTTCAGCGGGCAAGCAGGTCATGTTAAACCTCTCCGAGATCAAGGAATATTCCCTGTTTCCTGGTCAGATTATTGCCATGGATGGAATCAACAGTAAAGGTGTCAAACTGGTGGCTTCTAAAATCTATGAGGTTTGTAAATATCTCGTCTCTCTTAAAATAAAGTAATCAACCATGAGAGAAACCTACTTAGTAAATTTTAAATAATTTTGGATTTAACAAAGAAAATTTACTAGAGTTGGACTTGAGCCTGTGACCGCTGGCATATTGATTGGGAGGTTAACAGGTTCAAGTTCTGCTCTAGTCCTTTTTTTTTTTTCAACCAAAATTTTTGAAAAAGTGTAATTAAAAGTTAATGGGAGTCTTTGGCGCCAACAGACTTACTAATTGAATAAATTAGTATTTGTGCACAACTTAACTGGACTTACATCACAGCATTCTTTTCATTCTGGTGATCATAGGTGATTTTTTTACCATCAAAGTCTTCAGATCACGCTTTATCTACGGATGTTTTGTGTGACCCGCTAGCCTGGGTAAAACCTAAGATACAAAGTGTTTTGTGTGACCCGCTAGCCTGGGTAAAACCTAAGATACAAAGTGTTTTGTGTGACCCGCTAGCCTGGGTAAAACCTAAGATACAAAGTGTTTTGTGTGACCCGCTAGCCTGGGTAAAACCTAAGATACAAAGTGTTTTGTGTGACCCGCTAGCCTGGGTAAAACCTAAGATACAAAGTGTTTTGTGTGACCCGCTAGCCTGGGTAAAACCTAAGATACAAAGTGTTTTGTGTGACCCGCTAGCCTGGGTAAAACCTAAGATACAAAGTGTTTTGTGTGACCCGCTAGCCTGGGTAAAACCTAAGATACAAAGTGTTTTGTGTGACCCGCTAGCCTGGGTAAAACCTAAGATACAAAGTGTTTTGTAATGATCCCAGGCAGTTTTGGGCGATTCAGTGAGTAAATAGCAGGGTGGTTTGGGTGGTGAAGTAACAAAAGAGTTAACAAGTAAATCCATTGTTCTTGGAAATACGTGATTTCTAATTAAGAACTATGCCAACAATGGAAAATTACTCAGTATGTCTTTCTTTGGCTGACTAACAAATCAAGTTGTTTGTTCAGGAAATTATTTCCGGAAAAAACCAACCATGCAGATACACACACAAAGTTGTTGACCTCTTTGTTCTCGAATTGTTTTAGCAATGGATATGTTACAATAGATCTTATACACTGACGTCATACAGGCGCCATCAGAGAGGTAAACAAATGATAAAACAATGGAAAGACACACGATGGGCCAATGAGCAGCTTCTGTCGACCTCTGCGTGAGGGCGCCCAACTCATGTGACGTCATGTGCACCAGGTCCATAACCAAGTTGGCTTTCAGGTTAAAGAACACTTCAGTGTCTTTCTGACAATCACCAAAATTTCATCTTAAACTTCATCCCTCTCTTTCTTCTCTTTCTTAGAGTGTTCCTCTACCTCTGTGTGAGTCTGAGGATAACTCACTTCTAGACTACGGTTCATTACATGTCATGGTCGCTGGTGGACCTTACACAACAGCGGATACTCTGAGTTATGAGCCAATGAGCGATCTAGTCCGAGTACTTCTTCAAGACACACCGGATGTCTGTATTCTTGTGAGTGTCTCTTTGCAAATTTATCTGTATTTTTCTTGACGAAAGCTAGCAAAAACGAAAGCTACTGTTGGGAACCACTTCATGCCTGGAATTTCATCTTTGAGAGGGCAAGGACATTTTGATTTTGCAATGGGCACTTCCATTTGAAAATCAGATTGTTTTAAGGTTGTTTTAATGAGTGTTTGATTTGAGTTGACTTCTGGCAAACAGAGATTTTGAGATTTTGGGATTTTGAGATTTTGAGATTTGCCAACTAGTAACTCATTGGATGTTTTTATTCTGTGATTTCTCTTCATAGTTTGGGCCATTTGTGGATGCAAATCATGCAGAAATTAAGGTAGGTTATTGTTATAATTATTTCACACCCCATCTTCTTTTCAGTGCGCTTACTAAAACCGTTTTTATCAATTTGCCATTATTTCGAAACTTTTAATTTACTCAATATTCTTATTTAGTAAGAAGACTTTGTAAATTAGACATCACAAATGGCAAAGGGATATCACCAAGAGTTGAATTCATTTACATACATACAGCCATTTTTTTATAGCGCCTATGGCCATGGGGTATGATGGCGGGACTCAAGTTTTGCAATTTACAGAATTTGGTTACGAATCCTGGCCTGGTCAGTCGCGACACATTTGTCCTTGAGCAAGGCACTTTATCATAATTGCGTCTCTCCACCCAGGAGTACAAATGGCTTCCAGTGAGAGCTGGGGAGTAACTTGTGTTGGACTGGCTGGCTTAGATTGGTAGCAAATAAAGGTGATGTAGCAACAGAGCGCTCTGATAATCATTACAACAGGACAAATAGGTCTGGCAGCTCTGTTTTATAGCTGTTGCAGACGAGTTAAGTCACCTTTATTGGGCACCATAACGCAACACATTTCCGCAGTCAATCCGGGAGAAGATTAGTGACTGGTCGGCCAATGGACATGTCTCTTGGTTCATTGAGACAAAGTAATTTAATGAGTGATTATTTCACTGATAAAACTCTAGAAATCTTTCATGATTCTTTTTTCTTTTTCTCTAGGATTATGCACAAGATCCTGAAGATTTGTTCAAGAAGCAGATGACAAAACTAGTGGAAGCAACAAGGAAGTACGTCAGAGGTTATTTTTTATGAAGTTTACAATTCTTCTGAATTTCCTAAATCTTTGAATCATAATAGTTCTCCTTTCAATGCCATTTCAGTGGATAATTCAGGGTTTGCCCTTAATGTTTTTCATGACTGGTCAGCGAGACCAGTTAGCTTGTCGTTTCATTAGTCCACCAGCTTTTTCACAAGTCCATACTTTATATTGAATAGGGATGCTTTTCATTAACACTGAACTAGCCAGCCGGGCCACATGGAGAGAAGTTTGACTGGTCCGCTGGTGTTTTAACTAGCATTTACCCAGCGGACTACTGTTAAGGGACAATGCCCAAAGACCGATTGTTGTGCCCCTAACCCACTATCAATAAGAAACGCATTATTTCAAATGTACCACAGGGTTGATACTGTGCAATGGCATCAGAGGCAATGAACTAAACCCCCCTTTGTTCGTTACCTTGGTGCCCTTTGTTCGTTACCTTGGTGCCCTTTGTTCGTTACCTTGGTGCCCTTTGTTCGTTACCTTGGTGCCCTTTGTTCGTTACCTTGGTGCCCTTTGTTCGTTACCTTGGTGCCCTTTGTTCGTTACCTTGGTGCCCTTTGAAGTGTTGCAGTAGAAATTGAATCTTTACTCATTTGGGTGCCCTTTCATACTCTAAGCACATATTTATACAGTTGGAGTAATACAATGAAAAAATGATTCACAGTAAATTATGTAGGTGAGAAAAGGGACCGAACACAAATGAGTGGCAAAGATGTAAAGGGGTTTGCAAACAAAAGTTGTCTGGTTTAAGCCCCTCCCCCCTCAATTTATGCAATTATACTTTTTTTGTGCTGTCCACATAACACAACAGAGAATACAGTCTTCATAAACGAAAAAAAAGTGGTACAGTTCAATGAATGAAAAGACAACAAACACTCAAATACAGTTAACACAAGACAAAACCTTTTGACGAAAACTTGATATCACAGAGCTGCCAACCCTCCCTGATTCTGCAGAAAGTTCCCTGAAAATAAAGCAATCTTTCCATGTTCTGATGAACAATTTTGAAAATCTCCGTCCCAGATTATTGAAACTTTTTCCCCATTATGTTGAATATAATTCTAAATATCTCGCAGATTGCAGTAGAAGATCTCCCTGGTTGCAAGATGCTCATAATGGCGGCTTTGATATAAATCCTGGGGCCGGTTTCACAAACTGTTAAAATTGATCTTAACTGTGTATCAATCTTGTTAAGCTTGTTAAGCAAAGTGTGATGTCACAATACAAATCACCATGACAATAATTAACAACTCATCTTAAGATGAATCTTAGTACTTGGTGAAATCGAGCCTTGATGTTATTTTTGAGTACATACAATGTGGCCCTTTTTCTCCCCTGTTATAGAGCCGGAACCCACTTAGTTTTTGTGCCGTCTCTACGTGACGTTCATCATGAGTTCATCTATCCACAACCTCCTTTCCCAACGCCAGATAATTTCCAGGACAAACATGTGAGTTACATAACCTTTCATATAAAGCAGCATTTGCTTTGAGCTTATTATTGCCAATTGGGGCTCAACTTCATGGAGCTGTTTGAGCTGGAAATATTGCTTAACTGGTTCTGCTCAGTGCAATTGAGCAGGAATCCAGTCACATGTGAAATTGTATTGGGCTGGTATTTATTTCTGGCAGAATTCTGTGCTTACTATGCCCTGTAAAAGGTAGAATTTGGCAGTAAGCAGTACCATCAAATTGGGCCTAGATTGCAAAACTATCATTTAATTAAATTTTATTTCGGTTTCATTCACCAAACTGAAAGTCCAACAACTAAAAACTGTTTGGTTTAAAATTAGAGAAACTTAACGCCAAAAAAAATAAAAATAATCGAACAACAAATAGCAAGACAAGTTCTCAAAGAACAAAATCTACCTGGCAAGTAGATATACACATGGTGTTACCGCAAACCAAATATACATTGTCTAACAATAAAGAATAACATTATTTGTTAATGTGTTAAAACTCTTGTGCTTGCATTATTAAAAAAAAAAAACTAAAATTATTGAGAACCTTGAATTAATAAAAAGGCAACTGAGAGTACCTTTTAGTATTTTTTTTTTTTTACAATAGAACAAACAAATCAAAGGCACCAGTCTATAATGACACAAGCCTCATTTTAGTTTTCACCATATTGAATCAGGGAAAACCAATATGGCTGCTTGTCGGATGAATTTTAACTCAAAGGGTTATGTTTTTTTTCTCATACAGAGAGTACATCTAGTACCTGACCCCTGTACACTTATTATCAATGGAATCGTGTTTGGATTGACGTCGAGTGACATTCTGTTTCATTTAGGGAGTGAAGAAATATCCCAGTAAGTCTTAGCATGTTTGGTTCACTTTAATAGTTGTCTTTGGTTCACTTTAATAGTTGTTGTTTTGGAAAAATAGAAACACAAGCACTCGGGTCATAACTATATGTGTAATATGTTTATTCTAGTTTGGGGTTGAACAAAGAAAAATTTACTTGAGAGGACGTGAACCTGCCACTTCCGGAATAACACGCCGGCGCTCTACCAACTGAGCTGTCTAGCCCTAATGTTGGCGGTCTTCCTATTTTGTCAATAAAATAGACAAAATTTGCCTATTTTGTCAATATATGGGGGGGGGGGTCCAGTCAGAAGGCATACAACCTGTAACTGCCGTATAGCCTGGGATCACAACCTTTGTGGTTTATTACTTGATGTTTATTCAAGGTGAAAACACCGCCCCCAAAAACAAAATCTCAGAATATCTTTCTAAAGAAAAGCTTTAGCTCAGTGAACCAACAAACAAAGTGTATAGGACCTATTACGCATATTGTGTATCATTATTTTGGGTTTTTTAAAACTTCAAAACCTTGCGTACAAGACGCTAACTTATTGATTACCATATTGATCATTTGTTTTTACTTGTTGTATTCTCTTCCCCTTGACATGGTGTTGAAAGCGAAATCTTCTAAAGTAAATTAAATAATTGTATAGTTTTTATTGATAATGGAGGGGCTTTGGCTGAGTCTTAGCTGTAGCTGAATCTCTTGTATGGGACACCACAGATTTAGCTCATTTCTCTCCCCTCCTCAGTCCGCCAGGTTCTTCCGATCGTCTAGGCCGTCTGACGAAGCACATCCTAACCCAGCAGAGTTACTACCCGCTGTACCCGCCCCCAGAGAGTATGCCCATTGACTACGAGCACTTTGAGCGTTATTCTCACATGGAGGTGACTCCAGACGTCTTCATCAGTCCATCAGACCTCAGGTGGTTCATAAAGGTGAGGAAATCAGAGTTGGGTTTTCCTATTCGAGGATCTGAAACAAAATATCCTCAGTCACATGACAACCAGTTTGAATCACTGACTCAATGGTCATGTTGGTTCCTTTGGTCACTTTATATTCACCAATAACGCCGGTCAATAAGAAGTAATTATAAATTGTATACTTGTGGGAACAACCATGTGTAAAATCTCTTTTGGGAGGAGTTTTGGCTCTGATGTGTGGTCTTGACGTTTCGAACAGTATACTCTGATGTGTGGTCTTGACGTTTCGAACAGTATACTCTGATGTGTGGTCTTGACGTTTCAAACAGTATACTCTGATGTGTGGTCTTGACGTTTCAAACAGTATACTCCGATGTGTGGTCTTGACGTTTCAAACAGTATACTCTGATGTGTGGTCTTGACGTTTCGAACAGTATACTCTGATGTGTGGTCTTGACATTTCGAACAGTATACTCTGCTTGTCTTCAGGAGAATGGTCAATTAACTCCTGTCAATTTGACAACAATTACCCGGACACGGACCTTACCCATAAAACATTTTAAAACAACCTTAGCATTATTATGGTTTTCAAGTTAACAGTGTTAGAGTGTCCCTAACTGGACAACGCAACCATTTATCATTCTAGTATAATCTGGAGATGTTTGTGCCGTGCATAACTTTCTCATTCATTATGGGTCCTTATTCTTTACATTCTGTTTTTGTTTCATTCACTGAACAGATAATTTACACAAATCGTTTGAGAAAATTTTCTTTCTTTTTTTTGGTTACTCAAGAGGGCTATGTTTAAAGTAAACAAAAGTTACGGCAGCATTTGAAAAGATCGCATTTCTCTTACAATATTTCATGCCTGAAATTACACGGCCATGGCCTCTGTTGCCCTGGCCTTGGTGCCCCTTCAAAAGTTTCCCATAGACTTTAAGATTGTCAAATGGAAGTGCCCTTTGCAAAATATAAAATGACCTTGTCCTCTCAAGGATGAAAGTCCTGATATTGGTTACTTAACTCCCCACCCCTCTACTCTCCTGTAACTGGGCCACTAAACAACTTTTCCCTCTCTCTTCTTCCTCAACAGGAGGCATGCGGATGTCTCAGTATCAACCCAGGTCGCTTGACGAGGGGTCAAGTTGGAGGGACGTATGCCAAGATTGTCATCACACCTTCTAAGGAACCCACTCAGGGCGGTGGAGTCACTGCACGTTCTACAGCCCAGATACTTAGGATTTGAAGCGGGATGCAAGAGATTACGTGTTATTGAAACTAAACTTCTGGCATGTATGGATGCAGGTTGGAATACTGGTCTAAAGTTCGAATCCTGACTCTGGCCAAAGCCGAACAAGTGAACTAGGTTTTCAGTCTCTACTGGATTATTTTTTGTTTTCCCCCATCTAAGTTCTAACTTTTGATGATTATTTCATTTTGAATTTGGATAAGATTGTAAATAAAATAGCGTTGTAAATAAACTAAAACCATTTGAACCTCATTCTGCCACTTCCAATGTTTTTTCTTAACTTGGCTATGAGAATAATAATAATACTATGGACTTATAATGCGCACATCTCCGGAAACCGATCAAGGCGCATACAAAAAACAAAACAAAGAGAAAAATCCCTGGCTTTTCAGTAGTACTTGGTCAGATTATTTCTGATTGATGCCCCAAGAATAAAATTATGTTAAAACAAAGAGACCAAGAATTCACGGCTAGAGGGATGAATTAGAATAAAAGCAAACACCAACCTGGAAGACAATCGTTCTAGCTGATAGTTTCTGTTTTGTTCTCCCAATACAGTCAACTCTTGTTAAAACAAGATTGGTGGGACTGGCCAAATTACCTCTGTACGACAGGAATGTTGTTATAAGAGGACAGCAAAACAAAGAAGCACAAATGAGATTCAGGACTTCAGAATGTATTTTTTAGATCTAAACCTCTTTTTAACATTACTGTTTATAATGAGGGTTGACTGTACTTGAATAATTTAGTAGTTCCGTGTATCTATACAAGCACTGTGTATAGAACTAATCAACAATTGACTTGTACTAGGACTATAGGTATTAAGGGTAAATACTTTCCAAATGACAAATATAAGAACATTTGCAAAACTCCAGCACCCTGAAGAAATACCTTTTATAACCAGTGTTTGTTAGAAAAAGAACTCATGGATATTTATTGAGATTCTAACTGCATGTGTAGGTTTCATGCGGATTAGGTTTTGAAGTTTTGTCAGAGATTTGTTGACATTCACTTTAATATCGGCTATTCCAACAGATTGTACATGGAAATATTATTGTGACAGGGCCCAATTTCATGGCTCTGCTTACCGCCGAATTCTGCGCTAGCAACGTGGACTACGCACGCGCAGAAGCAAAAATTCCCTGCTAACCCATAACGTAAGCGCCGATTCTTTGCTTACGGTAAGCAGAGCCATGAAGACTCATTCAGCCACACAAAATAAGAATAAAGAAATCCATATTAGTTTCTTATTTTGATAAATTGACGTCAAGTCATAACACAGAAAATGGGTCTGAGGTTTTTTCGAGCACGACAAACTTTATTCAAAATTTCACACACTGCAAAACAAACAGATTTACATATAAATGTATCATTTAAAATTTTCTTTCTTTCCATACAGCAAAATAAATCCAAGATCCTTTGAACTTTTGGTAAAAGTTATCAGCAACTTCATCAAGAGTCAAAACAAGCCCCTCTTCAACAACCTATGATCTTTGCTTTTCAAGTGTTAAAGCTGCTAAACTCTTTCAGTGCTTGCTTATGTTTTGAAATTCTGTTTATAGAAAAAAAAGCTTCTCACCTAACAAAATTATTCTGGCTGATTTGTGTAGCCTTGGTACTTTCCAAAGTCAATAGTATCTCTTGAGTGATAATGCCCTCTCGTAATAACATGTACAATTGATGACACTTTTTGAGTACATAAAAAAAGATTGTCCATGTACGATAATAGCGCTTTTGAATTATATAAAATAGATCGTACATTTACGACCTCGGCACTGAAAGAGTTAAGAGGTGGAGTCATGCTTTTTTAAAGTGTTTAATATATTTCTAATAATAGAAAACAAGACCTCTGGCCTTTTCTTTATTTTGTATAAAATCGTATAACAAATGTCGTTGTTAACACAATGAATCTTGGATAAAACTCAATATGTACATATAATGAATAAACTCTGTATTTGTATCATAACATCAGCTCAAAGTATTCTTCTATGAAGTTTGGACGGAATTACATTGTGGACGGAATGTTTAGTTCAGTCCCCTTTAAATATCTTTACTATAAATTTCTGTCCCACTGTCTATAAACTGACAATGATCTTGTGTCAAAAACCCTTCATTCAAACAAATTTGTAGCCGTCCAACCAACTTTAATAAGATGTAATTAGAAACGGACCTATTTGTTGCTAGAAAGTTTTTTAAACAAGTAAATGGATGGATCGGCATCGCTAATAAAAAAACTTGTTTCAAATGTGTAAAAAAAAATCCTCAAATGTTACACTTGTGTCCTCTCATATTTGCAAAAAAAGGACAGAATATGGCAAAAATATTCAAACTTAAAGTTTTATTCTTCGGTTGTTTCTTTTGCAAGCTAGAAGTATAATTACCAAGCAACGGTATCGGCCAGTTTTGAGGCTTATTGTGCTTGAACATTATTACCATTTCAGCGAGTATACAGCTTGTGTTGCCAAACATGTAGCGCACCAAGCTAAATCAATCACAAGAACCACCGCTGCCCTCACAGGTACCCATTTACTCCTGGGTGTGAAGAGAACCTATAGTAGTTAAGTTCCTTGCGCAAGTTTTCTTGATCAGCCACACACCCCAGAACTTGAGTTTGGTGCATTAGACCGCTTAAATGTTTTCTAAGTGAAACCTTCAAAACGTGCTTTCCGATTTCTCACTGGGGAGCAAACTGCTTCTCAAAGCCACATTTTGAAGTTGAAGAATGCCTGCATATCTGGATCCTCCACTGTCTTTCGATTCACTCCAGCATAGACGCTCATCAAGAGCTTGGATTTGAATTTAGCATCCAGGATCTCAACATACCTCTCCAGACATCCTTGGGGGATGAGGGGAGAAGGGGAAAAAAGGTACATTTACAAAAAAGTTATAATATGAAGAACAATAAATCTCATGTAAAATTAGTGAATAACAATGTTAGGACAAAGTTAGTGGTCACTGCACAGTTACAACCATGGTCCCAATTTCATAAAGCTGCTTAAATACAAACAAAATCGCTAAGCACGCAAACATGTTGCTTACCAGAATAAGATTACCAACAAGATATCATATAACAAGTATCATCTTTGACTGGTTTCTTGTATACCGAGTAGTTTTTCTAGCGGAAAGTTGTTAAACCAACTTTTCTGCTTAAATAGTATGAAATTGAGGCCATTTTGGAGGATGGATGCTGTTTGCTGAACATACCAAAGTAAACAGGACTTATTTTTAAACAAGATGTTGATATTGTTGGAATTAGGTTTAGTAGGGAGTTTATCCATGACAAAAGCATTATTCTTTTTAAAGTAGGGTTTAAGTTGGTTTATGGAGTGAAAGATCCTGTCCAGTTTTGACATCTGGCAATGAGTTCCTTTACTGATACATCATCAATTTATGCATAAATTACAGAGTTTTATTCATAATTACAAATTCCAGGAAAACTAGTATATTTTAGATTTGACAACCCAACGTAGAGACCGTAGCGGCTGGAAACGGCTGCAAAATCTGACCTACTGCCACTCAACCAAAAAGGTCATAGCAAAGATCATGACCCAAATTGACATCTTCCAATGTTTCCCATGTTAACTTAGTACCTATGTTTCTATTAACAAAAATATTTCTGTTTTACAGTATTTTTTTTCAGACAGTTGTAAGAGGAAATTGTTTCAAAAAGTCATAAATAAAAAACATGTCTGGGCGTATGGTAAGTATATAGAAATGAATGGTCTCTAAAGGGGAAAGTGCACTATTTTGTTACTTGTACAAGTTACAATGTACGCAAGACAACAATGTTTGAATATGTGTGGGACTCGCTTGCTCTATTTACAAATCACTAAAGTCTGCAGTTTATGAGTTCTTACCGATTCCCATGACCCTCCCCCAGGATATCATGTGTTTTTCCAGCCTGGAGTCGTCAAACTGTTCATGCTTCATCAGAAGCCGTACAACCTCGCCGTGTAGGTATGCATCGTCAAACGAAGACTCCTCAGGAAACGGGAATCGGTCGTAAACATCTACTGCTTTTAAGGGTTCCGTCTTGACCACAAGATCAGCCAGCTCAATGTAAGCATCATGGACCTTGACAATAAATGGCAGGTTGGGGAAGTTTTTTACAGGGATGTTGTCATACAAAAATATCAAATACCAATAACTTTATTTGACAATCTTTGACTGGTTACAGCACCCTCTTATGATGTGAATAGTGAACAGCAGCTAAAAAACTGAATTCAGGGAAACTGAAAGAGGTCCTTTGATTGTTGAAATGAACTGCTTATAGTTGACTTGCTCATGAGTCAACTATTGAATTGAATAGTTCTGCTAAAAAAACCTGATACATATTTGTTTTAATATTTAGGACAGGTGTGTTATAAAGTACATATGGACTGGCATATAACTCAGTCACTAGTGCATGTCTATCGACCCTCAGGCCTGTGAGTGACCAGAAAGAGGGGAAAAAGGACCCTCTTCAGGGCTCCATTCCAAAAGCACTAAGATTCATCTTAAGACGAGCAGTCAGTATCACCATAGTGGTTTGTATTGTGACATCACACTTTGGTTAGCATTAGATTGATGCACAGTTAAGATCAATCTTAGCTCTTTGTTATATCAGCCCCTGGTCACTCACAGTCCCTCGGGGAGATGAGGTGCACTATGTGACCTCATTGCCAGTCCATAATGCGAGTAGCAATAATAATAACACAACATTTGTAAAGCACCATCTATCTATGACAAAGAAAAAATTAAGAAAAGTAAACATTACAAGATAGACCATCAAACTATACAGGGGATGTAATTAAGAGCACACTAAAGAGAGATTTGCACACTAACAAAAAACAAGTAGATAAACACAATATATAGAGTCAGTCATAAGCAATGCCGAACAAATGTGTTTTGAGCAGGCTTTTGAAAATATCCAGAGATTCTGTAGCTCAATGGTACTTAATGGTACAGAGTTCCAGAGTTTGGGAGCGGATACTGAAAAGACACGATCGCCATAGGATGTGGTTGTTTTAGGGACAGTTAGAAGAAGTTTGTTTGTAGATCAAAGATTGCGACTTTGAGTATGAGGTGAGAGAAGTTCCTTAAGATACGGTGGTGCCTTGCCATTCATAGCTTTCCATGCGTGCAATGAAGTTGATTTGACTAACCTGAGAAGCCATTACAATGACATCGTTATACAGCATCTGTGCTTCAGTAGTATCGTCTGCCTCTTTGGCAAGGGCCCTAGCTAGTCCAAGCCGTGCCGGGTACGTGATGCGATTCAATGGAGCATTGCTTGGAACAGGAGCTACCTGCTTGGCTGGTTGTATTATGAGTAGTGAAACAATACAAGGGGTCAGTTTGATGATAAGTCAATATAAAGACAAACTACCGGATGGGTAATTATTGAAAATTATTAGCACCAGTCTGAAAGCTCACTGTTTACAAAGTTCACACTTCTCCTTCACAGAAATGTGTCAAAATTAATGGCTTTGGCAATGGATCCCTGAAAAGGCCTACTCTTCAGCAGCCAGCGGCCATAGTTTCAGCCGAAGCCTGAGGAAACCTGTTAACAAGGATGATTGTTATGTGAACCAGAAACACCTGGGTTAACCCTTACTCTTCCACGATAAGTATTCTGGGTTCTTTTACATGCACTACAAATCCTAGCATGCGTAACCTATGGGTTAATGTCCCATCCAACGGACAAAGCAAATATGGTATCTTGCTCAAGGACAAAAGTCCCATGACTGGGACTCGAACCCACACTCTGCTGATCTGAAACACCAGAGCTTGAGTTTAGTGCTCTCCACTGCTCGGCCACGACATGACATTGATTCAGCTGCAGCCTAATTTTGTCCATCTGAAACACTGCTATAAACAAGAAAATAGCATTTGAAGACCCATTAAATCACCATTGGTTATCTTGATCGCTGAAATCGAAACATGTACGGATGTGCAAAAAATCCCATACAAAATATAAACATCTTTGTTGTTGTTTTCTCTCAAACAGGATCAACAAGAAATTTGTACAGGCTGGTTGTGTGGTGTGTTTGTTGAAAACTAGAGGATGGAAATGAATCTAGTCTTTCAAAACGAGGGCTAGCCTTACTCAAGGCGGTCAAAGTTTTCACTCCAAAAAAGACGCCGTTAAACCAACCCGTAGCTGTGCACTAGCACTGTGCGTAATAATGACTGTGTATCACACAGCGCACGACGCCCGTACTACTACTGTGCGCGGTTCATCCGCAGTCGTATTACTGTGCACATGCGGAGGCCGTTAGAGTCCACGTATACATGCACACACCACGCAAGCACTGCGCTTCACATGTATATGTGCACAAGTACACAACCAGAGCCTGCGCATAGCTAGCTCAGGTTGGGTAGCGCAATGGCGCAATAGCGCAAAGGGAAAACCATCATCAAAAAAACAAATTAATTAATGAAAATAAAACTCCAATGCCTTGGTCAAGGCTAAACAAGGGTCCAATTTCACAGAGCTGCTTAAAAGCAGGCTGAGCAGTTTCCTGATAAGCATCAATATGCAGGAAACCAGTCACAGGAACAGTACATCTGAAATGATACTTTGGTCGGTAACCATATTCTTTTAAGCAACATTGTTTATGCTTATCTACTTTTTGCTCTTAAAGCAGCTCTATGAAACTGGGCACCAGAGCTGCATTATCATTTTTAACCATAAAATTCAACATTAATATCAGGCATAATTTATTGTGCCCCTCAAGAAAGGATAACAAAATGATTTACTAGTCATACCTGAATCAGTAGGCTTGACTTCTGGTGTCTTGGCAGTGGCTGTTCCATTCGTTTTTGCAGGGGTTGCTACCTTGGTTGCACTATTTGATGGGGATACTTTAGAGGCTGCCTTAGCTGGAGTCTTGGCAGCTGCACCTCCACGAGCTGCGGCACCCCCTCTTGCTGGAGTGGAAGATCCCTTGGGTGCAGCGGCCCCTCGTGCTGGGTTGATGAGGTTAAGAAGTAATGAGTTTAAAAATGAATTAAGACATAAATAAATGAAGTCACCCTCTGGTCCTTCCTGTCTCCCTTAATAATTATACATTTTCATGGTTACTCAATTGACATTGACAGCAAAAATCAGAGTTCTCACATTAAAAAAACACCCCAATTACAGAGTTAAACATATTCAGCCTCAGAGAACACCCAGAAAAACAGAATTCTTGTCAATCAATGCAAAGAGAGAATGGTCAATGTAACACGAAAATGCCTAATTGTGATTTCACATAGCAACTCAATAGACTGTTGCATTGGGGGAGAAAGAATCTTTTATTTTAGTACCCTACAGTGTGAGACAAGCACTGTAATACTCCGTGCCGTCCCCACCTAGACCTGCCGATATACATACACAGACATACTACTTGCGTGGGATTCGAACCCACTAGACTACCGAGCGTGTATGCCTGGTGACAAGAGGCGAGTTTGAATCTTATAATCAGTTGCGGGCACCGCGACAATTCAATAGATATAATAACTGTATCGAGGATAAAGAATATATTTGATTTTCATTCTAATTCAATGTGTGGGAAGCACTACTGCATAGCAGCTGGTACAGCAACTTGCATGCACCATGGTCAAGTGGTTAGACTGCTGGACTTGAAATAATAAGGTTGTGGGTTTGCATCCGGCCAAGCTAACCGCTGATTTCACAAAGACTATAATAAACATTGCCGTTTAGTTACTGAATCACAATTAATTGATTTGTGCAATTCATAATCATTGACGTTAAGCCAATGTTGGTATGTGAAAGATTGGCTGCTACCAGCTTGGCATTTATACCATCCTTGTGGGAACTTTGCTAAGTTCCCATATTGGGAAGATCATCTAAACAAACAGATGGACAAACAAACAAACCCTACCTGCCCCCCTGGATGCCCCCCTTGCTGCCGCACCCCTTGTAGTTGCTCCTCCTCTGGCAGGTGCACCCCTTGTGGGGGCAGTGCTTGCCCCTCTCCCTCTTGCTGCAGGTGCTTTACCCGCTGGTGCCTTAGTGGCTCCTGCTGCAGGTGTTTTGGCTTTCTCAGCTGCTGCTTTCTTGACATCCTCTTCTTTAAGTTTGTTCTGCCACCAAGCTTGCTCTGCAATCAATGCCAGAAAAATATTTTAGGAAAATGTCCAATGATAAATAAATAATGGCTATTTCTTTACATCTTTTCTTTTATTTTATGACCTTACCTTTAAAATATCCAATCATAAATTCAAAAGAATTATTTTTAAATAATCTTTAAACAAAATTGCTTGTTTTTCATGAAATAAAATTCTACGATTTCTACTTTTTAAATTCAAAAGAAAGGGATGCTGAATAACAATGGGAGGTAATCACCAAACTTTCAAAAATAGTAAAAGAGGAACTAATGTCTATCCAGCTTCTGGATGACAGGTTAGTATTTAGACTGTCTTGTTTGTTTTTCATGAAGAATTTGCAAAAAAAGTGATTTGCAAATGGTTTGGTGATCTATGATACAGTAGCATGATGTTTATAGTAGAAGATTATATTAAGGGAATAAAAGAGTGGCAATGAGGTCTTAAACGGCAGTTTAAAACTGGTAGGGTCGTGGCCGTGTGATCTCAGTCCTTTATCACACAGCCTTTCAAGACCAAGTTACTAAATTCTTTTATAAAAAGCGTTAAAATATTGGAAAATCTGGAAACTTTTCTGGAAATTTTCAATCCCTGTCACAACAGCAGGCTCCGTTTCACAAAGGGTCAAATTGCATGCGACACTCAAGCGCTTACTAACAGATTTTACAATGCGTACCGGTATGTATTGACTGTGTTGCATGTGAATTAGCGCCCATATAAGTTTGCCTGCCACACCTATGTTTGAATACTCCTGACTGTGTTTATATCACATGTTTAAACATGGCCACGTGATCTCCTCTTGACCAATCAGAATAGATAAACCTTCCAGGGTATTTATGAATATGTATTTACAGCATACATATTGTTGCGTGTCGTTGCCAAGCGGTTTAATTCACCAGACCCAAGCTCTGGTGACGTCAGCAGCAAAGTATCCCAGTCATGACACTTGTGTCCTTGAGCAAGGCACTTAACCATAATTGCATCGTAAAAAGTTGGAAAGGTAGTGCATTCTGCTCTACTAGCCAGGCTCCTAGAAGTGGCCTTACGTGGCCTTGTAATGTTAGGCGATCTCTCATTATAAAAATAAAATAAAACAAATAAAAAATAAAGCAATCAGTTGACCTCACCCTTGAGTTTTTCCGGAATGTCTCTGCCAGTGATGGCTTTGCCCTCCTGTGCTATACTAGCTCGGTATGACAGTCTAGCGTCAACCAGTGCCTTCTTGCCAGACTCTGATGCTGGATCGTTATCATACATAGCAAGCTGTGAGTTGCCAAGTTGACACAAGGTTTGGCTGGATGTAGGCTGGGCTATCACACCCTTTTGGCAGGTCTGTAAACAAAATGAAAAACAAATAGTTCTTTCTGTACTCACTGTTGTAAATAAGTTAATTAAAATTATCACTTCATGCACAAATTTGAAGAGTTATCAAATGGTGAAATGGGCCAATCCTAAATTTGTTTGAAAAATTATTAACTGCTGTAAAACCAACAAATCGTTGGTTCAGAACTATAAGGTCATTAGTGCAGTTTGTATGGATTTCATAAAATTGATTCTTATGGATATAAAATTGCAATGAATGACCTTATAGCACTGAGCCGACAAACTGAAGGTTTAATGTAAAATGCACAATGATATTGGACTTAAAATAACTGAAATGTTTCAGAAATTAATCTGTCATAAAGACTCCATTTTCGAAACAAAACATGAGCAAAACTTCTTTGTTTTTTGAGCAGTTTTTATCTCATTCTTCAACTAATCAGAAAGAAAATAAGAGTAGAGCTCGAGAAACAGTGAACACAACCCAGATGCAAATTATCTGCACAATATTGAAATTAAATTAATTATTAATAAATAAAAAAAATTGTATTTTGTTCTTTAGTTTTGTATTTCAGTATCCAACTGGTGAATAACCAAAATATAGTTCTTTATCACCGATGTAATTAATACATCAATTAAAATTTATGAGCATTAGAATTTTTTTTTTTGCAATACTTTGAAAAAAGGCAACTGTATGCCTGGTTGTGTTGTGTGGTGTGTTGTGGCCGGACGGTCAAGCACACTGGACTCAAGCTCTGGTGTTTCTGTTCAGCAGAGTGTGGGTTCGAGTCCCTGTCTTGACACTTGTGTCCTTAAGCAAGACACTTAACCATTATTGCTTGGTCCTTCGGATGGGACGTAAAGTCTTTGGTCCTATGTGTTGTGTAATGCACATAAACGAACCCAGCACACTTATAGTTAGAGTTGGGGTTCCCCCAGTGCTTTCCAGTGGTATGATCGGCTGCAGATTGTGCCACAGCACCTTGTAAACCATTTATAATAATAATAATATAAAAAAAATAATAACATTTATAAAGTGCCTTTTACAAAGGTTTCAAGGCGCTGTACAAAAACAATGAATAAACACAAATTTTAGTAACTTAGAATAAAAGCAAATGAGTTTTTAACATGGCTTTGAAGGTTTCAAGAGATGATGCCCGACGGATGTGAAGAGGGAGATTGTTCCATAATGTCGGTGCACTGACTGTGAATGCTCGTTGGCCGTACTGTGTATAAGTGCGGGGTGCAGGTGACAAGCACAAATGAGAACTAGAAGAAGAACGAAGATTGCGAGAACTGTGGGGTTTAGTAGAAATAAGGTTCTGAAGATAAGTAGGAGCTAGATCATTCCTGACTTTATAAACAAGGAGGAGGACTTTGAATTGGATGCGTTTGTTAATGGGAAGCCAGTGGAGAATTGAAGGACCGGTGTGATGTGCTCTCGGAATTTTGCTCGGACAATTAAGCGTGCTGCACTGTTTTGGATGCGTTGGAGGGGAAAGGTGGATGTTGCAGGTAATCCATATAGGAGGCTGTTACAATAATCCAACTGTGAAGACACAAAAGCGTGGACAAGGCGTTCAGTTGAGTACTGGTCAAGATAGCGGCGCAATCTGCCGATTTTGTAGATCCCATAAGATGCAACACGACATACATTACGAATGTGCTTTGTAAATAAATGGGTCTTATAATTCAAACATATGTGACCTGCTCTATCGAATTGAGGAATGTCTCGGAAATTTAGAAAATTGAGTTATGCACACAATATTAACAAGCAACTCACTGGCTTTCCATCAATACCATTATTATTTCTGTAGCTTATTCCAGTCCGAAGTTATCGGGTAATGAAGAAAGTCTACAAGACAAGGCCACTTCCATTTTGTTATGATGTGTTTATTTAGATAATCGTTATTAACAAAAGCTAGCTATTGTAGCTACGCGTACAAACATGCTCAAGAAAACATACTTTTTGTGGATTTTTTCATCTTTTCAATTAAAGGTAAGATCACGACAAGAAAGATCAAGTTTTGTTTATTCTAATACCACCGAAATCACGGAATCGGATTTTTATTTTTTTTCATGATTTTCGATTGTCAACAACTTTTGTATGGCGATTTACACGAAAACGTGATTTCCGAGACATTCCTCATTTCGATAGATCGGGTCACATATAGCTCCACACTTTGTAGAAAAACTAATGATCGCTTTGACACTCACTCGAATGTTATAAAGCATACTATAAGAAATGCCTATTACTATTATTTTTAATCAAGATACGATACCTTCTCCTGCAACTGGAGTATTTCAATGCTTTGGGGTAGTGATGAACATCTTATGAGAGCAGTGACTTGCTGGCATCGTTGAGCAATCCAAGATGTATTCCCTGGATTGGTTTCTTGAAGCATCTCAAGGAGATTGGAGTGACAATCCAAGAGGATCCACTCCAACGATTGATAAGTGTCACCTCGAGACACCAGTGAGCACAGGTTTTGGGACGCAAGTAACGCTGTACTGTAGTGGCAACAAAATGAAAAGCAAACCAAATAAAGAGCAAAACAAAAATCCAACTGTAAATAACAATAATGCTGTTTCCATGCAGTCTAGCTGTCTTCAGAATGGTTGTTTGAGTTCATACCTGGGCCCAATTTGATAGAGCTTCTGAAGCACAAACAGAAGCTAAGCACAAAACAACTTTAGTTTACCAGCCAAAATGTAAGCGCATTGATACGTTATTGTAAAAGGCGCTATATAAGAACTAGTTTTTATTATTATTATTATTATTATTAAAATACTATTTCACATGTACAATTGTGAATATTTGTCTGCTAAATTGTGCTAAGCAGAAATTTGTTAAGTGATATTTTCTGCTTAAGGTGCTCTTGAACCTTTAAGGTGGCCCCTGGCCGGTCTATTTTAGTTCTTTTATTTTTTAGTTATCAATACATGGCTAAAATAAAACAAATAAACATATGGGTTTTGAGGCATATGGTGAGGTATCAAAGTATATATGTTTGCATATATCTACTTTGCGATATCTACTTTGTATATATCTATATATCTATCTACATTTTTTCTTTGAGAACTTGTCTTGCTAATTATTCTTCTATCGCAGAGTAGATTTGGCATTTCAGAGTAGATTTTGGTATTCGGGAGACTACTTAGTTCCAAAATTAACTGTCCTGCTTATTAAGTATAACCTGGGTATGTAGAAATATGGCCTAGGAAAACCCTCCCCAGGCAGTAGTTAATAAGCAGGACAGCCCTTTTCAGAACTAATTAAGTAGTCTCCCGATTTCTGAAGTCTACTCTGTGGCAGTAGAATAAATTTGTAAGGCAAAATCTCAAGAACAAATCTACACAGCAAAGTAGTTACATAAAAATGGTGTTACCGCAAACTGAATATACAACAACAAAGAAAACTAAATCAAAATCCCCAGATAACTTAATCATGGACAATCAGGGGTTTATCCCTGTGCCCTTTTATGCATTCATCTCTACATCTGAAATCCTCAGGCTTTGAGGCACCTTTGGTTTCATCCCCAACAAGATAATTACTATTCAATCCTTGTTTATATTTTAAACACATCCACACTTGAAGTGTTTACCATATTAAAATCAATAAAATTGTCCCCAAAGAGGGTAAAACTTTGCTTTTGTTCACTGTATCTGAAAAGAAGCATTTAAAGTACATACCTGTGAAATACATTCCGTGCTGCCATTTTCTTTGGTAGTTGTGATTTCTTAAGAAGTCCTCCCAGTGTGACACACCCACGATAGAGTTGGATGTTGGTGGATCGCCATAGATCCTCAGAATGCAGAGGAAGGTCAACAACGCTGTGTGAATATCAAAATATCAGATTATCAGTATGTTGGGATTTGTTGTACAACATACTCTGATTGTTTCACCTGTGACAACATTTAACATCTCCAATGTGACCAACAAGCAATTTGAAAGAAATGAACTGATATATACTATGATGTAAAATTGAATTATGTAGAGTTAAGTGACCACACCCACCTATCTGAATCGGACTCCGCCCTGACTGCCACATCCTGCAGAAGGTACATCCATCCATCGTGGAGATAGGTGATGGCTTCTTTAGCCCGAACTCCGACTCCTCCTTTCTGCTGAGCCAGAGCAAGGCCAAGGTAAAATCTAAGTGAACCAAACAGGGATAAAGAAGTTATCTTTCTGTATTTACACAAATTTAAATAAGAACTCAGACTGGCTCAGAAATTAAATTGCAAAAGCCATCGTCATGCCACCCACCCCTTGTCATGTCAGATTAGGCAGTTTAAAAAGGCAACCAGTTCAAGGCATAAATGTTTAAGTTGTAACATTAAGTTTCTTTGGGATAGTGAGTTACAGGGGTAATGATAATTTAAGGTGCTTAGAAGGGGACTAGCTACTTGGCTTGAAAAGGTGCATGATAAATACATTGTCACAGCTAACTCTTTTAGTGCAGCCATGACCGAAAGACTGTAAATGGCACAACAATAATGGATGCACGCGGACGCACTCAATATTATATTTACAAAACTATTTACAAGATGTTATTTACAAAACTCATTTTGGTGCAATTCCCATTGGAATCATTCTTGACAATCTACTTCTAGTCAAATATTTCCTGTGAATTTATAATTCCAGTGACTACTCCTTGTGACTTCACATTATTATAATAATAATTTCTTATATAGAGCTTTATCTATGGGCCTCTCAAAGTGCTTAATATTTTCAGAGAGGTACACTATACATTGCCTGGTTGAAGAAAAATGACTGCATTATCAAAAGTAGCAAAGGGATAAACCTAAACACGCAAGTTAAATCAAGACCCCAAAAAGAGGGAAAAACCAAATGAGCCCCTGCTACCCACCTTGCAGTAGTTAGATTGGGTTTCAATCCCACCGCTAGTTGCAGTCTCATCAAGGCCTCATCAGGTTTGCCTTGTAGGAGAAGAAGACGACCCACATGGACATTGTAGACGGCATTGTTCTGATCAAGGGACAGGGCATCAAGGTATTTCAGGTAAGCTTGCCCAAGGGGCGTCTCTTGATCAGAGGCTGCCTGAGCTGCCCGACCATCCTGCGTAGAGAGAGAGAGAGAGAGAGAAAAAAAAATAATGATAATTTTTATTTGGTGGGACATTTTCCCCTTTTATTGCAGCCTCCTCAGAGTGATAAACAAAAATTCAAAGCAGTAAGCAATTTTTTTCTAAAATCAAACTTAAATCAAACAAATAATAATGTACATTATGAACCCATTTGTAATTGTTATCCTTTTTTCCCCTGTGTGTCTGAACCTTTTAAAAATATTTTTATCGGCAGACTGAACCAGACTGAACATGTTTTGCTTTTAACAACCCTGGCTTTACCTGGAGAGCTTGTTTAGACTTCCAGATATACAACCCCTGGACGTAGTCCGCTTTTCCCGACTGCCCAGAATCCAAGAGGAACTTGTACTCTTCATCAATGGCTTGTAGTTGTCGAGCCAGAGGAGCATTGGATCCCGCCCCTCGTTGTACGCAGATAGCCTGGATGTCATCCTCTTTGCTGCTCTCTTTGGCATCCAGGCTAAGGGAAGCCATTCCCAAGCCAACATCTTCTTCCTACAAATAGAGTTTTTTACATGATTCTATTAATATAGGTTTTAAGGCATCGTATGGGGGGGATATCAATGTATATTTGGTTTGCAGTAAAAAGATGTGTATACACATCTACTTTGCTTTGTAGATTGTTCTTTGAGAATTTGTCTTGCCATTTATTCTACTGACACGGAGTAGATTTCAGAATTCTGGAGACTTCTTAGTTCTGAAAAGAACTGTCCTGCTTGTTAAGTACTACCTGGGGAGTTAGAAAATCGGCCGGGACTACTACTTTTGCTGAGGGGACTTCTCGTTATTAACGTCACTGCTGCGGGGTGAGTTATTAATTGGTCTCAACGTCTCAAACTATCTATTGGTAGTATGTTAGGAAGCCACTTCTCCAAAAAGGTATGTCAGCAGGCCTGGAATTTCATCTTTGAGAGGGCAAGGTCATTTTCATTGGAAAATTTGAAAAAAAGGAAAGTCTATGGGAAACTTCTGAAAGGGCATCGAGGCCAAGACCAGGGGCAAGAGAGGCCAAGGCCTCCGTGGCCTCTGTGTAATTCCAGGCCTATGTCAGTTTATTAAACTTGATACCAGCCTTTAATAGAGATGATAATAATCTTAAAACTTTCCCCTGGCCCCCCCAAAAAAAGAAAGAAAGAAACCCACCAAAACAAAAACAAGCGTTCCAAGAGTTTATGATACCTAGTTTCAAAATAATCACTTAGTTTGAAAAATTATACTTACCTTTTTTCCCATTGAACAAAATCTTACTCCAAATATTTGTACACACAAAAGGTATGGGAAGACCTTCACATTATTCCTTAACAATTTCCATAGTGCAACTTCAAACATTCTCAGTTAAAATACCCTACTTTTGAAATGCTTGCATTTCATTTTCTTGTAAGGGGTTCAAATGCTGCTGCACATACCTCCGTCTTGTAGCCGAACATATCTTGTGCATAATAATGCTCCTCTAACACGAGTCCCAACTGGTAATGATGACTGGCCTGTTTAGGACTCTGCTTCATGGCTAGAGCTAGATTGACGGCAGCTACTTGCAGATAATCCAATGGAGATTTCCCGCCTTGGATCCTGCCTGCCTGACCTGATAGAGAAAACAAAGAACAAAGTTTATATCACAACTCCAGTTGATTATCAATTATGTTCGACTAAAATGCTGCCACATGTTGTTCACCAACCCTCGTACTGTCTGACCATTTAATATCATCTATTCATTGCTGTTCTTGTCCATAATGTTCCTGCATACTATCTTATTGCCACCCTTTATCTTCTTCTTTGTCTGTTATTTCTCTTTCTCCCTGTTCTTGGATGCCACTCCATTAGTCTCGTGGTCCATCTGTTGTCTGTTCTTCGGGCAAAGTTCAAGGTTCATTTATTTTCCACAGTATCAAAGCAAAAATACATTATCACTCAAAAGAGATCAGTACAAAGAATACAACTTTATAGTATAGATTTCAAGAACTAGATGGAAACAAATATGACATTGCAGAGGGATCCATTTTACAAGCAGAGCTTTTAGGCCATGGTCCGTAAAGACATGCATTTGAATTGAGACAGAGAATATATATCAAGTGAACCAAGGAGGTCTGTGGTCGAGTCGAGCCACTAATAAGGAACAAAATATAATAATAGGTCTCAATGCACAAGCAGGTACTCGAAAAAGAAATAGTAGACACTATAAAACAAATAGAGGAATGTGTCGAGCCCATCTCCATTTAGCTTGTTTTATTGTCCTTATGATGTCTCTAATTCAGTTTTCTTTAGTCCTTCCGTACATTGACAACATCTGATTGAGAAGTGAACCATTTGTCCCTCTATTGCTCTTTGTGCTGCATCCGGTTTTGTTGTTGTCCATTTGTCTACCCCACATGTCATTGCAGGGGTCGAAATCAAACTACATTGCTCACTAGCCGGCAGGGACAGTAGAAAAAAAAAATTACTGGCCCGCCAGAAAATTTGGTGGCCCAATACCATTTTGTAATTTTATTTAAAACTCGATCAGCATCACTTTCGGGCAGTGAACATCGCGCGCGCAGTCAGTGCACATGTATTTTAACAACCAACATTATATTTTCCAAAACAGATGGGAGTTTTTTTAAATAAGTATGTATTGTACAATATTTAACTTTCTAAAGTAAAAGGCCCCCAACAAAATTCTTTTTCATGGTTATACGACCGACCCTAACTTCGCGTCGTGTCGTGTTTCCTACAAAAGTACCCAGCGAAAAAATACCCACAATTCAAAGCACAGCGCGCACATGTGTACACAATGACCAAACTTACAGAGCGCAATCTGAATATTGCGCAAACTTTTGCTTGATAGGCAAATAGAGCTACCAATTCTGCATAGCGCAAACTGATGATTGTGCAAGAGTTTGTCCAATGCATTGTGCAAATTCGTTGATTGCGCTCTACAGATAACGAGCGTGAACTCATCAGAAGTCGTAAGCGGACGATTTGGGCATCCTTTTAGCCGAAAAATATATTTTTTGGAAATATATCTGACACAATCATACCTCCATACTAACCAGCAACATCTCCTGCATACCTCATGTGAGTTTAAAGTATACTGAAGAGGTCTTCGATGGATCCGGAGCAGTTTTGTTCACTCGCTATTTAGGAAAATTTTCCACTGTCCCACCGGGCTATCGTTTTTGGGGTAATCGGTGGCCCAGAGATATTTTCACTGGTCTCGGGCTATCGGGCCACCGTTAATTTCGACTCCTGCATTGCTGGTAACACACACTAATCAAATACCCTCCTCCAGGGAAGTATCCAGTGTTCTTCCTTAACAGTGGTCCACTGGATAAATGCAAGTCAAAAAACATGAGCACCAGTCAAAGTTTTCTTCAAGTGGTCTGGCTGAATAGTTCAGTGTTGAAAAGTATCCCTAATATGCACTAGTGAAAATCTGGGGGGACTAGTGAAATGACAAGCTAATTGGTCCTGCTGGTTAGTAACTAAATAAGTTCAGAGTGAACCCACACAGCATTCGTCAAATTAATGTTTTTGAATCAAAGCAGAATGATACTGAGAGCTATACTCTTACATCAGCGAGATGAAAGCGTCTTTACTGACCTTGTTTTGGCAGACTCTTCCTGTAGAGTTCAATCTGCTTCTTAGCCTCTTCTTCGCTGCCAGATCCTCCAGTCTGATGAAGTCTCTTCTCCCAAGAATGATCCTGAGACACATAAACATAAACACATTAATCGATCTCCAGTGACTCTACAAATAAGAGAAAACCAAAACAGTGACTTTCAGACACAGATTTGATACAAGAGTTTTACACAGTGTGGCATGTCAGGGCCGAGGGGTCAAGCACACTTGACTCAAGCTCTGGTGTTTCTGATCAGTACCGGTCTTGACAATGTGTGTCCTTGGGGTTAGGGTTAAGGTTAACCACTTTTGCTTTGTCGGATGGGGCGTAAAGCCGTAGGTCCCATGTGTTGTGTAATGCATTCAGTAAAAGAACTGAGTTACACTTGTCACTTGGAGAAGGGGTTTGCCGAGGTGTTTCTGGCAGTGGCTGCTGGATGCGCCGCAGCACCTTGTAAACCCTTTATAAGGTGCTACATAAGTCGGTCTTATAATTCTAAAATCTCAAAAACCTGTCTTAAATGTTTCTCTTTGTTCAAGTGCCACGAGTACCTAATTATTTGTAGATATATGTGAACCGAGCCGAAGGCAACATCCTTAAATGCACAGCAATGACCCTGCAAGGTTTTAAACAGCCATTTAAAATTGAGTCCATCGCTCTTATATTCCCATTCATAAATGCCCTCAATAGTGTAGGAAATCTGTAAAAATTATCTGTTGTAAATTTACAATTCCCGTTCTCAGGCCCTGTATCGCGAACGGTCAAATAGCATACGACGCCGCTCAACAGTTGTGCCTACGTGAGCATAGTAAGAGATTTTACATTGAGTATGTATTGATTGCGTTAAACGTAAATTAGCACCGAAACATGTATGTTTAAACATCTTTTACCATGACTTACTACATGTTTAAACACGGCCACATGACCTCCTCCCAATCAGAGCGGATAAACTGTCTGGGGTGTTTATGAATAACAAATAATCATATTAGAGTAACATTTAGGGGTTTTACCTTAATTGAGTGTTTGATGTCTCTATCTGAGTGCTTACTGGTACACAAGTTGGCTTTATGCCAGTCACTTTCACCCTTCAAAACCTTCCTGCTGCAATCCCCACATGTGTCTGCTTCTCCCTAAAAAATTCATTCAAAATTGTTTAAATACCACGATAATAAACTCTATTAGTAGTATAAGTTGTATAAGACCCCAATCCTGTTGATAAGCCATTGTGCACATCTGCTGAAGCACAAAGTTTTTGCCCCTTCCGGCTCTAAACTTGGCTTTTGTTCAATTTTTTGTGTGTAATTTTTACCAAAAATCACCCATTTCATCGTTCAAAGAAACTTATGATTCTGAGAAAACCTTGAGTCTTTGAAGAATGCATGTAAAAGCCAAGTCCAGTTATTGAACTTTTCTTACATAAATCCTCATACAAAAACTAGCTCAATGCAATGGGCTTCTGGTAATCAGTGGAGCCAGTTTGTGTGAAGTGGGCGTGGCTTACAGTGGAAATACATCACACTTACAAACAGGACAGCTATTGTTTGAGCAATTAAGGAACAAAAACCAAATGCTGACGTTGCTTTTGTTTCTATTCAGCTATGGTTTAATTAGTTATGTGCAATGTAGCGAAAAAACCAACAAAAACATAAAACGATTTCTCGACAAGATTTGGGACCTACAAATGTTTGTGAACTCATTCTAATCACATAGAGCCGTTTAAGCACACCAACATAGCAAATCACAGCAAAATTCTGCTTACCAGCATGACCAGAATAAGGTTACCAGCCAAATTACCATGTAACACATGCTGTTTGTGACTTGTATCCTACTCATTTTTGCATAGCAATCTTTTCGCAATCTTTTAGCAATCTTTTCTGTTCAAGAAGCTCTAAGAAATTGGGCCCAGGAATAATTATTAAAAAAATTCCTGACAAAATCTTTGCCGACCATTTGACAAGTTACGAAAGTTACAGGGAGGGTATTCCTTTGGTAATTACTCCCCAAATTAACAAGCATAAAAACTTACTTGATAAGAAACACTGCAGCAGTTGATAATGTGTAACAATTTGAGAAACATTTCTCTTGAAAGGAATTTGGTTTAAGAGAGAGGGATTCAAAAACATTTCAACCTGAGAACTGTTTCTGTTTCTTAGATTGTGTATTCGAATTACAGGCTATTCCTCCTGATGGATCTAACCAATCCAGATTTTCGGCGATATTTCAAAAATACTATCACCTTTTGAAATTCTATGTCCACAGCTTGGGTGAAATGAGCATGACCAATCCACTTTTGTCAAGCATATTATAGCATATACTTACAGGCACTTCTGTATCAGTCTTTGGTTTGTGGGTGCAACTTTTCACATGGCAGCCAAGTTCAGACAATTTGACTTGTGACTCGCATCCTGTAAAAAAAACCAAAAAACTCATATTTTGCATCAGGTCTGTTAATCACCGAGTAAATGTGAACATGGAAAAGTTAATTTTATTGTTGCATTATTATTATTATTATTTGTGTTTTAACCATACACCAATGTGTGACAAGCACTGTATACTCAGTACTTTCAGAGTCCTGCACACAAAATTCTACGAGCTACTTGGGTGGGATTTGAACCCAAGACCCCCGCACATAGGTGTAAGAGGTAAATAAATTACATCAAATAAAATGGTTTGTTATAGAAATTCTCCATGTCATTTGAGTTTTTAAAGATTTTATTCACTCAATTTATCTGTGTGCTTTTTCTGTACCCCTTGTTCATCCCTTGGTTTTTATCTGTGTGCTTTCTGCCTCTATCTCTTTTCATTTCTTTCCACTTCACTGCTTCTGTTACACTCTACTGTTTATGTGTGTTGTGTTGTCATTTTAGCCTCAGAAAAAGACTAAGCTAGGGTCAAAACGTCAGGCCATTAAGTTTAACTTTTAAAAAGTTATCTTTAGCAAATTTTTAAAATACCTAGAAAGCTGCAAAGGCCTTCGAGAAAGACACTGCTAGGGTCAAAACGTCAGGCCACTAACTAATTTTGGCATTTATACCACAGGTCCTTTTGGTTGGTAAGCAGTTTGCAACAGCTAATTCTATTTTCTCTTACCTAGAAAGCTGTACGGGCATTTCACAATGGCTCCAGAGATCTCCTTATCTAGCGCCCTCTCTGTGACCTTCCACTCAGGATCAAGGGGAGTGGCATCCAACGGATCCTGCTTTGAGGTCTTGGTGAATTCATCTATGATGGGTTCGCTGAAGACATGCTTAGGATCTGAGCCAGATACACTTACGGGACGGTAGAGGGGCGCTAAGGTGATGGGACATTCAAATTTCAGGGCTTGGTTTAGATCAACAAAGGTAACCGCTTGACTGAACCAGTTTCTGATGACACTGACTGAGTAGACCTGGAATAAGATCACACTATAATTAAAACTATTTCAAACCCTCCTATGTGTTCTATGATTTATCAGTACGCTGACCACTGAAGGGATTGTGTTTGGTACAACAACAGCTAGGCACAGAACCTCATCTGTGTACAAGGTAGATGCAATAGCACTCTGCACTAATGATGTCACTTTTGCTCAAAATACTTGTATAAATTATGTCAAACAAACATTCCACTACAGCTCTCACGCGATCACCATATCGGCATGCCAGACTACAGTAGCTGCAGTCTGTATCAGTGTCGATAGTTGTCCGAGATCTTGATACTGAGCTTCATTTTTTAGCATTAGTGCAGAGTGCTATTCCACATTATATCATGATGCAGTGTTGTAGTCGAGACCTTGACATCCGAGACAAAGACCAGTCCTCCCGAAACAACAACAGATTTTCAAAGATCAAGACTATGCGAGACCGAAACTGAGACCGAGACTGCAAACAAAAAAAGATCTTGAGACAGCCTGGAGACATACAACACTGTCATATTGCATGCTGGTATAGTGCATCTATCATCCAAAACCATGCTGATGATATTGAATGGTCAGATAGTAGGAGGGTTAGTTATGATAATTCTGAATTCATTATGAACATTAAGAGAACTCTCACTGTCATGCCACACCAATTTAATTTTTTTCAATTTAGTTTTCTGATGCTATTCATACTCACAAATTCTAAGTGTTAACTTTTTGCAAGAATTTAAGAATAATTTTAATTCACAAAGTACAACCTCTTTTCAACTAACATTTTAAATATTTAAATTTTACCAATAAGAAAATCCTGTACATTTGTCATATTGTGGGCAAGTTGGCAGTAATTATTTGACATGTTAAATGCAATTCTGAAAAGTTTTTGGCAAGAAGTTAGAACAGCACAACCAATGATTCTAAATGTGTTCTTCCAATTGGTGATTGCTAAGAAGAAAATTGAGACTAAAATGAAATCAAATTGAAAAATTAAAATGTTAAAATTCTGACCTGCTTATTTGACCCATCAACTGAAGTGACCTCAATGCTGACCTCTGTCTGCCCAATATTGAGGATGACCTCTGACCCTGGCTCTGACCCACACACTTTGACCCCTGTCTTCTTATCAGGAACAATAGGGGTCACAGTAATAGTTGGAGTGGAGCTTGGAACTGCACCTTTGTGACATAAAATATTCATAAAAAACACATGTTTTAAGACTGATGTGTATCAAAAGATCTAGGCTATACTTTTTGGCAAGTTGTCCAATTGAAAGTTTTTGGGAGTTTTTCCATGATTGAGCCTGTGAGAGACGTTTGTATCAAACATCTGCAAATTCCACTTGGCTTTGTTACAATGATAAAACAGAAATGTTATACATCAACAACGTTTCAAGATATTACCATGACTATTATTATTATTATTATTATTATTATATCTTTCTGGTAATTAAAGTCAAGGGATCCTCAAAAGCGACTAGCACTGCTGACACGCAGGCCTGAAGACACCTGGTGTAGAAAGAAGAAATGTCAGTTTTAGATGCAAGAAGAAAACACTAAATAAGGAAAAACCCACACAATCAGGTTGGGACTGAAAACTGAATCCCCAAGGCTCCTACCCGGGATTCGAATCGGGGTCTACAGAGGTGAAAGTCAGGGAAGAAACTGCACAGCTGAACTGAAGGCCTGGTGAGATATCAATCAATTTAAAACCATATTTCACCAAAAATGTAATGTAAAAGAAGCTGAAAGAAATTTCCTCCTAGGCTCATAGATACTGCATCCTAAAAAAACTTAACTAAAACGAAAATTGTTCCATCTGACATTTTATTAATATTTGTCACTAAATAAGGATAAAATAATTTATTGTAATCTTCTTACAATGCAACAAGCTGATAAAGCTTTCTTGGCCTAATATTTCGATAAAGTCAGGATAGATTTGCAGCTTTTTTACGACCTAGATATTTATTTCTACACATTTGAATGGTAACTAGGTTTCTTACTTACAGATATACTCCAAAACGTCGCAGCTAAACTCTGGCTGTAAAGCACCACTGGATACTTTGATTCCTGTCAAAGAAGCGTCACGAGCTGAAAGTCTCTTTGCGTTTATCTTGTAGAGTTTGGTAGTACCATCTTCAGCTGACACCTCAATCTTGATGGCAGTGACATCCCCCTCTTTAAGTGGTAGAGTCCTCTCTCCACCACTTCCCTGTTTAATAGTAGTCAAATTTTTTAATAAATCTGGTTAATACTAGAGTCCTAGACCCAAACTGGGGTGCTGTACTTGTTTTTTCGAAATGTTTACATCTGCGGTTGTACCGCAGATGTCAAAATTTCGAAAAACAAGTACAGCGCCCCAGTTACTGGGTCTAGTTAATACCTATTTTCACACGATTTCTGTCTGTTGTAAAACTGACATAATGGCTACTTCTTAACTTCATTTGTCTTTGTTAATCTGTATTGTTTAGACATTTTCATGAAGTATGGAAATAAATCATTAAATGTGAGTTTGGAATTGAACAGAAGAAAAAAAGCAGAATGTCACTTTTAAACTAGGTGGTATAAACAGTAACTGGGGCGCTGTACTCCTTTTTTGAAATGTTGACTTACAATACAATTACAAGTTACATTACAACCTTAAAAGTAAAAATTTCAAAAAGAGGATTTTACACTGCCCTAGCCCCACGCACTTGTGTGGCCAGGATTTAGTTGCGATAATCGTAACCATCCATCCTCCCAATGGTCTGGAGGGGATGGAGGGTTACGATTATCGCAACTAGCCAGGATTCAGCTTGGCCACACAAGCTTAGTGGGGCTAACACTGCCCCAGTTACTGGCAGCATGGAACGGAAGAAAGAACCAAGTCTTACCAAAATTTGATAAGATGCATTACTGTCACTTGTTAAACAGTCGACTGTCAACTTCTCCACATCACATGGAAGGGTTACCCCATATTCTGTTGTATTGACATGGAATTTAGTGCTTAGCACACCCGGTTTTATTGACAACTTTTCCAAATCAGCATTGTCCATTTTTGCAGAATATTGTCCCTGTCAGTTCAGTAATCACTTTCACAGGAGGCTCCCTGTCTGTCTGTGTGTATGCACTCCCCTGCGGTCTCCCCCTCTCTCACACCTCTTTAGAGTCGGTCTTGAGACTGAGACTGGAGTGTTGATCTCTCTTTCATGTCTTTGCTTGGTGGATGAATCGAGTGGCCATGGCATAGCGTCCCTAGCACCGGGTCATATATTGAGCGCTTGAGGGCGCCATCACTACTACATGCGATAAAAGTTGGAACGCTTTGGGAAAAAAGAGTCCATCATTTGCGTTTATTTCATTCTCCAATTACTTCGGATTATTGTTGAAAAGGCAGTTCATAAACTATGTCTGTGTTTGTGAGAACATTTAGAGGTCACACTCTGTGCCTTGATCATGATGCTTGCAGTAACAGTGGAGAAAATCTGAAAATAAAAATAAGTGAATTAGAGGTAATGTACAAAACGTATTGGCAGTTAACCACAGTGCATGGTCGGTGTGTTTTGGTTTTATTTTTTGCGCAATCCATAAGTATAACTACGTGTACTGTGCAGTTCTCCAAGCCCAACTTTGCGCAAATTAGAAATACTTCAAATTAAAAAATGTGTAGTAAAGTTGTTCTATGTATTTGTACAAAATAAGATAACTTTTAACTTTATTCAGAGTTTATATGTAAACTTTATTAATACCAGTCCTTTCTTTACTTTAGTCTTATTAGTCAGTGAAAGTCTTAATTTATTGCAAGTTAATTTATGAATGATTGACATAAATTTGAATTTGAAAGATTTTTTGTTGAGGCAAGCACTCCCGATCCAGCATGCAGTAGACATGGAAATTTGGTAGGTATTTTACAGGCAATGGGTCACGAGTGTAGCAATAGCTGACATTATGATTACAAAATTTATTATCCACATCCTGCTGGAAGCCTACTCCTAGAACTATGAGGTTCGATCCGCTATCGTCTCCACTACTAGCCTAGTTCGATCCGCTATCGTCTCCACTACCGGTAGTGGAGACGATAGCGGATCGAACCTCATAGTTCTAGGAAGGAGTACTAGCCCCACTTTTGTGGCCAAGGCCTCTCTGAACTGAATCCTTGGTTACTCCTCAGGACCCATTTTTTCTTAAGCTAGCGATAACAAACTGAAGGTAGGTGCATTCCCTACGGGCGGGTCGGCAGTTTAAACAAGATAATGTGTTCAAATACCTCTTAGCTTGCCTTGGGTGTTTTGGATGTTTAAATAAATAACCTTTTAAAAAGATATTTAAAGTAATAACTTTCAATTTCCTCCGAATAACTTCCCTCGATGTTTAGTGAGTGCGGCCATTTTGGATTGATCCCAATCATGCCAATAAAACCACTACGTCATCGGCCGGCCGTGCTGTGGGCAGAGCGGATACATAAAGCAACAATTGAAATGTTCCGACCTCGTTCTGACTTTGGAAAAAAAAAAAACCAAAACCTTACTTTTTCTTTAACTGCAACATGCACTTTTAAGGACATTTTTCCATTTACACAAACTTACATAAACTACTAGAGACTCTAGAGTAGAGTATTTTCCGCAATTGTTGGACATAGAAAATCATTGTCATTAAACGGTCATTGACCAGACTTTCTCTTGAAGACAAAGCAAAGGCAAAAGACTATTTTTTTCTTTTTTTTTCTTGAAGATTGCCTTTAAAATGAATTTAACAAATATATGTTTTATTTGTCCTTATTGTAGGGAATCCCTTCTCCTTTCTTGCATCTGTATCATCATGGGCAAAGAGTATGCAATGATGACATTATTGTACGAGGAGAAAACTATCAAGCACTGCTGTGTCTCAATGGTGGAAAAGGGGGTAAGAATTATGACACTAAAATTCTGTTGGGCCTGTATTTTTCTCACATTTAACCTTTTATCCTTGCTCCTAACATTTTGGCCAGGAACTACCCCAAGGCACCATAGACCATGGTAAATTGTTTTTCAACTATCTGAATGTGAAGACTATTAATTCATGCAGAACATCTCTGACCAAAAAATGCAGATTTCTCACTTTCTGTATTAATGTTGAGAGCCTGTGATTCTATTTTTGTCGGAAAAAATATTTGTGAGCAAAGAAAAATTATTTTGTGATACACCAAATTGTTAACGTACAATTTGGGAGAGCATTAATAGGTCTTTCTTTGACCTCAGTGAGGGCGCTGTTTGAGCTAGTGTCGTCATATGCGAGGGGGTCTATGGAGTTGTGGTTTAAGAAGCTAAAGAATATGATTTTTATGTTCCAGGGTTTGGATCCATGTTGCGAATGATTGGTGCACAGATTGATAAGACGACCAACCACGACGCATGTCGGGATCTCAGTGGACGGAGAATGAGGGATGTGAACAATGAAAAGAAGTGAGTGTACAGAGTTTGTCCTTCATGTATTCAGTGACTAGCCAGCAGGACCAGGTCTGTAAGCCTTTTAACTAGTCCATATTTCAGAGAACTGGGGATGCTTTTCAACATTGAACTAGCTTGGCCACTTGGAGTGAATTTTGATTGGTCCTCAGGTGTTTCAGCTGGTCTTTGACCACCGGACCACTGTTAAGGGAGAACGCTGGTGTATTCCAACTGTCAAATGTCAATAAGTTAGTTCAATGTCTCTTTCCCCTTATTGTGGTGCTATAGCTTGTTTTTAAATCAAGAAATAAGGGCAGAAGGGAGCCCCTTTATTCACGGACGACAAGTGAGGCAGCACAGGGGAACTCAAATATAAGAATGTGTTTGTACTTGAAGACCATTCAAGGGTGACTGAGGGCAGCGATTGTAGGTTCTCTGCTCCCATAGCTTCGTTATGTGCAGAAAATTGTGGTTACCAAAGACCAACATAAAATGGAGTAATAAAGGTCTTATATTTCAAACATAGCTCCTCGTACATTGTGTTATAAAGCACTACATAAGAACTGCGTATCCATACGCATAATTATCCAATAATTATCCAATAATGCTTCTGAATTGTTAACAGGTTGAGTGACTGGATTGGCAAGAAGGCCGAGATGGAGCAAGAGAGGAAGCAGAAACGAGAAGAGAAGTTGGAGAGACTGAGACACGAACCCAGACACTTCTTCGTTGACCCCAAGTATGATCAGCAGAAGAAAGAGGTGGTGGAGAATCTGGATGATGCCATATCACAAGGTAAGGGCGTAGATGTAAACGCTCCACGAAGCTTTTAACTTTTGATATGCAAGACTTCCCTTTCCTAAGATTTGTAACAAAGAAATCCACGTTTGAAAACTTTTGAAAGCATTCACAAGAAAAATCATTGGCAGTGAGATGTGTGGAAATGCATTGATGTCATGATTTCAGATTGTACAAATCATTCAAGCAGAGCATAAATTGTTATTCAGCTGTCAATGACTTTTCTTTAAAAAAATAAGCTTTTGAGTGATAATTGGCCAGAAAATGATCTCTTTGTGAAATTATGCCCTGATTAAATTCTTTATAATGTGTATATATTAGGGTGACCTTTTTGTGGTATTTAAATGTTTTTTTAAATTTGACACAAGGGGATCCAAACTGCGGCCTCTGTCGACAAACTGCGGCCTTTGATGATACCTTTCCTTAACTGTTGTTATTTCACACTCAGGGATCCAAGCTTCTGCCTCTGTCGACACTGGTGCCTCAACATCAGGAACTAGAGCTACCAAGAGGAAAGCACAAACTTACACTAGAAGCAGCAAGAGGTCTACTGCCTTATGGTTAGTGAATGGGTCGGTTGTAATGTGCCAACAGTAGCAATTTTGAGTTTGTGCAGGGTGTTGGATTTATATGGGTTCGGTTTACATTTAAAAGTGTACCCAAAGCCCTAAGATTAAACAAAAACAATAAATGTAAGCATAAGACAACTACAGTCAGTTAAAAAAAATAGCATTATAAAAGGGCAATATTAGCAATAAACCCAACATTATCATTGCACTTTTAAAAAGATCACCCTGAACCATTTCTTTAGACCTGACCGTAGTTCAATGAGCTCAGGGTAAATTGACATTCATCTCTTTAAGTTTTGGTGAGCATCTGCTGAACTTGTCGTTCAAACTGGACTCGACACCAATCCAAAACAGAATGGAGACATCAGCAAGATATTGTCATGCATCTCTGCATCTTACATTAGTTGAAAATTTGTCCTAATTACTGGTTTCTTTTTGTGTATTCATTTTGTTCAGGATGGGGATAGAAGGAAGCGAGAGTGAAGAAAGCGAAGACGAGGAGAGAGCAAAGGAGGCTTCTTCAGACCCAAGCAACGTATCAACGAGCAGTAGTGAGAGAGACAGCCCATCTAGCACCTCGGAGCAAGAGGCACAGCCCGACCCTCAGCCAAACAAGATTGATGCACAAGCATCGGAGGATTGCAAAGGGAGTAGCTCCACAGAAGCTCAACATCCTTTATTGGCTGCTCTTCCCGTACCAGGGGAGGATAGAAGTGGAAGTGGAGGCGACAGTAGTAACAAGTCAACAGATAATGTAAGTGCAGTTTTGTGCAGTTTTGTCAATGCTTCCATTACAGCAATCAGACTGCCAGAAATGAGCAGTAATGTTTCAATGTGGTTCTTGCTCTTCAAGTATGTCTCCTTCGTTGTACAGGGATGGGATTGTTTAACAGTACAATTGCAAGAAATTTGTTTCAAAGGAAAGATTTTCTAGTTAATTATAAGACACACAGAAAAGCTTCTCACACTGAATTTTGTATATGTTTTATATTAGTGCTAATTCAAGATGATCCTTCAGTTTTTTTCTTTATTCCTCTTTTACAACTCTTTATTTCATTTGTTATAGAGTTTGCATGGATTGTTCTGATTCACTAGGTCCTGGTTCCCCAATATATTTTGTTTTCTCAGAATTTATGATCATTTAAAAAATTGTATGTTTCTTTGCAGGAGACTGGACCGTTGGACTTGGATAAGTTCTCGTCAGTAGCAGAGTTAGAAACACTTGGGTTAGACAGCCTGAAATCAGCTCTCATGGCCCTTGGAATGAAGTGTGGTGGTACCTTACAGCAGAGGGCAGATAGATTGTTCCTAGTGAAGGGGGTCAAACCGGAAATGATTGACACAAGCCTGCTGGCAAAACCAAGCAAAGGGAAGAAGTCTAAAGGGAAGTAGTCTAAAGGGAAGTAGAACAATACAATTTCTTCACCCTAAATCCTACAGAAGCTGGAAAGTAAAAGTATGTCATTTTTTCAAAAAATGTAAACTTTAATGTGTTGACTGCCAACATTGAGTTTACTTGTAGCATATTCTGCCAGCCCAGAAATTGCTCAAAAGAGTCAAACTTAATCACATCCCAGTGTAGTGTAAACTGTGCTAGCTGGCATTGTTAAGAATGTAATCTCAAGGGCCTTTGAAGTACTGGACTATCAGATGAAACACCATCAAGAGCTCAGAAATAATTCGCACAAAAAAACCCCAACTTATCTTTGTTATTTCACAGCTAAAATGTGCAAGTACATTTAGTTGTGCATGCCAACTGTTTTAGCAAAATGGGAGTGAAGTATTTAAATGCAAGTCAACATATGAAAACTGAAAACTCTACTGAAACTTATTTGGAAATTTGCATACTCAAATTTCTCATAGGTTAAGAAGACAACAGTTAATGAAATTTTGTCCATCAGATAAAATATGTTGTACATGTCAAAGGTGGTGTGTATTGTTCTGGGAGATCATGCGCCGATGGTCCATTATATCAACTGTGAATATAATTTTGCCAGAATTTCTCTTTTTCAACTCTGTCACTTTTTCTTCCCTTGTCTATGATAGTTTCAGAGTTAAGAGGGGGGAGGGATCGAAAGTTAGTTTTAAAAACAAACTTTTAAGTATTTTAATTTTTAAGTATTTTTTTGAGACTAAGATGTGTTATAATCTTCAATATGGTAAATCATTTGTCTCTTTCTGATAATGCTAACAAAGGAAAATTGTCGCCAAGAAAAGTCATGTGTTGAGTCAATAGGGTTTTGGCGGTAATAATAGTCTTTATGAAAATTATGTTCGGAACAGCTAATATTTTGTAAGTGGTTTTAATATTTTTGAAGTGGAAATCGCATTAGCAATTTTAAAAAGAATTTTATGAGTATATCTTGTGGGTGTTAATCTTGAAACGTTTATGATTCTTCAATATCACTGTTACCCAATGGGAAGACCTTTCCAGCTCCTGATTGCAAACCTAGAATTAAATTTATTAACAACAAAAGGTCTCCTATCTCTCAATGCTCTGCTTTGATTCAACAAAAATCTGTTCTCAATTATCATTGCAACATTTGTTTATTACATTGCCACACACACATACACATTTGATTGGTGACATGTGTCATGTCTCATCCTTTACTGCAGCAACACTCCCAAACTTTATAATCGCGTCCAATATGGATAATTATTGGATGCTTTCCAGCACCGTTTCCAAAATTATTATTGCCTACATGGAGTCTTCCTATGTTGTTTAGAGGGTTTTTAAAAGGAGTTTTCAGAGTGTTGGGTGGACATCAAGTTTCTGTGCCTATTTTGTGAGTCATAGAAAACGTATATTTAATGCATTTCACATTGTAGTTATTCTGTTATAATTCATCTAATATTTAAACAAAACATCTTAATATTAAATATCGACAAATAAACAACATCCGGTCTTTTTTATATGATTCTCAACTAATTTTGTTCAATCTAAGAAGTCATAGCAGGTTAAGAAGTTAGAAACAACAAAAGTATAACATACGAAAAATTAGATCATTTTCAGACAAGACTTTGACCATCTTGTTAAATAACTCTATCTTCAACCAAAATCAAAATCTCAAAAGAATTAATGTCTGTTTTTGCAACATATCAATAGACTCTGTTCTAAAAACCATATGTAGTTGCATGGAACCAAATAAAGTTTTTATGATAAGATAAACACATTTGTTAAACTGATTGATATCAACAGGACACCACAATACTGAAAATTCATTTTTTTTTTCAGTAGGTAGTCTGAATCAAAACACAGTATCAATCCTTGGGATACTATGAGAGTGGTATTTACACAATTCTTGCACAAAATTTGAGTTGAATTAAATAAAACTTTTATATTAAACTTTGAACGTTTGTAATCAATAAATATGTTCCATGTACAATATCATACAATGTTTGTTTTACTTTTTTATGCAACAATACAAGCTGCCAAAATATGCAAATTATAACCATTCAACTGGGATAAATCTGGAAATCAAACAAATTCATTTTTCTCTAATATCTTTGTGTCTGGAATTTTAAAAGCCCTGAGCAGGAGAGGGTACTGTTCTCTGATCCATGAGGTTTCAAATTGGCATTCTGAAAAATGTAAAAAGACCCAGGTAGTAGTGGTAGATGTTAATGACTGGAAGAAACATCAGTCGTCATACACTCTGCATATATCACATTATGAAAACACTGCGTCTGGGATTGTCTCCATTATATCTGTGGGGAAAAATGGAAAAAAAAACCATTACATATACACTATAGATCATTAAAAGCAATTTTTGTTTCCAATGAAAATCTGAAAACTGACAGCTATTCTTTGCCAAGAACTGTAAGTAAATTTTTATCCCAAGTTACTCAACATTTGTGTTGAATTTGTAAATCTCCCTTTATTTTTTGAAGTTTTGGAAATTTAAGGGCAGTGACCTTGCGGCATGTTCTTTATCTTCTCGTAGTCTTTGACATCATTGCTGACATACTGCCAGAATTTGGCCGGCTTCAGGGGTGTTGGTCCGAGCCTTGAGATGATGCATTCTGAGAGTCCGACTGCTTTGTCCGCAAACTCAAGTCTCTTTTTCTGGCTTGGGAGTTTGTTCTGTGTGGCTCGATCGCAGGTTTGTGGAGGGAACACCTGGGAAACAACAGTATCTTGGTTAACAGAATATGCACACTGAAATGCTTGCTATCAATCTTACAGATGCATATTAATTTTGTAGTTTAGTAGCTTCAAAGTATCAAAAATACCGTTTCAATTATATGAGATATGTACATAAACATGCACTGAATTTTTTATCCAGTATTTTGACTTCTTTAACGACACAATATCCAAAACTTTCCCGCACTACCTTACCACTGATGTCAGCTGATTACTGACTTCCAGCTTCCATTTGTCCAGAATTCTCTTCTTATTTGGCTTTCCAGGAAGCCCACTGCTTGGGCTGCTTCTCTTCAGCTGTCCCTTTGGGGTTGCATGGACTGGGTGCTGGGTACCTTGCTGTACCTCGTCAGGGATGCTTGTGGTTGGTTTAAGGGACTCATTGATCGTGGAAACTTGAATGGGTTCAGGCTGGAGAGAATAATGGAGAGAGTTGCTTTAAACAGAAGCAGTTATTTCATGAACAGAATAAACCCAATGTATAAACATCAAGTATACCAATGCCTCAAATTTAAATCAAAATCAGACTAACTTCACATAACAATGCAACCTTTAAATATTGTGGTGATTTATTTTGACACCTTCGTACCAAACCGAAAAAATAATTTTGAATAAAATCGGGATCATTGAGAGGAATTTAAAATAGTGTTACATCAAAATCCATGAGTTCTTGTGTGCTGTGCCCCTTTGCCGGTGTGGATGATGTCTCCTCCTGGTGGGTCACATTGGATGTAGTCTTGACTTGTGGTTGCTTTGGCGTGTTGATAACCAAGTCATCATCACTGCATGATGGGAGATCTACAGCAGACACATCAAACTGCCAAGGAAAAAAAGTTAAAAAGGAAATACATCTTATGTTTTGACCAGATCCGTTTGCTCACCTCTACTTTAATTCTTTTCTGTTACACAACTGGACAGAATCTACACCACTTTATGTTGATTATTCTATAGTGACAAGTCACACATTGTGGAAGCTACTCTCAGACTTTTACATCAAGCAAAACAATGATATCTCAGACTTAGCACTTAAAGGTAGGGTCTTAGATTGGTAAATACTCCAAAAATTAATAACCATAAAAAACTTACTTGGTACGAGTCACTGCAGCTGATTTTGAGTAATGGATTCACTCTGAAGGAATGTGTTTTGAGTTCACCCAAAAACATTTGAATCTGAGAAACGATTCATACATGAAGCGTTTCTCATATTTCTGTAGGTTGTTGTCATGCAGTTGGTACCAGCTGTCACCTCGCTAAATGTGGATGGATTCAACGTTCTTGAGAAAATACCTCTAAGTTTTTGTTGCTGTTTTCTCAGCAAGTAGACACTGTATTCAGCTGAAACTTTCAAAGGTGACTTTGATTGTATCTTTCTTGAAAATGTTGCCTATAAATCAGCATTTTGTTGACAAAAACCAATCTATGACCCTACCTTTAAAAGCACTCAGCTACCGAGTCACACATAGGCTACTCACTGATAATGCTAACATATGAGCTCCCTTGGTTTTTCTTGATGGCCTCTGAGGGGTGCTGGTCAACCTTGCTCCGACTCCTCTGCTCTCTTTACTTGATGATGACCTTGTTAAAGTGTCTCGGTTCTTTGATGTTTCAAATGAATGTGTCTAAAAACAAATTGATGAATCATACAAGTTACTTAATAACTTTATTATTCTGTATTCTTTGCTACAAATAGTTTTTTTTACTATCCATTTGGAGATGCTTGGTCTGATTTTTGACCAGAAAATATAGATTTAAATTTTAGGTAGCGATGTATAGCTTTGAGAAATGTATATTCGGTTTGCGATAACACCATGTGTTTATCTACTTTGCTGTGTAGATTGTTCTTTGATAACTTGTCTTGCTATTGAATTTGATTCTACTGCCATGGAGTAGTTACAAACTTTCATTTAAGGTATTGCACAAAAAAAAACTGCCAATGATTACTAATAGTGCAGTTAATTTAAAACTATAAATTAATTATTGTCGGGATCGCAACATTAATTCACGTCCATCAGCCATGTACAAACAATTTTGTGTCTTACATTGTACATTGTCCATGATATATGAGTTTTTTGTTGTGAAGCAGCATCATCTGTCAAAAATATGTTCATAGAAAAACAAAAACCCACAAAAATGTTGAACTTTAAAAAAATGTTGCAGCAAAGAGACATTTGTTACCTTCTTAAGGATGCTTGGTGATGGGCACAATTCTGGTATATGTATCACTGCACAAGGTACGACTGAGTCAGGCTCGCTGAAAATCTCTCTGACTTTGGTGGACAGTAGAAACTTCACTTGCTTGCTGCTGCTGCTGTTTCTAGACACACTTCCCTAGAAAGACAAACAAATATATATATATATATATAACAAATCTTTAAATATAACAAATCATTTCATTTAGAAAATTCAATTTTAGGAATGAACTGAAACAATTTGACCAGGACAGGATTTGAACATACAACCTCCAGATTAATGTGCCGGCATTCTATCAAGTGGGCTATCTAGCCCATGTTGACGGTCTCCCCATTTTGGCAATATTCTGGGATTGCCAGTCAGTAGCCATTAAATCTGTAACTGCGGTGTACCCAGGGATCACACCCAGGTTCATGATACAACCTGGGAAGTGACTGCACAGGAGTCACCTGAAGGGGGTGCATCTTTTTATTCCAAATATCAAACAATAAACCACAAGGGAAACTGACTGGGTAAATTTGTGGTTAATTGCTCATCAGAAATTCATATAATTATTGGTTTAGGAAAGCTTCTATCTTAATCAAAACATTGCTTAACTCACAGTTGAGACCATTGCTGTGTTTTTTCTGACACTGCTTGATGCCGACTTGGGGTATTGCCTGAAGGAGATCCTTGGAGACATCTTGGGGGATGACCTCTCCAGGGTTTGAGCTTTCTTCCCCTGAATGCCGAGTGGTGTGCTCACTGTAGGAGTAAAAATTACTTCAAATATTACTATAAAAAAGATCGGTTAGTGGCCTGACGTTTCGACCCTAGCAGAGTCTTTCTCGAAGTCTTAGAGAAAGACTCTTTAGCCTTTGAGAAAGACTCTGCTAGAGTCGAAACTTCAGGCCACTAACTAATTTTTGCATTTATACCACAGGTCCTTTTGGTAGGTGAGCAGTTTGCAACAGCTAATTATATTTTCTCATATGAAAAAGATCTAACGAATATGGTATATAAAACAAGCAAAATATTACTATCACAGACAATCAAGCAAATTGTGGTGTATGAAAACAAATGAAATATTTACCGCTTCTTGGAGTTGATGAGAGTTTGACTGATCTTGGAGAAGAGGCAGGCTTTTGAGCAGACTTTTCGGCAGGGCCCAAGCTTTTCTTAACATCTAATTTCTGATTACTCGATGGTGCCTGACATGACCCGCTGAATAAGGATGAACTCAATGACGGCATAGCGTCAATGGTTGGTAGTGCACAAGCATCACCTAGCAGGGTTTTAAATAGAGTGATTAAGAAACATGTGCCCCATGATGATACAGTGTAAGATTTCCGGTAACACCACATGCATGGCACATTTCTGGATGGAGTGAATTGAAAAGAGCTGGTGGGATTTTACAGAGATTTGCTAGATGTACAGGATGTTGCAGCAAATCTTATCCTTTACTCACTCCCAACATTGTCTTTTAGTCTTATTATGTATGTATGTCATATGAATGAAATAAACACAAATGCCCCGCAAGCCAGTCCATTTCTTGACATTTGACCTAGGTGGTCCGGGATCCCAAGACCAATCCACACAACAAGTTTGGAGTTGATATGCCAAGTTCTTGTCAAGTTAATACTCAGACAACATTTCTTTTATTTTAGACATAATGACCTTACTATTTGACCTAGGGGGTCCAACAACTTTAGGCTGCTGAGGGATCCCAATTCCTATTCAAGCACCAAGTTTGGAGCTGATATGTCAGGTTCTTCTTGAGTTGTTGGCAATGATTGCACACGCACACACACACCCTTACAGATCCGGTTTGTGGGGTACTGCTATTGTTGTTCTATTGATCCCTTTTCAATTGTTTAGTTGGTGTGCATAAGGGCACACCCACCCACGCAAGGACATGTCGGCAACAGTATGCCCCTTCAGTGGTTTGGCCAACTGCATGGCAAATATATATTGATACCTCACCATGCAATGCCTCAAATCCCATATAAAAAGTAGGATTGTCAAGGTGCTCATTTTCTAAAATGCAAGAAGAATAGTTGAATGGATGCTATCCTACCATCAATTGATGACGCATCAGGCGTGAACCTGGGGTGAATCACTGTGTTCCTGCCTTTGCTTGTTGGAGTTGATGTTATCCTGCTGGGTGCAAACTTAGCCCTGGAATTGTCTTCTAGAGACAATGAAATAGTACAAAATGCACATTGTTGTAAACAAAAGGTTGAAAACTGCATGGAAGTCACACAAAAAACAAACTAATGAATACAAAACAGTACAAGGTGCACAAAACTTCAGTTTACTTTTTTTTAATACAGATTTACTTTTCATCTATCTTGGTACACTCTTTGTGCCTTCTTTATTGCAAGGGAAGATTTGTGAAACATGAAGCTACAGTTTTCCCCTTGTTTCCCAGAAAATCTAAAAGAAATCATTTATACATTTAACAGTAATTTGCAAATTGAAAAACACATATTAGATATTATTAAAGATAATAACAAGCCACCATGCTGTTCTTTGCTTATTAAACTTTATTCCAGTAATTCTGTTAATCAGATTAATTGTAATAAATATATATAAGACATAGCTTCGGCTCTTTTCAGAGCCAACACTCTTCCCTGAAGAGATTCACACAAGGTTGTACCCACAAGTTTACTAGTTATAAGACTTCCTATTATCTACACCATGCAAAGCTTCCAACACCACATACTCCTTCGGAGTTTTCTTATTTATTCCATACCTTTGATTGCTGACATTTCCTGGACGAAGTCATACTCCTGGATGTTCAATGCAGACACATCTTCTGCCAAGGTCGAGTTCTTCCGACCTGTGACAGGCTTTTTGTTGAGCCACGCTGATGAAACTTTTCTAGGCATAGCTTTAATAAAATGTATGAAAAGGTTCCATGATGAATATTTTTGCTACTACGTATGACCTTGTCCAAGTTACCACAATTTGGCTAGATATCTACTTCAGCCCATATGCGAGAATTACCGTACTGATATAGCAATATCCGTAGCCAATGACACACAATGCAAACCAGGGCCCAGTTTCATAGAGCTGCTTAACCCCCAAAAGTACAAAACACTTTTGCTTATAAGAATAAGGTTAAAATTTTATTTTTACCCTTGCACCAATGTGTAATATGCACTGTATACTCACAGTACTTTCCCGAGTTCTGTGAACAGAATCCACAGGCAAATCACTCGGTCGGGATTCGAACCCATGATCTTTGCATTGCTAGAGCAGATGTCTAACCACTATACGTGGCGTGTCATGACCAAGCGGTTAAGAGCACCGAACTCAAACTCTGGTGTTTCTGTTCAGCAGAGTGTGGGTTCGAGTCCCGGTCGTGACACTTGTGTCCCTGAGCAAGACACTTAACTATAATTGCTTCTCTCCACCCAGGGGTAAAATGGGTACCTGTGAGGGCAGAGATGGTTCTTGTGATTGATTTAGCTAAGTAGCGCATATATTGCAGCACAGGCTGTATACTCCCCAGGGAGCTGAGATGGTTTAAGGAATGAAATAAATGGCCCAGTGACCAGGGGTAATAATGTTCGAAGCGCTTTGAGACGCCCTTGGGTGTGATAAAGCGCGATATAAATCCATATTATTATTATTATACCCCCGAGCTAGCTCTGTGGCTAGAGGCAGTTTGAATAAGGTTGCCAGCCAAAATACCATATAACGTCAACAGTTTCCTTGCTTATTTTTGCTTAGCAAAAAACAGTAAAGCAGAATTTTCTGCTTGAAAGCAGCCCTTAGAAATTGGGTCCTGACAAAACTCACTGTTTAAGTGTCCTAATTCACCGTGCTATCCCTTATACCTTAAAAATATTTGTAATTGAACATAGATGAAAATTCACACATCCCTTTTTGACACTACTCCTCTCTCTTCCTTTATTCCATGCAAGTGTCTTAGTACCTTTAGTTGTATTGATGACAGCATTCTTTCTTTGTGTAGCCATGGATGCATTGGGTAAGAACAAGTGGGCCACCTTAGGTGTCAGCTGCTTCATGACCCTTACTGTTGGGTCTGTATAAAGAATCAAATTAATTCCACATGTAAAGAAACAAAATAAGATGCTGTTGTTGAAATTTATTGATTGGAAACCATGATTACTATTTCAAGATTATCACTGTCCAGTCATTGCGAGTCTTATACCAATAACTTTATATTTTCAAATATACTCCCATTTTCAATCCTTTGTCAAACCGTGCACTGCACTTAAACTGCCTGCTTTGATACAATTGAGCATTGTTTCTAGTTTAAAGCAGGCCTGGTATACATGGAGACCACGGAGGACATTGCCTCTGTTGCCCCTGGTCTTGGCCTTGGTGCCCCTTCAATAGTTTCCCATAAACTTTAAGATTTCCCAATATAAGTGCCCTTTGCAAAATGAAAATGACCTTTCCCTTTCAAAGATAAAACTCCAAACCTGTTAAAGTCCATTCAGATTTCCCCTATAAATATGTTTATTTCCAAATAACACTTAACACCATACTTGAGCTTTTATTCAGGTTGGTTTCATGGAGCTGAAGTTCAACATGTTTGCCCCCAACACAATTCTGCTGTACTCACTTAAATGCCCCCCCTCCTTCAAGTGAGAAATGCAAGTTAATCCAGAGAAAAAAGGTACATCAAAATACACTGGGGCACAAACCTGGAACATCTCTCAGTATTTCAATGTCTGAGTAGTCTCCCTCCTTCAGGGTGTCTTCTGTCGTTGAGTATCTACTTCCCGTGTCATCAGACATCATTAAGGTAGAGTCATCAGATGTTACCTCTGATTGTGATTGCATTAAATTGTACAAAAACCATCAAAATAGTTGTCAGTTTTAAGTTAGGTTTGAAGCAATATTTAGAAAAATGCCTCCAAAGATCTGCAAATTGTATTAATATGAACAGTTCTGGCGGTATGCGAAACGAGTTGACATGCTCCAGTTTGCTTCAGAGAATATTGATTATTAAATTCAGTAAGAGGAGAAATACTTGTTATTGCTGAAAAGGTAGCTGAGGATAACTAAGTCAAACTTCTTCAAGCTTTGTGATGAGGGCCCAATTTCATAGTTGTTTTTATTCATTTTTTTAAAAACAATAAAATACTGCTTAGCACTTTTCTTTACTAAGCGAAAAAGTGAGTAGGGTACCAATTGCAACAGTTCTTGCTGGTAACTTGTTTCTGTTCAGAATTTTTTTTTCTGTTTATAGCAAATGGTTGTGCTAACTAACCCTATCTGAAAGTGGGCCTTGTGCAAAAAGTTTACTCAGGAAAGGTGTTTATAGCACAATGTATGGTTTATGAACCAACTTGGTAGCATCACAAACAGATACACCCCTACATGCAAAACTGGATGTCTCAAGTAAAAATTTATTCATCACTTTTTGTTTGTTCTTTCTTTATCAGGAATACCTTGTATTATCTAGTTATAAGGATTCCTTAAAAAAGTTAATTATTGAGAATAGGCACCGATCTTACCCCCAAAAGATGTTTAGCAATATGATACACCCCTACAGATCCACCCCTAAATGCAAAACTGGTGACCACTAAAGTAATAATGGTTTAACATCACTAAGGCAGCCTGATGCTTCACGGAGGCAACGAAGGCAATTGACCCTGGTCATTGCCTTGTTGCCCCCTTGAAATTTTCCAATAGTAATTTACAATTTCCTCATATAGGTACCCTTTTCAAAAGAAAAAAAAGGCCTGCTAAGATTTAAAAAAAATCTTTTTGAAAAGGCATATCTAGTATTATCTACTTATATGAATGACTTGTTTGAAAGATTGTTCTGCGATAAGTTCCTCACCATTTCCCCCAGTGTATGCACCAGTACTGCAGCTATCAGTATAAGTTGCAGTCGATCCCATGAGCTGAGAGGAACTTTGCTCTTTGACTCCTCCGCAATGAGGACTTGAGAAAACTCCTCTGCCTTGTACAAAGATTGGTAGGTGCAGCTTGCCTCTTGGCTGTAAAAACTAAATAAAGAAAAAGTTTACACCAATCCAAAAAATAAATTTACTGTACAGTAAAATAAAAACCAACAATATTATATATTATTATCATACATTTCTGGTAATGAAACCAAGGATGTCTCATAAGTGAACTTAATTACTGTAGTTCGCAAGTCTGAGGAAACCTGTAAACATGGGGTGCTTGCTATGTGAACTTAATCACTGTAGCTCATAAGCCTGAGAAAACCTGTAAACAAGGGTGCTTGCTATGAGAACCAGAAACACCGGGGTTAACCACTACTCTTCCATGAGGGTTCTTTTACGTGCACTACAATCCTAGTACACAGGACCTACGGCTTAATGTCCGATCCAAAAGGACAAAGCATTTATGGTAAAGTATCTTGCTCAAGGACACAAGTGCCATAACCGGAACTCGAACCTACTTTTCTGGTCAGAAACATCAGAGCTTAAGTCCATTGCTTTTAACCGATGGGCCACACATGCCACAAAATGGAGGAGCTGTTTCAAAGAAAAGGCGAAAAATGTGCAATGATTTTTGAAAAGATGAACCCCAAGTTTCAAGGGGTTACATAATCAGAAAACTTACAGCCCCTATAGAGCACCACAGCCTAATTTCATAGAGCAGCTCGTTAAGAATGAATAATTTTCAGCTAAGCAAAAATGAGCAGGATACCAGTCCAAGATGGTACGTACATATATCACACAATGGTTTGGTGGGTGACCTTATCGTGGTAAGTATAATTTCATTGTTTTGCTTAGCTACTTTTTGTGATATGAAATTGGGCAAAACATATGAAAACATATAGTAGGTTTGGACGGAATATTGGCCTGGTACTTTTTCCCCTGAAGATATATGTTGTGTATTTTAGGAAAAAATGAAGGGCAATCTATGAAAAAGTCCCCACAAATCACAACTTTTAAGAGAAATGTTTTTGGAACCTGATTGTGCAGATGGTTTTTCTTCACTCCTCCTCGTCTCTCTTGACAATCCTCCCTCGCAACATCCTTTGGGACTTGGGTAGCACTTTTTACATCAGTCTTCCTGTTTAAACGATTAAATGTGAAGATCTACGTTGATAGATGTTAATTTTGTTGTTTCTCAAGGGATAAAAGCAAAAACGATGACAAAACAGCAGTCACCATGTAAAACACACAAACAAACCTATAGGATTGCATTATTTTCTGTTTGGTATGACTCAGTGTAGTTTACAGAACTGGGAGCCTGACACCATCAGTGTCTACATATACAAGCTAGTCTACATACCTTTTCGAATCAGCCGCTTTCTGTTTGCCTCTGGTATCAGTCACACATTCAGACTCTTCACCGGAAGAGGATTCCTGGTCCGACTCTTGTATTGAGTCTAGCTGAGCCCGTGGTCTGCTCTTGGTGCCTGTAATCAATCATGATGGTTATTAAAAAATTAGCAAGATTAAAAATCAATTTTGCCCCATATCACACCAACATAGGCTAGGTTAGGTGCAGGTGGAATGTTGACCCGACCAAGGAAAAATATTCCCATCTCACACAAGTTATTTTGTTTGTACAACTTACACGCCCACATGAAGGGAACTCCTGTCCGCTTAGGTACAACCTTATTGGAATGCCTTTCATTTATGAAGTTACTGATGTTCTGCAATGGGGTAGAAGACTTCCTCTTAGGGCCATTCTTCCTGTAGTTCGTGAAACATAAATGAAAATACAAAGAAGTCGAAACTCATGAAATGTAAAATTTGTTCAGTAATTTAATCATTTATTGAATCTAATCATCACATAGTCGTATTTTTTTCTTGTTCTGAATTTAATTCTGTTTAAAATATATTTATATAAATCTAACAGCCCTTTTTAATCAACCAGCAATACATGGCATGTAAGAGTGCACATCAAAAACCATAATCACGTGTCAAATATTTTGAAAAAAAAAAAAAAATCCAGTAAACATAAATCAGGTGTGGAATAGCACCATCATAGCAAATGTTGACCTGGTCTTGGCCTTGACAGGCCTGGGCTCGATTTTAACAAGGAGTTAAGATTGATCTTACTGCAAATCAAACTTAACTGCTAAGCAAAGTGTGATGTCACAATTCAAATCACTATGGTACTACTGACAACTCATCTTTTTGGGAAGGTAGTGCATTCTGCTCTACCAGACAGGCTCCTAGTGGATGATACCCATGCCTACATCCTTAAGGACTGTGAAGGGGGTAACCCTGTTTCAGCCCCAGGAGTAGGAGGCAACGTGCCCCTGGTGTCAATTGATTTGGGTTGATAGCCCAAATCAGTTATGTGTAGCCCTCACCTTGAGTGGCCGTCCGTGGCCTTGTGAGTTAGGCGATATCTCATAAACAAAAATAAAAAAATCTTAAGATGAGTCTTAGTGCTTTGTGAAATTGAGCCCAGATATTTTATAGCAACCCCCTTGAGAAGTTCCAGTAGAAGTTTAAAATGTCCCTCACAGAGGTTACATTTTTAAAGCAAAAACTGCCTGGCTAAGAACAAAGTAACCAGCCTGTCTATGACCCTTAAGAATTTGTTGTCTCCTGACATTATTTGCTGATGAAGAGTAAATTCAATTCTTTAAAAGGAATAATTCATTTGCATGCCTGAGCCATACCCTTGGGAATCAGTTGGAGTAGATGGTGATTAACCACATTGACTTTGGAGTTGAGTTAATCTGTCTGTAGTATATTTGTGGTACACAGAGACTGAGTTAGTTCCCTTCTTATCCATATCACGACAATATTATGTGCGAAACCCCAAACCTACTTAGATTTCTTGGCTCCAGGAGTAAGTGTAACAAATGATTTCTCATCTTCTTCCTCGGTAGTAGATTTATCCACTTCACTTGGGATCATCTCAAAGTCCAGATGTTCTGAACTGGAAGAATCTGATGATGGGGAGTTAGCAGGTGCCAAGGTTGGTGCAATACTTGGTGGTAACACACAACGGAATGGTGAAGCTTGAAGAGAAATAAAAGTAAGACAATTGTATTGCAACAATCAAAAACTGCAACTTAACTGAGGCTGAACCCAGATGGAGTAAAAAAACAAAAACAAAACCCCCAACAAACCCGAAAATTTTTAATTTTGAAAAGCAGGGAATCTCAGGGTTACAGCAAGGGGTTTAGAAAGATTTTGACAAAATTGTGCCTTCATTGTTCACTTTTAATTTGTGACATGTAAACTTTGGATATAACTCATTAAGTAGTCAAATGCTGTTCAACGTCATTTGAGGTTCATGAAAAAGATGTGAGATATTCATAAAACACTCTCAATCTTTTTATGAATGTTCAAAGTTATGAGTTGACCAGTACACTAAAATATTTCTATCTCCAAATTACAATGTTCAAGTTTTAGTTTCAATAAATTTTAAAAACTATATATTTTTGTGTAAAAAAGATACAAGCAAATTGGTTAGATTCATCACATTCTATTCAAACTTCTGTGGTTCTCTTCAAGGAAAAAACAAATTACAAGTTTGCTAATTTGAATTTATATATACTAGGCCTAGTTGACATATTTAACCGTACTTGAATGAATAGCTGGTGATGCATTTCCAGTGGTTTTTGACGGTGGGAAATCAGGTCTGAAGGTCTGAAGTGGTCGGACTTTGGAATACGTCTTCACAAAGACACCCCTCTTTTTAAAGAATGGTGGATCTGTCATTGTTTAAGAGCCTCTGACTTCTGTTTTGTCCATCAACTGCCAGAGAAGATCTATAGAAAAAAAAGTAAAAGGAAAAACTAAATAAAAGAGTTAATGTTTATAAGATAAGAATAAACGAATTGGATGCTTAAGTAGGCTCATAGATTGGTTTTGTCAATGTAGACCTAATTTTGATTAATATACTAAATAGGTAAAATTGTCAATATTAATGGTATAATAAAAGTCACCTTGAAAGTTTCAGCTGATTACAGTGTATACTTGTTGAGGAAACAGAAAAAAATATCACTGTATTTTCTTTAAGATCGTAAAACCCATTCTAGAGAGGTGGTGCGGGTACCAACCGCGTTTCCAGCTGCAGCATTCAAACACGGACACCACTTAAACCACCAAAACTTGAATTTTCAAATCTCACCTCGAGTTTCAGAGATTAACATTTTTCAACATACTTTTATTGATTTCTAATCAATGGGTAGACCCAGTAAGTGGGGCGCTTTACTCCTTTTTCTGAAAATTTGACATCGGCGGTAGACCAAAGATGTCAACATTTCGAGTACAGCGACCCAGGGCCCAGAATTGGGTCTAAATGGGGGTATCTTTTATTTTAGACAAACTAATTTTGCAGGATGCTTACCAGTAGCACTGTTAGCAGTACTAATATTACCATCTTTATAACAAGTAAGCTATCAGATAGAAATTACACAATTTTTGTCGGGGTCAATACCAAAGTATGACCCTATCTTTGAAAATCAAGGTCACAATGTTAATAAAAGTCAAACATTTGTAACTGGATCGGATGGCCAGGGAGGGAGGATAGCCTAGGCCAATTTAGCAGAAAATTTACATTAATTCCAGAATCATAATGTCCTTAAGTTTAAATAAGTTACCGATGTCATCTTTCTCAGACGGTCACACAATACTGTTGTAAGTATCTTAAACTTTAAAGTGATTTAAAACTACATGAAGATGAAGAATGTTTGCAAATCAGAAAAATTACCCTGCAAATATATGGGCCCGCCCATTTGTTGGTTTGCTGTTGATCCCAAATTACGATTTCAGATGTTTCTTCTGCATGGTTTTTATCCATTAATAACAAGATTAAGACTGTTCAAAACTTCTAACAAAGTCAACTCGTACATACCCACTGAACTTGAACTTTCAGATGATATTTCAATCTTTACAATTAATCCATAAGAAGTGTAACAAATCAATTGTTTTCTGCACCATTTCTGAAAAACTCCGGATTCTTCTGTGTAGATCGATTTGACAAAAATTTAAGTACAGACTACCGTAGTAAACAACGCTGAGCTATGTAAAAGATTAGGTAAGCCAAAAACGATTGAATATTTACCGCTTGCTAACGCAAAGAGTACAGGGACAAGACCTGTTACTTGAAGGGGTGGTCAAGTTTTTGATAAATGCATGTAGTGGAAAAATTGAGGCACGGACAAAATCCTTTCTGTACAAAACTAACATATAATTAAGTAAAAATATTAACCTATTAGTATAAATCAAATAAACGGTTTATTTGAAAAATTAATGGTTCGAAAATTTTCGAATTTGGGGGGCTCCCTTTACTATGACCTTCTGTAAAATGCAGTGGTCCAAATACCTTTTGCAACATAAAGCCGGGAAAATCGATGTTGTCGTCTGCTCACGTGAAACATTTTTTACTGTGTTTTGGTGCTTCATTTATTCAAACAATAACGAGAATCTTGGCAAGGAAGTGCTTGTGTGACCTGCTCTTAGAGAGGTATTTATGAACAGTTTTTGCTTTTATACACGATTCTTAAAATAAAAAGGGAATGAGAATACGACTGCAACTTCAACTTGGGTCGGGAGACACCACCATTCGTCACAAACAAAGTGCACATATACATATTATGCTCCCCGTTATTTTACGGTCTCTCGAGGTCAGTCGATCACACACAATTTCTAACCCGTCTACGCAAGGTAGCTAGTGACAGTTTGTATTACATTTTATTTATTGGCAACAATCTTGTCGGTGTGAGGGATTAGTACAGTTTTATAGGCGTTTTATTAGAACTAAGAATACGTTATGATACAAATTTAAAAAGTGAGAAACTTATTGTTAAAGAAGCCTAGAGCCTGGGACACTGCAACTGGTGATTGTGGTAGAAAGTCAGTCTCTGTTTCAATCATAAAACGGAGATTCGTAAGCAGTACTACTACTAGTACCAGGGCTTAACTATTCCAATTAAGTATTTTTTACAACACCAGTGCAGTAGACTATAAACCCATATGCTAATAATAATATTTGTTACAGATAGTTTTGGTTTTTACAGTCACCGTTTTTCTGCGGGCTGTGGCTTGTGTGTTATAATAATTTATTGTGTAATATTATAATATTATAATTGTGACCCCACATTTAATTGTTCCCAGATGAGTCAGTAAGCAAAACACCTGGGTGACCATGACAACAAGACCCACAACTTTGTTTGACAGCTCGCCATTTCATCATGTTCCATGCTCACCTTTCGTGGGGACAACACTCTCGTCTGGGTCTCCAGCCCAAAGAGCTGTGCCAGATATTGGAGAAATGATTCCATCATTTGTGGCTGACAGTCCGTGGTCCATTGCTGGTAAAATTTCCTCTAAGTCTTAACTATTTTCTTTTTACTTCATTTATCTTAGTGTTTCATTAAAAACGACACTTGAAATCATCATTGTTAACCAATCAAGTACAAGTTTGGGGTGGGGTCTGGGGTTGTGAAACGGGAAGGAAGTATAGAGAGTAGTGGCAACCAGAGATATTCCTATTTGATATATTTCGAACCATTCATTTGTGCATTGTTAGACCTAATGTTGGGGGAAAGGTGCAAGGGGGGGGGGGGAAGGGGGGGTACTATCCGCCCAGCTGGTCACACCAATGCTGGAGAGTTCTCAAAACAACCAATGATGAGAAGAGGGAAGGGAGTTGAAGTGGGCTAACATCACTCTCCCCAAAATTTGCAAAATCAATATTTGTTCACCCCCACCCCCACCTCACCCCCAAATGTTTTCATGAGTCATTTGGTCGCCTTGCTTTCCAACCTCTTTTTAAAAGCAATGTTTGAGTCTGTAATAATACAAAAGTCTTAGTTAAATTAATTTTACTTTACAAAAAGTGAGCAGGGGATGACAGAACTGCAATATTAAAGTTTAATATTGCAGTTCTGTCAAAGTTTAATATTGCAGTTCTGTCAAAGTTTAATATTGCAGTTCTGTCATCCCCTGCTCACTTTTTGTATGCTGTCATACTTACCCATTTCAAGAGCAATTTCTTATTAAAACAAGTTTGGCACTAAATTACAGAGAATTGTTTATTTATTTTGGTAGGTCAAGATGTTCCCCAAACTCCAACACCTGGACATATTCGACGACCTTCACAAACTCCTCTTTGGTCTCAATTCACACCATGTAGGCCTAAAATTAGCAAACAGCGACCAGCAACACCAGGTACAATATTACAATATTTTTCTATTGCTGTTGTAATACTTAATTGGCAAAATATGCCCAGAGAAAACACACACAAATGATGTTTAATACTGTTTTTTTTTTTACACATTTTTAGTTTTGACACACTCTTAATGCTTCATTTAGGCCTATATATCTTTTGGGATGTTGCACCAAAAATTGTGAAGATGACACTGTTTTTCTTTTTCAATATTAAAGATTATGGCTGTTCTTCAAGTTCAACAGTTGAAATATAAATCTAAGTTGATTTGTTTAATTTGTCAGAGCAAGAGGTACCACAGACACCGATCAAGAGAGATGTTTCAGCAAAGAAACCACCACTCCTCAAAACAAAGTTGCAGGAAAACAACAGAACAAAACTAGTGTCAAGACAAGAGGAGTCAGTGGAAATAAATCTTTTCCACGGTGATGACATTTTCGGATAGGATTTCCGTATTGTTACTAAGTAAGTGCTAATGCAGGCATGCTAATTTTCCTACTTTATTACAGTTTAAGATTTGTTTGTTTTGCTCTCAGTCTGCAAAATTGTTATTAGAATAGCATGAGAAGTCTGTCCAAGCCTCTGCCACTCGACATGTACATGTAGGTCAGCTTTTGTACTCGGTAAAATTGTCCTACTTTTTTCCAAGGGCCAAATAATTATCATGCCTGCTAATGGTTTCAATTCACTCATTTGTAGTATCCTAAAAACAGGCATGAGAGCTGTGAAAGTTGTTGACAGCGGTTCATATAAAAGAAGTTTTGAACACTGGTAAATGATGGTTAATAGAAAGTATTGCATAGGGTTATGATCAGTAAGTTTCCGCAATTCAGCCTGTATAAGGCAGTTTTTGTTTTGAGTCTTAAAAACATAATATGGAGAAAAAAAACCCATAAAAAAGGTCTTCCTTCATTGTGTTAGCATTGGTAGGCCTCAAGGCCTATTGAATTAAAATAATTATTCAGCAGAGAAAGCAATTCGTAATAAATCTGTTGCTGAGAGTGTCTACCTAATGTTTGAACTAATGTATTATTAACGAAAGGAATAAGGAAATAGCTATAAATTATCGGTACTTTAGTGTTAACTTTTTACAAAGTATTGTATGGTGGCACATTAAAGACCATTCCAAAAGCATAAACAACACAAAAACAAGCAAATTGCCTAGATAATAATTTCGGACGATGACTATCTTCCACACTTAAAAGGAAAGTTAAGAATATCCAACAGAGCAAAGAGATTCACTCAAGTTAATAGAGACAGTTGTTTGCCCCCATTGTTAAGAAATAATTTCTTAAGACATTTTCAGGCGAGTGCAACTTGTTCAGACTTGTTGATTCGGTTGTATCACGACAAGCCCCATCTGTAATGAGCGCACAAAGATGTTTATGACGCCTTTATGGCCCAGTTCACACATTCACGAAGTGACAGTCTGCAATGATATCGCTTGTGCGCATGAGTGCATCCAGTCACGTCAACCATAGAGTTTGCTTATTAATGTGTAATGAATTTGTTACAATGTTTTAACCTCAGAAATAGATTAATTGCTGTATGATATTATGTTGACAAATGAAATAGAAACAAAAATGTGATCCAGATCCATTTCCTGCTATACCTTCACTATGTAGTACCATAGAGCAACTTGCTCTATGGTAGTACCACGTCCTCCTCCAAGACAAAGTGTAGGATTGTTAGTTGTTTTTAAAAGAAAAAGAGAGAAACAGATAAGTTTCAATCTGAAAGTTCACTAAATATAAATTTTCTAACAGTGTCAATCCTCCAGAGAAATGGCTGCAATCAAAACAAGCCCGGCATAAACATGCATGTACTATTTCTGACAAGACATGGGGGTGCCTTAACAAAGTTTTTTATCCGATTTAATAAAATACTTAAAAAAAAGATCTCGTCGACCTACATGCTTGAAGATTTGTCTGGAATGACTGCGATATAGGTAAAAAGAAACTTGAATGAAACGATGAAGTTTTTGATTGAAGTTGCTTTTTATGAGGGAATAACTATCACTTTAAAAACCTTAAAGAAAGGACTTAACTAACTTATATTATAGATGCAATAAAAAATAAACACCGTTAAACAGTTTTCGCGAAAACAAATAATACATTGTGTTCGGTCTTGAAATTAATGTGGATTAATTATAATGCCTAACTGTTTGGTTGTTGTTCATCGACTCCTGACAGATTTGATTGAATGATTTGATCACAGAGAAAGGACCCACTGTGGGTCCTTTCTCTGTGTTTTGATACCTCAGAATTAACAATGCAAACGCAACCCAGTATATCAATTTCAAGATGGCAGATTTTGCATTAGTGCGTCTAGTCGGCCATGTTTACAAACACACACCACGCAAGAAGTACACTATTCTTTTACCAATTATGCCGGTCGTGAGGAGGCATTCTTCTATAATTAGCACCACGCGAGTAAAATTGACTCAAGAACAGTCAAGTTCTGAGATGCTGCAAAGGTCTGCCTCCCCGGAAAAGTCTGCCCCTCTCAACTTCCTCCAAATGCCAAGTCCAGCGGATTCTGCTTTGTGTTTGTACCATGGACCAGACGGCATAATTGAGCTCATCGTCAGCCTGTGTAATCACCTAGCGGGGGTATCAATGGATTACGCCGATTGTGTTAACCTGGTCATTCATGCTGCTGGATGAACCGTCTGGACTTGTTCAGCCCATCGGCAATCATAAAAAGCTGGGATAACCAGTTTACAAATTCAGTATCATCTCACTACCTCTTGCTGTTACATTGTACCCTCTATCATCGCTCAGGCTCGTCAAACCGTATTCACAAGTTTTTGAAATTTCTGAAGTTATCATGGAAGCTAGGCTCTTCTCTTTCTGGATTATTATCGTTGTTTCCGATGTGCTGCTCTGCCTTGGCGCTCCCTTTCAGTCAGACCCGTTTCAGGGGATGGACTCTGAGGTAGACCCATTTGAGATGGACTTGATGGAGAAACTCGGTGTGAAGGACCCTTCAGCTGCACCCAGCATGGACAGAAAGGACATAGTCATTCCGGATCATATTTACGCCAAATATTCGTCACTTCTGAAACATCACCGTATCCGAAGGAAGACTATCACACAAGGTGTCCACGAGAACCCTGGTAAGTAAACATATATTTCATTTCTTTGTGTTTTCTTCGTATAATTCTGATTTGATCTTAATCATCGGTCTCTTTTCATTTCATGATTAGGTGAACAAGTCAAAATTTGAATTATGATTAAAAATTTGAAATTACTCAGTAATTACTAAATGCAATCCATTAATAATCTATAATTAAAAATTGTCAAGCCTGCAACTTTTCAGCTGATCAGTTTTACATTTGTTTTCCTTCATTTTCGGTGTCATAGAAATCTGAAACACGATGTACAAAAGTTTTGTGTGTGAGGCAGTTTCATTATTACTCCTTAAACAAAGTTACATGTCTGAGTATTGCATGCAGATTTTAGAAATCCGAAACAAAAACTGGACTAGTAAATAATCAATATTTGAGTTTCAAAAACCGTACCCTAATTGCAATTTATGTTCATCTAATAAAGGTATCCGTGGTCGAGTTATCTCCGCCTCTCAGTCTCGTCATGTCTACACGTTCGACATGTCATCCCTACCGACAGGTAGCGAGGTCATGATGGCTGAACTGCGGATCTACAAGGAACTACCGAATCATTCCATCCATAAGCTGAATTCCACCCATCGACACGAAGTGACCGGAGGCCTCGCTTCTCTCCATCAAGTGACTACCAACAACTCGCAAGGAGAAGGCGATAGTCCCAATACACTACTCAAAGTTGATGAAAGGTTAGTATTTCAGAGAAATATTTCAAAGTAAATCTTTCAAACTAACAAATAGGGCCTAAGTGTACTTCAACCTGTTGATTTTGCATTTTCGATGGCGTACAATAAACCAGTTCTTCCGAGTTGAATGGGCTATTTCAAATAAATACTTCTTTTATTCTATCAATACATCAGACCGTAATTGTTCGCAAATTGTTGCTTTGGCTGCAAAAACAGATAGTTTGACTGCTTGATTTTACATTATCTCTATAGTGTATTACATTGTTCTCTAATTTTGTTAATTGTTTCTGTCTTAACAGAGTAATCAACATGGACTCGTTCGGTTGGAAGAACTTTGACGCCACAACCCCTGTGAAGCAGTGGATGGAGACCCCTTCTACAAACTTGGGTCTGGAATTCCACATGGACCCAATGAGATCCGGGTCTTATGCCAGGAGGGTTGCCGATCGTCTGCACTTCAGTCCGGAAGAAGAACCGGACCACGAGGAGAGAGGAGTGCCAATGCTCACCGTCTACACCATGAAATACGCTCCAATGTAAGTATTAGCATATTTTTTATTGCAACTTCTTCTCAAAGGTTTATCCCCAAAATTGGTCGACTATGCCTACCAAACAACCTTGATGCGATCAGTATTTATCCCCCCCCCCCCCCCCCCCCCAAAAAAATGGCGCAATCAACACATTCCCAGATGGCAAAACATGAACATGCAAACTATATAACAATTTTAAAGTTGGTTCGCAGAACAATAATGGCAACTGACATGATAGTACATTTCTTCCGCGAAAAAAATAACCAATCAATCAAACCAGTTAGTGCATGATCCAATTCCCTTCTCAACGTTACTCCATCATTATTTTTATCCGAATCCCTCCGCATGAATACTGATTACTAATTTGCCGTTCTTTTTTCCCTTCCTCCTCCTCAGTGATGACCCGGTAGACTGCTCCAATGACGGCTCAGACGCAGATCGCTGCTGTAGGATACCCAAATACGTGGACTTCAGAAGCACCTCGTGGACCAACCGTTGGATAATAGAACCCGCCGGCTTCGAGTCCTACGACTGCGCCGGGCCTTGCCAACATAGCCAGCGTTCACGCCGAACCTTACGGGACATTTTCGGACTGAGACCCGGTAGTTTCCAGACATGCGGTGTGGCTACATTCTCTTCTTTACCCATGATGTATTTGATTGAGAGGGACGGAGTCAGTGAACTCGAAGTAGAGGAGATACCTAATATGGTTGTTGATGAATGCGAGTGTACGGCCTAGTACACACCCGAACATACACATTATTTTTCGTATAATATACAGATATATTTCATTCAAAATGAAATGTTAAAGTGCGATATTTTACTAATGGAAAGAAAGAATCCTTTTGGTTGACAGACTTTGATTTATTTAACGTTGATACAATGTATGGAGATAGATTACTCTGAGGTTTATCTAATGATGTTTTCAGTTTTATTAAGCTTTTGGATACCACAATTTTTCATACACACTGTGAGCTTGCACTTTGGTTTTATTTTCTGAGATTCCAAATGAATAATCACTTGCCAACTCACTTTCCAAAAACTTGTTATGACAAGCTCCATGGTTCACCGACCGTGCAGAATTTCATTAGGCTGTCTTTCTCGTAACAAAATACTCGTGACAAAACTGAGTCAGTCAGGAAAATGATACTTCGTCTTTCGTCTGCCAATTGATCTTTATCATGGTGGGACCATCTTGCCTTTCTTCTATTTGACTCCATCCAACCAACCCGAGGCTTGAAGGAAAAGACAGTCTGGTCCCTTGCCATAACGAGAACTGGAGCTGCCATTATCGCCGTTGTATGCAGGGAACATGACATATGTGACCACATGATAACGTCTATAGACCTCTATCACTGCTGCAATCTTGGTCAGATTCCCTGAATACCAATTGGCAAACTTAGTTCTAATTCCCATTCCACCAAAGGGTGCCAGATTATTTTTTCCTTCCAGCCTCAGTATAGTCACGATGGTTTGTTGGAAGATAAACAAGATGGCGCACCGTGATAAAAGTCTATTGCACCTATCGAAGGCGATCTTAGGGGTTATTTTTTGTTTATCACCAGCGTTGTTTTCACTACCTCTTTTGTAAATAATTTATTGTAAATACTAAAACCATACCATATTATATGAAATGTAGCTCTGAGCTACACAGCTGTATGTAGTAGTAACAAATAAGCATTATGTACATATTTCTAATGTAAAGAGAGACAATATTACCATAAATTATTACCGTATAACAATTGAGACAAGTTTTGTTTATGGCGTCTTTTCCTTTTTATTATCGTGCGTCGGTGCTCATTAGCTCATTTGACTCATTTTGGCTCCTGCAAGATTACATTTTCACCGGATGGATTTCAATTCGTAATATACTTCATTAGTCCTGACGTACATGTAATAGGTTGTAATTAAAAAGTTAAATTGACTTCAATTCTTGATGAAAAAACGACAGTGTAATTAAATTTGCAGATGAATCCTGCAATAATCTTTCACAATAGAAACGATATAGTTCATAATTATGCACTGGGTATAATGGTGCCGCCATTACCATATAGGCCTACCTTGTACTGATAACGTCACAGTTTGTGTACCACTTTGCAGAAGCATGGGGGAAGACATGGTTGTGTCTCTGCACAACAAACCATGACGTCATCAGTAGGGGTATAATTAATAGGCCACCCTGCATCACATTGCGTTAACTCGGCTTTGGTTGGTTAAAGGAAGAGAATATCTTTGGGAATTACAACCCAAACAAACAAAATTTACCATAAAACCTACTTGGTAAAAAGCACTGAAGAGCTGTTGTTACTATAAAACATTGTTAGAAACGACCCTCTTTGAAGTGATATTTTTTCACCCCAAAATTTGAATCTGAGAATTGAAAGCACACGCATTAGGCCTAAGGGTGTTTTTTCTTTCATAATTTTCTTGCAACTTCGATGACCAATTGAGCCCCAAATTTTTACAGGTTTGCAAATGTTGGGTTACATTAAGTGAGGTTACTGGTCTTTGACAAGGACCAAAAGTATACCCGCCTTTAAATAGCTCCATGGTTAACCCCAGCATAACGCATAGGCTACCAGCAGTTACAACAACCGAATCAAGTTACAAAGGCCCCACATGGTAGATTGTTTAAAAAAAAGGAACGAACTCGTGATTGTTTTATTTTCAAATTATAAATTTCCATTCTAGAACAATTCTCAGTTTAAAGGGTGTGTACAACAATGGTAAGATTGAAAATATAAATGTTCACAGATTTGCACATAACTTACATGGTATAAAGATGGAAAACTTCCCTTGAAATAGTTTTGCTTGAAATACCATAGTTTTTAGGAAATGAGTAAAACAATAGTCTTTATCCTGCAGGATAAAATCCGATGTTTGAACAAAAGTTAAAACATATAATATTTATTTATTTATTTATTTATTTTAATTCTTTGGACAATACAATATACAAGCAGAGGCCGTCCAGGGAAAGGCAAAAGTCAAAAAACTGTCATCAAAAAAGATGTGCCCTCCCAGACCTTGCTCATTTAAAAGAATAACAATTGTACACAAATCTAAAATTGCAGTAAAAAGTAAACAAAAGATGGCAAGCAAAAGAAGAATTAAAATGTAAATATAATATTAAAGACGAAAAACCTAAAGTAAAAAGAGCCAGACCAAATGAACTTAGTTTCCTAAATCATCTCTCAAGATGGAACGAAACGTCTGGAATGAGTCAAGAACCAACGAGTTTCTGGTTTCAACATGAAGTTCAGAAAATGCTTTGGGGAAACGTATGACCGCAGAATATTTAAAGGAATCTGTTCTAGGTTTACCATGATGAAAAGTGAGAACTTCGGAATGCCTGCTGTTAATCTTAAAATTGCTCAGAAAATTACAACTAGAATAAGAAGTGTTAAAAACAATCTGTTTAGTAATAAAGGACAAGTTAAAAAATTCTCTACGTTTAGTTAAAATCATCATTCCCAAAGCATTAAGTCTGTCCTGGTAGTGGTAGGACTGTTCCATATATCTTTGACGCAAAATCATCCTGCTAGCCCTACGTTGAATTCCTTCGAGTATGTCAATATGTTTCCTTTTGTGTACCCACCAAACAGGTGAGCAATATTCCAAAGTTGGTAAAACAAGTGATTTGTACAGGTGTAGAGAAACTTCAGGATTGCAATTGACAACTATCATACGGATCAGTCCTATCAAACGGTTACATTTAGATACAGTTTCTTTGACCTGGAGATCCCAAGATAAATTGCTCTGAATTGAACACCCGAGCAATTTCAAAGAGTCGACACATTCTAGTGGAGCTCCATTTAACTGGTAATATGGCTTTGGGAGGTTTCTCCAGGATAACCGAACAGTTTTACATTTATCTGGATTTAACTTTAGAGAGGTAGACTTAGCCCAGTCCGCTATAGTCAACAAGTCATTTTGAAGATCTGGATCACAATTATGTGAGTAGACATTCCTATATATAAAAATGTCATCAGCATGGGGTTTTTCACTGTATTCTCATGACTCCGATGACCGATTGAGCTTAACTTTCACAGGTATGTTAATTCATGTATATGTTGGGTAACATCAAGTGTGGATACAGGTCTTAGGCAATTACCAATGTTGTACACACCCTTTAATCAATCTCTGTTTTGTGGAATAAGAATTCCAACCAACCATAAACGTCAAGAACAATACTATTAACGGTTTCTGTTTCAAATGAAACGGGGCCAGCCCTATACCCAAAATACCCAGTTTCAAAACTGAGTGCAAACGAAGAGTATTCGGCGGTCTAAAAATTATCCGCGGTGAGACAGACGAAGTAGACGTTCAAGTGGCTTTGAAAACTAACTAGTTCAGCATACAGAAAATTCAATTAAAGTTTTGACAACCTACAAAAAACCTGCCAAAATCTGCAATCCACTCCTATACAAACTAATTGAGGGTTTGCCAACACAAGCTTTCCAGACACCCTAAACTATTTGTTTGGGCATCTGGGTGCCTTTTGAGGACATTACCTCGTCTGGTTGTGTTGTGGTTTGCTGCCAATTAGACCGACTGGGCTGATCATGCAACCTTCCCCTTGTGGGTAAACACCCAATGATGGGCTTCTAGGTGTCCAAATGCACCCCTTGACCCATTAGCAATGCGATGACTAGTACACTTGACAATTCACAGCCAACTTACCTGCGATTCGATTAGAGAAAACAATCTTTTCAGGCCTTAATCAGGTTAAAGACTCAGTAATCTAGTTGCGACAGTTAGCCGAAGTCAGATGAGATGGGAGGATCCATTGAATAATGAAATGTGTTCAACCACAACTCAAACAATGAGCAGTGGTTACGCAGGTGTTCACATAGTCGAACAGAAATAAATGGATTCTGGACAAGTAAATTGGAAACAGGTGAGCATACAAATAATCTCATGTTTACACTTTTCGTTTCTACATTAAATGGCTAACTTTTAAGAATGTCTGTTGTTCAGTATGTCTTCAAACACAGACAGATCTTCATCTCGTCGATATTTTGTTTTTAAAAGCTGCTATGAGTGATGTTATATGAGAACTGACGAATCAGAAAAAATATTTTACTTCATCTGGCGTAATTTTGACTGTTCATGGGAAAGGGGGAAAAAGTCTTTTACTCACGGTGAATTTTCATTTTCTATCAAGACCCATCCTTAAAAGGTTGTGTGATAGGTGAACAATGTATGGTTTTGTTTGCTCTGCATAAGTTGCGGTTTTCTTGTGATTTTACCATGTGCTGTTTTTGGACTTGATGTTTTTGAGCCTGTCACAGTAGGATTACGTAATGATCTCAAAATTAAACTGCGTAACTATTATCGGAAAGCATTATTTTACAGATGGCATACTGCGAAAATATCGACTCTGAAGTTTCCCCCCTAATTAGAAATAAATAAACTATTGACAATTCATGTAGGCAACTTTTTGTGGTATTTGAATAATGCTGCCCTCAATACCGCTTGTTCGGTTGGTACCCGCTAAACGTGGATGGGTTTGACGTTCTTGCTGAAAATACCACGGCAGTTTTGTGCTGTTTTCTCAACAAATAGACACTGTATTCCGCTGAAACTTACACCGGTGATTTGTATTGTATCTTTCTTTATAATTGTGCATTTAAATCAACATTACCTTACGATTACATTACCAGGCAAAAAAATACCAGGGATGAATGACTATTAATATTTCCACATCAAACTGAATCTAAACTTTTAAATTGCTCTCATAAAACTAAAAGAACTCGGCAGTGAACTCTTTCTCCTTTGCTACATTCTCTTTCACCAAACCATGAAATTGACCCATAAAAAAAAATATAAGCAGTCTTTTCAGAACTTTAGTATAAATGCTACCCCTAAGATGAGTTTCAACTTTCCATGCACACACCATAAAGTAAACAAAAATTAATATTTCATATAAAAACAAACTAGTCTTCACAAAAGACTTAACTAATAGATCAAGCTTTGCTTATACTAACACTACGCCTAGTTACCACACTCAGGGCTCATCCGTCCCAGAGAGTTTACTGTTTTGTTTCATTTTCTTGAAGAAACCAGATCTGGGCTCGACTTCATACTAAGACTCACCTTAAGATGAGTTGTCAGTACTAATACAATGATTTATATTGTGACATCACACTCTGCTTAGCAGTTAAGAGTGATTCAGACTTAAGATCAATCTTAGCTCTTTGTGAAGTTGAGCCAAGACCTCTTTAAAAACAAACCAACCTCCAGGTACCACATACTATTGAAAAACAGTGGAAAGAATAGATAACTATCAGGAAAACAACTGTCAGCTGCAAGAATAAAACTGTTATATTTAGTTAGGAAATATGTATTGGAAACAATTTTCCTGAGAGTACAATTGTCTTAAATGTTATTTCAAACTTGCGAGACTTACGGTTTTTCTTTCCACATGGTAAATTCCTCAACAGAAATGTTCTGTTGGATGATTGGAACTTGGAGTCACTGTACAGTCAGTTATTGATATTTTAAACAGTGACTTTCAAAATGATTTCTTAACATGATTGACCCTTTTACCAATGCATATAATGACACTCTCTCTTCTTGAAAGCCAGAATCAGGCTGCTCTCTCACTGCCTCATATCTTCAGGGCAGTCTGGCTGTTTGCTTGGGTGTGAGACTTTAAAGCTGCTCAGTTCCATCAAGGCAGCATCGATTCTTGAAATCACAGGGAACTTGGACATGTCCACTTTGAATCTAAAAATCCATAAAAACACCCCCAAACAACATGAGTCTACTTGAATTAATCCACCTCAGGTCACTGGATGGTGCACTTAATAGGTATGGTTAGTGTAATTAACAGCGATAAAACCGATTCATCTGGAAGCCTAGTTCTTATAATGTGATCCCAGTGCTAATTCTCCAGAGGAAATAATTTGTCTGAAATACAAAAGATAATTGCATCACACAACTTACTTTCTCTGTGCACACAGATGATATGATGATATTCCTAACCCTTGGTAAGGCCTAGCAAAAAGTAGTTTTGTTTTCCGCAGTAACCAAACCGATCCATTAAAATAAAACCTGCCGACTGTAAACAACTTAATCAATCCTTTGAAAAGTGTCCTGAATGACTGCACTTTTAACAAAACTTAATAACTGAAGTACCTTCCAAAAATGTCAGAATCCAATTAATATTCCCATCGCGCTTGTTTTTTTTCACTTCCTCTCTGGGTGTGCACTTGTCAATTGTTTTCTTAAAATGAGTTATTTTCTTGACCCACTGATCTACCTTTTTCCTCAGCATGATGATACAGGAAGCAGAATTATTGTTTTGGTATGCTCTTTAGATTTGACAAATTTTCAAGATTGATAAAACAATGCGGACTTAAAGAACAATCAAAATTCTTTTTCTTACCTGTTGGCGTTATACACTTGTGGTACTAAGCAAAGATCAGCCATGGTAACTTCATCATCTACACAGTATTTGCCGGCAGTCTGTTCTAAAAGCTTCTCAAGGGCTTCAAATCCTTCTTTGATTGCTCTATGACCCCATTCCGCTTTCTTCTCATCTCCTATGTAACGCAGAACTTTCAAATTCTGGGGGCAAAATGATTCAGAGAATTTGTTTTCTTCTTTTTCTTTACTTTCACATCAAAGTAACATGACGTACCTTAACTTAATGTATTGGCCGCCATCACCGAGGTAAAACAATGGAAGCATGCACGCACTCTCAGCCAATAATAGCGAGGTTTCTTTGGCGCACGGTTAGAGTGTACAACTACAATTAGCTATCCGTGCGCGTAACTGTTCTGACGGGTTGTGTGCAGGTTTCGATGACGACCTCGGTTGCGTTTTCAAAACGTTTGTAGAACGACACAACACTATTGACTAAATAATATATGCACACCGTCACTGGTATAGACAGTTACACACTGTAGCGTGCGTAGGTCTATGCATATAGCGCTAACGTTTAGGCCGACTTGACTTTTTTAAACAGAGTTTTGGCAACACACAAATGTAGTCAAAACAGACAACCAAAACTAACACATCACCAAAGAAATCCAGTCTTAAATGAATTATGAAGGACCATAAAGTATCTGCCTGTTGGTAAGTTTGGTTTTTCTTTTCAAAAATAAGAGGAAATTGCTGACTTTTAGTAAATTTTACTATTCGTTTTTTACATATGTGTAGTGCCGCTGTTACTCGTGTCGAGAAAACCTTTACACTTAAACAGATTGTGTAAAATGTCACAAATGCGCATGAGTGATGACGTCACAGCCACTAAAAGTCGTCGTTGTGCTAACCGTATGCCAACGAAACCTATCAAAATAGATCTTCATTGACCTCTCTGAGGGTGTTGTTTTGGGCTTGTGGTGTTATATGCAAGAAGTCTATAAGATGACAAAGTAAAATATATCCTCTGGAAATATTTTGCAACAGAGGCATGATGGCAAATCTTTCAAATGCATCAGACTGACACTCTGCATGCTGAGTCATCACATTGTGTATTTCTTTTGCGTCCCATTCAATGACCAAACCATCAGCGGATGAGCCGCCAATTACAGGAAATTACGATATAAAAGAAATATTCATATATATAAGCGATAAACAATAAACAAATAAACCAATAAATAAATAAAAACTAAGAATAACTAATTCACAACATGTGTTTTTCATCTAGGTTTGTAAATTGAGACTAACATGGGATAAGAGGGTTATGGGTTTGATTAACCTCATAGTAGGCCTACTTTCTTTGATCCCCAAGACTTGAGAAAACCCAGGGTGGGGACAACCCTGATAACTAGGGACAATTTGATTAGCCTATAGACTGTGCAAGTCTCACACGCATTCAAACTTTTGGGACCAAGTTGGTCCCAACCTTATTGATTTTAATGTTTTATAAAAACATGAGTTTACAGGCACCATGCTAAAATCACTGACCTCAGGCCTTTGGCCCAATGTTGGCCATTCCATCTGTGCCTGCATTGGTGCTACATTGAAAATATCCGGTATAAATCTATTTTCCCTTTTTTTGAGGGAAAGGTGGATTATCCTTACAGGACTTGGAGTGTCAGAACATTGAAACCAATGATATTTACAACGATTACTCATTAAAGGCAGGGTATACTTTGGGTGGCTGTCAAAGACCAGTATTCTCACTTGGTGTATCCCAACATAGCCTATGCATAAAATAACAAACCTGTGAAAAGTTGGGCTCAATAGGTCATCGAATTTGCAAGAGAATAATGAAAGAAAAAACCCTTGCTGCACAGAATTGTGTGATTTCAGATGCCAGAGAAAGGCTTCATGCCTGAAGCCTTTCTCAGATTCGAATTTTTGGGTTGGGTGAAAAATTACCTCTTTCACCAAAAACTACATTACTTCAAAGAGGGTTGTTTTGAACAATGTTTTATTATATCAACAGCTCTCCAGTGCTCTTTACCAAGTTGAAGAACATTTTTATGGTCAATAATTTTTGCAGTAATAACCAAAGGTGTAGCCTCCGATAAACCTTTGCTGCTCACCTGAACTGGTTGGATTCCACAAGAAATTACTTGTGACAGCTGACGGACCTGAATTGCATAGCAACAAGAAGAGGAAACACAATTTTGTTTACATCAATTATGCCAAACCGATATAAATTACTGGGCCCACTTTCATGGGATGAGCAAAGAATTTACATTCAGGGCAACAAGAAAATTTCACAAGAATATGACTGCTTCTAAAAAAAAATAAGTTGTGAGTTTTTAAAAACTCTTTGATCTTTCTGTTTAATTTGCTGTTGGAAGCTCATTTCACATCATATAGCCAGTAGCCAAAAGCAGGATTGGGAAATAGGATTTCAAAATGTTTTGTAAATCTAAACTCGGGCATCAAAACTGCAATCTTTCAGTACGTTACTCTGTAAGTTTAAAGTTCAGAGCCTTTAAGAGGTCTAATACCACGCATGTTAGCTGGAAGACAGTGATCACTGACTGTAATTTCACAGGAGGTGTGTCCATTGTGAAGTTAATACGATCATTAAGAAGTTAATACTGAGATTGAAATTACTTACAAGGAAGCGTTTCTTTGGGTCTTTAGGAAGCAACGATGGTCCATCCCTTGTCTCATCAAGGTACTCTATTATCGCATTCTGAAATGAATTTTTAATTTTTTTCCTAACTAATTATTACAAGCTTTTTAACAAAGGAGTTAGCATGATACTTCTATAATAAATCAAGCTCGTGGTCTGACGTTGTTAAAATATCATTATTGATTTGACATGATGATGCACAATGCTTTTGCCAAACGTCAAGTACATACAACCAAACAATACACTACACAGTAAAACAAATGACAGATTGTTAAACACTTCAGAGAGATTGGCAATAAAATCGGAATCATGTCAATAGAGGTAAATTTCAATAGTCACTGGATTTAAAACTATAATAAATCTACAATCTATGCAAATGAAGTAAATGGACACTGTACTCCAGTTCATTTAACTTTACTCTCATTTAACATCATCAAATCATCAAGTACAAACCATGAATGACTGTAAAAACAACTAGTGAATGGGAAAAACACAGTAAAATTTAATAAGTTGCAGCAAACAATTCACTTTGTTGATAGTGAGGTAATCAAATTTAGTTTTTCTCTTTAAGAGCAGTGTTCTCCTGACACCGCTTTCTCATTTACATTAAACAGGACAAACAGACGATTAACTTCACTAAAACAATATTTCCCATATAAGGGCGTGGAATGTTATCTTGAGAGGGCATGGCCATTTTCAATTTGCACAGGGCACTTTCATTGGAAAAACTTAAAGTCTATGGGAAACTTTTGGAGGGGCACCAAGGCCAAGACCAGGGGCAACAGAGGCCATGGCCTCAGTGATCTCTGTGTAATTCCAGGCCTGCCATACCACATGTTTCATTTACTTAATGATCATCACTTACTGACTGGGTGAGCACCATGCTGTCTATCTGCAAGGCTGGAACCTGACCCGTTGGGTTCACAGACAGATACTTCTCTCCGAGGTGTTCTGATTTTAACAGATTCACTGCAGAAGTTTCATAGTCGATACCTTTCAATGCCAAAGCTGGGGAAAAGGGAAGGAGCAATTAAAAATTAAAAATCTAAACTCAAAATGAGATTTTTCAGATAGATGGATAGATAAAACTTTATTGTCCCACTAGAGGAAAACGTTGTGTGGCCTAAAATACACAGAACTAGCATACACAAAGCATATATACAATAATAATTAAAACAATGGACAAGTTGCAATTATTATAAACAATGACATGCAGTTGTCATTTTGGGTAAACAACAAACAACAACCATTATAAATCTAGTTTCTGTAAAAAGGACAAGTTTTGTGTTTGAAAACAAAATAAAACTGCAAAACAGAATAATTCACAATAACCCAATTATGTTTTAACCTGCTACATCCCCTACTTACCAATCCTCACCCGCCAAGAGCAGGAGCTTCGATAGTAAGAATACAAAATGGGCTGAAAATTAAACAGATCTTAATGTTTTAAAAAGAAGTAACATGAACTTGCTTTGGGAATTAGACTTGATAATCTAAAACAAGAAGAAAAAAGGCAACTGACAATGCTTTTGCACCCATATATTACCAACTAATTTTGTGAAATGCCGTCTGGTTTCAAAACAGAAATGTGAACATTGTTCTTCCTCTATCAATTAACCACCACAAAGTGATGCTAAGTTACATTGTATTGAAATTGAAGTGGCGTGACCTCGGCCGATCCAGGTTTAAAATATTTCCATTGCACACTCATAAATTCGCGCACTTGGACTGGAACGTCACTACGAAGTCCCTATTGTGCCGCCTTTCTCCTAAATGCTTTAGTCCGTGCGGCAGGGAAGCTGCCGGTTGAAATCGGCAGTGATAATTATTTACGGGAAGGGGTGGTGGGGTTGGCGAGGTGGGAAATTGACGTCTGCGTTGTTATCACAAAGTTGGTAAGCCCCGCGTCCAGTTAAATACAAACAATTTTTAGTTTCTAAAAAAAGGCTTATAAGGCGCACGTCCACTTCAAAGTTCCGTAGTATTTTGTACGCCCTCTGTTGTTTTTGTGAAAATCACGTGGTCTTGTAATTTAAGTATTTCGGAAGGCAGATGACATACGCACGGAACTTTCAGTGTTCTTTTAAATCGATCATCTTATCTAGCTATGTTTTGTATTTAGTCTAAAAAGGTAAGACTGTATTATACTACATTTGTAGTTTATCTAAAATCTTACCGGAAAAGCTTTTACCGGAAAAAGTCTTATTTTTTGCGCAATGCGGGAACGCCGCCTGCATGCGCATTAGCAAACAACATGGATGCCGGGCAGTCAAATCGGTGGCAGTAACGCCTCAGAAGTTCTTCAAAATTACACCAAAACAAGCGCGCACAATGGCATTTTAATGTGCTGTCCACAAATCGGATACAATGAGTGACAACTGGGGAAAAAATCTCGGCATAAAAACGTGAGTTTATATTCGAAAAATTATCCCACCTCCTGGAGGTACATGGGCGTAGGGCCAAGGATCGGAGGAAGTCCAGAGTATTGGCACTATAAAATGGGGCTAGTCCTCATGCCAGTTAGAGTTACATACTCATTACTTGGTCAAAGTATACTCCTAGAACTATGAGGTTCATTCCGCTATCGTCTCCATTACCCTCATAGAGTGACATGTACAAAATCCTATTCGAAACTTTTTTCCCTTCACGTTTCTGCACCTACAGTTAATTTCCCAAACCGGATCTCGCCAAAATTAGGCTCTATGTGTTTCTTATACTCTCATCGAGGTCGGGTTGGGTCCAGAAAATCCACTCCGCAAAACAAAAGTTGCAAAAAGTGATAAATTCTCACCGTTTTCAGAATCCTCGCCTTCCGTTAACAAAATGGCCGCCGTTGAAATTTTTGAGCTGGTAATGTTGCGCGCTACGCTGGTAACGATTATCAACGATTCACGTATACAGAACATTGGTTGTTGTGCATGTGGACCAGCATTGCGCCTAAGATTGTATACGTGAACCATTGGATTTGTTACCAGCGTAGCACGCAGCATTACCAGCTCAAAAATTTCAACGGCGGCCATTTTGTTAACGGAAGGCGAGGATTCTGAAAACGGTGAGAATTTATCACTTTTTGCAACTTTTGTTTTGCGGAGTGGATTTTCTGGACCCAACCCAACCTCGATGAGAGTATAAGGAACACATAGAGCCTAATTTTGGCGAGATCCGGTTTGGGAAATTAACTGTAGGTGCAGAAACGTGAAGGGAAAAAAGTTTCGAATAGGATTTTGTACATGTCACTCTATGAGGGTAATGGAGACGATAGCGGAATGAACCTCATAGTTCTAGGAGTAGTCAAAGTAGTACTAACTTTAGTAACTAGAGTCTAGACACGTAGTTCGCCCGACTGACAATACATGACAAATTTACAAATACAAGTAGTACGTAATAACATAACTAATATTGCATGAAAATAATGGAGGGGACTAAAAATGCTAACGGATTAATTAAGTCACCCACCTTTCCTGCCATAATGGATTATATAATTTATAATCAAGCTGGGTAAGCAGACAGCAACGTGTGTAGTGTTACTGCATGTAGGCCTACTGTAACTTGTATTTTAAGGAAACAACAGCAAATAACTTACACCCCTTGAGGGCGCTATTTCATTTGAGTTGTTTATTATTTTGCTTGGTCACGAGCGTCACTCCTGGAAAATAACAAACCAGAAGAGCTTTTCACAATGTCACAAGCACAAGGGGACACAACTTCAAACTCTTCAAGAAACAGCTCCATATATTAGGGCTAGGCCCGGGGCTAAATTTGAGGAAAAACCAACGTTGTCGAGTTGTGGAATAATCTGCCTGAACATGTGGTCAATGTCAAAACAGGGGTACTAAAAGGCTTTGGCCTCTAAATTTCACTCATCAATCCTAGTAAGTAAGTAAGTAAGTAAGTACCCCCCCACTCAAACGAGATCAAAAACTTAGATGCACAATGCATGCGATGTCTACATTACTAGTACAGTACGTGTCTTTGTCCCCGCTCTTCAGCCCCGCTCCCACAACACCGCCCCATAAAAATGTCTTGTTACGCCACTGATGGCTTTACTAAGCACGTAGTTGTCTTTCATGTTCGGCGGTTATCCATATCTCATCTGTTTTGACATAGAACCGTTAGCAATAGTCGAAGCCGGGTAGCGTAACCAGAAAGGGGGAGGCGGGTGAGCACCCCCCCCCCCCCCAAACGAGATCGAAAAGATCGAGCTATGCCAAAATAATACAATCAGTATTCAACCTATTTAATAGATGTTATTATTATATATATATATTTTTTTTGCACCGGCCGGGAGTACTATATAATTTGGTTTTACCCTTCCGATCGTGTGAAAAGGTATTGATACTTTTGGTAACAGCTCAAAATCAGTTTCCACATTTTGTGTGATTCAACATATGCATGAACAAACAAACCTGTGAAAGTTTGAGCTCAATTGGTCATCGAAGTCACGAGAAAATAGTGAAAAGAGACCTTATGTGTTTTCTGTTTTTCAAACATCGAGTTTATTATCACGCCTGATAAAAACTATTGTTTTACTCATTTCTCAGAAACGATAGCATTTTAGGCAGATTCTGCCATTACTTACTTTAAATCATGTAAATTATGTGTGAATCTGTGAACATTTGTGTTTTTCGATCTTACCGATAGTGTACAGGGCCTTTAAGCACTGTATACTCAGTTCGCCCCCACCCGATTGATTTGCCTGTGGATTTTTTTCACAGAACTCGTGGAAAGTATAGACTTGTGGACAAGTCGTTAAATGTCTGTCGCGGTGATAGCGGAACGGCTTTCTCGCAATATCCCGCGAGAGCGCTCGCGAGAGCATTCTTTATTATGCTACAGCACCACACGCGACTCGACCCACCGCGACCATCATTAACGACTTGTCAACAAGTCTCACTAGGAAAGTACTGAGTATACAGTGCTTAACGCACACATCGATGTAAGGGTAAAAAACAAATTATATTCAGAATTCAACCTAGGCTATTCAACTGGCCTCAAATTGGTTTGTTGTCTATCATAAATTATTTGGTTACCATAGAAATAATTTCTGACTTGACGTAGCCTAGGCTACTTTGATCAAATTATAGCTATTTATAAATGGCAGCCGGTTCGTCCCTAGTTTCCCTTAATAAAACCTGTTAGGCTACTGGTTGATTAAATTATGTTTTATAACGTAGGAAGTAAAGTGACGAGCAAACGTCGAGGCCTTCCCACAACCTTTTGCTGATAGCCAACCAGCGGCTTACAAACTACGGGCAGCTATCAATGCCAAAGCGATACAAATAATTTTCATTAATTAAAAAACACAGGTGAACAAAACTACCGACACTTCAGACTCGACTCTATAAAATGCTAGAAATAAACGGTGCGTCGGGCCCCCTGTAGGCATACAGTTGTTTTGCGGAGAAAAAACACGTCATCATTCTGTGTCATATCTGAAAATATAGGTCATTGATGAGGAAAACACAAAGGTGCTGTGGGGATCAAACAGGCGTGAATTTGATACAAGAGTGGATCGCAAGGAAACAAATTAAAGCGGGAAAGAAATGTTGAGCCAGACATTTACTACCTTAAGTTTGCTTGGAGTGTTGCTCGCAGGGATCATGGGATCAACAAGCAGCAGCAATAGTCTGAAACGAGAGGCAGTTTTCGAGCATCGAGCCCTTTTACTCGGCCGGTCTTTCCTGAATATTTCGGGCATCTCTGCCATTAGATGTTCAGCCAGGTGTCTCCGTCATCATCGATGTGTCTCTTTCAACTACGATCGCATCAATGGAGTCTGTCAGCTGAACAACGTGTCGAAAGAGCAAACTGCTGTTTTCTTGAATCACCAAGATGAATACTCGTACTATGCGTTGAAGAACATCTCAACCTCCATAATCGAAACAGGATCCCAACAGGTGGATTATTTTAATGACTAAATTTTATCTAAAGGGATTGATGTAGAATTAGTTTTGGGAAGAGGCATAGTTGCACTACCACACAATCCAATTATATATATTTTAAATATTTGTATTTTCCAATAATTTCTACATCTAAGGGCATGGCAATCCAACAAATTCTAATAATCAATTGCCAACAAATCCCTATTGTTTTTCTTCTTAAAATTATTCCAAAACGATACACCCTCCTATGGCAATACTAGAATGTGTGTTCTTTGTCTCATGATTTTATTTGCAAGCAAACCCCGCTCCACGCACGACATGAATATAATAATAATAATAATAATAAGAGCACTTATAATGCGCCGGTATCCATCACAAGTGATGCTCATGGCGCAAGGAAGGGAACACATGAATCTAGTGAAAAGCGGCTGTGAAAAAGTGGGTTTTGAGAGCCTCTTTGAACTTATGAATAGATGTCATATGGTGAGGGTGGGGTGAAAGAATTGGAGGAGTATGCAGCCACTCACTTAAAAAAAACAAAACATGTGTTTGATACTTGGGTGTATGTGAAAGACAGCTTATGGAAAATGAGTTCGTTATAGACTGTGCAAGTCTCGCGCGCATTCGAACTTCCGGGACCATAGTGGTCCCAACCATAATATGGAGTTTTACGTGGGCGAGATTTTGTTTCGTCAATTATTTTAGTTTAACGTAGTTTGTGACCTAGAAAATTATACATGTTGTTGGGAACGCAATACTAAGTGATAACAAAATATGAAAGTAAAACCAATTCAACAATATAACGAAGAAAACCCGAGAATTAAACTTGACCTCAGCTTCCGGTTATTGCAAAAAATTAAGAATTTTGTGCTCACCTCCGATCATAAAACTTATGTAAAAGCTTGTTTTGGATGCGCGATTATAATCGCCAGATGCTGTAATTGCAAAGCAAACCCTTTTCATTGCAGTCTATGGTGTTGAGGCGTCGGCATTCCTCTTTAAACTGCGATACGGGTCAATTTAAAACCCGTTTGACCTTCACGAATCTGCGTAAGGGGTTTCTAAAAAGTTAACATCAAAAAAGCATCCTTGTCCCAGAGTTTTAATTTGTTTTTAATAATAATTAACACACTTTTTTTTAAAAGCTAAAACTAATTTCATGAAATTGTAATGATTTATTTTTGTTGTTCAGAATTTGTCATGAGATATAATTTAAAACAAAGATTTGATTTCAGAAATAAAAATGTTCTTCGTTTGACGTGTTTTCTCGTTCGGATGCGCGCGAGACTTGCACAGCCTATTCAGAAACTGGTTTCATGGTATAGCAACATATTAACTAGGAGCTGGATTCTCTTTTCACTTGGAAACGCCAGTGAAAGACGAGGTGAATAATGAACTGACTCCACAGGTATCGTGTTATATATTTTTTCTGGTACAGTTTGACGCCAAGCCTGAGCCCAAGGAATCAACAAGCGTTGCGGCCACCACACTGCAAGAGTCTACAATGGGAACAAGCTATGCGGCCACCACATTACAAGAGTCTACAATGGGAACAAGCTATGCGGCCACCACATTACAAGAGTCTACAATGGGAACAAGCTATGCGGCCACCACATTACAAGAGTCTACAATGGGAACAAGTTATGCGGCCACCACATTGCAAGATTCTACAATGGAAACAACAATCGGTACGTGGTTTTATTGTCACTGTGCAAACATTGGAGCTCATTATTTTTCAAAATATAATCAAAACTCCTTTAATTGCGTGAAAAGCCTGTTTTGCCCGCGACTTGACACAAGTGCGATTTGCTTCGTACCAATCCATTTTGTCCGTTTCAACGAAGTGACATGACTCGCCGTATCGGTGCCACTCAGGAGGGCAGATTTTAGCCAATAGACGGCCACAGTAAACGCCAAGAGCAAAACTTATTACTTGAATTATATGCATTCTGCAATTTTCAAAAATTGTATGAAGTCAGTTTTGGAAAAATTAGAAATGACTTTAACATTCAAACATCTTCCATATAAGATATGTGGCAGCAGACGATAAGAGACCAAATGGCTGACTGTGGAGGCTGTTTTCAGAACAAATCGGTTATACGGCGTTGAGGCTAATATAAAAATGTGAAATATACAGTGAATGTCAACCAATATTCTCAGAGAACTGTTCTCTGGCGGGAGTTATTTACATACAAGAGACTGCTTCCGTAAACCACTCAGACGAATCAGTGCAATTACCAATCCAATCCATCCCGGAGTCAGTGACAGCACCTCAGCGGCGTAGCCCGGAATTTTTCGGTGGGGGGAACAAGGGGGGCATTGCTTCCAAGTCGGGGTGGGGGGGGGGGGGGGGGGGGGGGCCAGGGAAAATGGGTTTGTCAGTGGTGGGGTCATGTACTCTTAGCCCTAGAACTATGAGGTTTGATCTGCTATTGTCTCCACAAACCCCATAGAGTGACATGTACAAAATCATGTTCGAAACTTTTTGCCCTTCACGTTTATGCACCTGGAGTTCTCTTTTGAAACCGGATCTCGCAAAAATTAGGCTTTGCGTATTTTATGTTCTCACAGTGAGCTCGGCGCGGGTCCAGAAAATCCACTCCTCAAAAACAAAAGTAAAATTCTCAATGTTTTTCAGAATCCTCGCTACGCTGTTAACGATAACCAACGGTTCATGTACAGAACATTGGTTTATGTGAAATAGCGTTGCGTGTAGCAGGACTTTTTGGTCTCTCCGGCATGTAGGTCGTATACCGGTAATCAATGGTATGCAGTGCACAACGCTGGTCACAATTACCAATGGCTTATATTTATACACGTGAACCGCTGGTTATCGTTACCAGCGTAGCGCGAAGCACACACCTACTGTTCATTCCGCTTTGGTCAACACTTCGGGGCGCGCTCTTCCAGTTATGATAGCGACAATCCCCACCGCATAAGTTAAACAATATTTGCTTGGAATACGATAAAAGTTTTTGTTTACTTTATTGTGGAGGCCTACAAATAGCAGATGTTTTGTTTTCATTCTTTTAACTTTCTTTTTGAGTGGGCACTATTGCGATTTTTTTCGTGGGGGGCACCTGGGGGGGGGGGGGGGGAATGGACATTTGTGGGGGGGGGGGGGGGGCACGTGCCCCCCGGCCCCCCCCGTAGCTACGCCGCTGCAGCACCTCCGTCGAGTGACATTGACATCCATATCCCTGTACAATTCTACAAAATTGCAATTAGCTGACTTCCCCTATGGTCCACGAGACCTTCAAGAGATGAAATGCACCGCAATAAAGAAACTGAGAAATAATTGAATTGTAATGAGAAGAGTAGGGTCGAGCCAGAGGAGCAAAACCAAAAAGAGGAATAAATCAAAGAGCAATAGAAGAACAATAGACTTTTGTCAAGCTGCCTCCGTATTCATGGTACAAACACAGTAAATGTGATTACTGCAGCAGCCTCATTATTGGAAAGGGTGCCAGGCTTTTTTTTCTGTTGAAACATCGGTTCGGTATATCTTTGTGGGAATGGAACTCAGACAAAATGGCCGCACCAGGTTGTATTGTATAGCATTCCCTTGATCAATCTTTCTCATTTCTTCAGTTGGTGATTATGCTTTTTCTCCTCCGAAAAAAATATATATAGGCCTACGAGACGCGGGTTTGAAATGGCTTGGTATGTGAAGCAAACTTGAATGATGCTGAATTCCAGTAACTTTCTAATAGTAACTAATTCCCCAATTCGTAGTGACGTAGATGATTTGTGGTGTCGCTATTTCAGATACTCCAGGAACAGTTATTGCTCCTTAAAACTAAACAAAATTAACACTACCGCTTCATTAAGATACACTGATGTATCGATTAGTTAATTAACTGGGTCTTGCTATTTCTTGGTGGAATGGTTGGAGTCCTTTTAGAACTTCACCACACTTTGCACTAAAATCAACGTCCATACTACAAGACAAGTATGAGTACAACTTATGTGCAGAATATGTTTAATATTTTGACATTAATAAATCCTTGAAAATTGTGCTGAGAAAATGCTTCAAATACATCGTTAATATGCAACAGCTAACTCTAACTACTTGGTATAATTGCCATGGACACATCAAGATCATAGTAACAATTAAATCGAGCACTCAATAGAGAATAATCTATGCGCAAAAATCCCTTCGAAATGGCCAATGGTTCGTACCACACCATTTAAGGTATATTAATGTTATGTAATGTTGTGTTTTTCATAAATTTTTTACATCCAAGTGACTTCTATGATAAGCCCATCTATTGTCTGGAATTATTTATTATGTCCCTTAGTTACCCAGTAATTGATTATTCTGAAGAGCAATAGGACCAATATTTACTACCACACAATCCAATGAATTATTTTAAAAATAAATATGTGCATTCCCAATAATTGTTACATCGACTTTTGTACATGGCCAGCTATTGTCTAAGATCATTTGAGTCCTTTTCGCTACCCAGAAATTGATGCATTTTTCTAAATATCTAAGTTCTTAAAGGGAGTTTATACTTTTGGTAAATGTCAAAGACCAGTATCCTCACTTGGTGTATCCCAACATATACATGAAACAACAAACCTGTGAAAGTTTAAGCTCAATCGGTCATTGCAATCACCAAAAACAAAGTGGGGGAAAACCTTAAGTGTTTTCACTGTTTTCAAACATCGAGTTTTCGACTCGTGAGATCAAAACTAATTGTTTTACTAATTTCTCAAAAACTATAGTATTTAAAGCAAAAATATTTCAAAGGGAGTTTCCCATCATGACCATCTTTATGCCATGTAAGTTATGTGTGAATCTGTGAACATTTATATTGTTACTCTAACCAATGTTACAAACACCCTTTAAAGGCACTGAACACGTTTTGTAATTGTCAAAGACCAGTATTCTCACTTGGTGTATCCCAACATATGCATAAAATAACAAGCTTGTGAAAATTTGGGCTCAATTGGTCATTGAAGTTGCAAGACAATGATGAAAGAAAAAACACCCTTGTTGTACAAATTAGTGTGTTTTCAGATAGGAATAAAAGGCTTCTGGCCAGAAGTCTTTTATTATTTTAGTGAGAAATTACCTCTTTCTCAAAAACTACGTTACTTCAGAGGGAGTCGTTTCTCACAATGTTTTATACTATCAACAGCTCTCCGTTGCTCGTTACCAAGTCAGTTTTTATGCTAATATATAATTACCAAACGTGTATAACAGTGCCTTTAAGGGCATGGCAATGCCCCCAAACTATATCCCGACGAGCGAAATTACACTTTGGAGAAATGACTTAATTAGTGATTATGTAGTACCACATAATGGCACTTCCACTCAGTAACGTTGGAACTAGCCGTGCAGAATACAATGCAATAATATCCAAAATTGAATTAGATATGAGGAATTTCGAAATAATGTCACGTTCGATCGATCGTTTGAAACGGCTACACAACTGCTAACTTTGTTTTTAGTTTACTGTCTATACAACACACCCTTTAAGGCATCGAATTAGCCTTTAATACCAGTTTTGTACAATTTAATTAATGATCGTAAAACAAGTCATATACACTCTCTATTTCTTATTTTTCCTTTTTGGGTAAAAGAAATAAAACGTTTTCCTTTTTAAGATCTAGTATTTAAAAAGAAAGGTAAACAAAAGAACAGAACAGGTAAGAAACAACCCAAATTTAAAAAACACAAAATAAACCAAACTATATTATATTCTACATTTCGTTCCCTCGAAATAATATTTCGAGGTGACTATTTTTGTTTTGAGGGAAAGAAGTATATACCCCTTTTAATTTTTACCAGAGTTTAGGCCTACGTTTAAATTTTCTAATGAAACAAAAATAAGAAAAAATGGAAAAACACCAGTCCCTTTAAAAGGTTCGTAACTTTGGTTCAATATCTTGCACAATTATTTTCGCGAGTGGAGCATTTTTTGAAATATTTGTTTCTTAATCTACTATACATTTTAGATCCTTGCGTTAGCAAACTTGGCCTTGAAGATGGCTCCATCTCTGATGGCAGCATCACCGCTTCAAGCAGTTGGAATCGCCAGGGAGGATACAATGTCGTCAGCACCCCCCGCTGATGGCCGTCTCAACAAAGTTCCTACACACGTAGATATCGTAGGTGCGTGGCATCCCAGTGTGGCGAACACCGACCAATGGATACAGGTGGACTTGGGCGGCCCGACCTACGTCACTGGTGTACTCATGCAAGGACGTGCGGACCATTGGAACCAATGGGTGACCAAATACAAAGTTCAGTACAGAACGTCATCGATGTCCTCTCTCTTTGATGTGAGAAACGAATTTGGAGTGTCCCAGGTGAGAACACTGACCAATGTCAAGTGGGGTACATTTTAAAGATTCAATTGGTTGCAATATTTTGACAGTCAGTTTTCCCTTGTGTTAGGCCGTGTTAGAATTAGTGTCTACGGCTATGGCTACGGCTAGATTTCCGCGTCATCATGCGTTGAAGTATAGGACGTCCTTAGCAACGACCTTTACAGCAAAAGTCTTAGATGTAGCTTTAGCCGCCATTTCGGATACGGCCTTATAGGCCATGTCCAAATTCATGGCGTCGGCAGCGGGGTAAAATCATGGCTTCGGCAGCCAGTAGAAACGTTTTTTTCCCCCCCAAAGCTGTCGTTGCAGCCAATGGCCATAACCATAGCCGGGGTCGCTTGATTGGTTCGCTGCCTTACCGTGAAGGTTTGCTGGTCCCAATGAGATCAATGGGGGTCGAGCAAACTGTTCAGGGTACATTTTATGCGACGAGCACGTGGTTATACGTGCATAACTCCCAAAATGGCAGACCCCAGGCAGACAGTATCCGCATGTGACGTCATCAGAGAAAGGTGGTCAATGAAAACCATTCACCGCCTAGCTCACTTTGATTCATAAGCTTTTTCGTTCATACTGAACATAGCCTTAACACACTGTGTTTTTTGCTTCTTATTAAACCCAGGTTTTTGATGGCAACGTCAACCCAACTGGCATTGCTGAAAGCCGCTTTGACGAACCCATCCTGGCAACATTGGTGCGCATTATCCCCGTCCAATGGCAAGAATCCATAGCCCTTCGGTTCGAACTGCTTGGCTGTAAGTCGACTATGTGACAAATTCCCAATGAGTCAAGTAAACACGGTGTAAAAACTAGCCGATTTAAAAAAAGAAAAACAAAAAAAGATGAAAAAATACAGTAAACAAAAAAATTGTGAACAAAATATAATACAGTCTTAGACAAGTAAATGTTAATGTCAAATTTCGTATAAGTGAAAGTGTTACTGTTCTGAGGCCATCTTGTTTTCATCCCTTTCCACACGAATGTAATCAGAGTGCGTTTTCGCGGTCGTAACCAATAACTGTTTCGGTTGATTTGGCCATTGGTTATCACTGGTTATCACTGGTCACTGACTGTCACCGTTTTGATTGAACAATGATGAGTCGGGAGACTAGTTTTGTAATTAACCCGGTAATTTATTTCGTGACTCGGCGAGAAGTAGGTGAACTAAAATATCACATAATAAATAAATAAATAATAATGTAAATACAGAAATTACTCATCAATCAAATCAAAAATGCAAGAGGAATATTTAAAGAAAATAAGCAATCAAAGGTATCCTGACTGATTATAAAAATATCAATTAAAGGCTTGAACAAATCCGTGCCAACAATTCAATAATAAACGATGTTCAACTAATCATAATTATCGTCCATACCAAATTAACACTTACAAATTGTTACCAGGGGAAAATCACACAACAGAGTGAAACGACATGATGAAGCCAGGGGTGATCATACAGAAATTTGCGGGGTTTACTGCGGCATATACTGACTCAACAAAACTGTGGGGAAATACACACAAAATAATCAAAGAACATTAAGAAACAAAAGTGGGTCCAAAACAGGACTTAATAACTTTGCTAGGGTTACAATAATCACTTTTACATACCGATTTTTAACTGGATCCTTTGGGTCATACAGAGATACAGATCTGCTTATTAATTAGTCTTGATTGGCGACGTTCATTTTGTTATTAAACGTAGTGCGATATCGCAACACGAATTACTGGAGAAGAGATTATCTGTATCACACGAACATCTGGATCCAGATTATTTATAGACTTGCCCAGTCCTTCTGAGGCAGCCCGACCAAACAGTCAATGCAGCGCCCTCTACCGGTAGCTAAAACAAAAACATCGTCACCAATCAAGACTACTTATTAATCAAAAAGCCAACCCCAAAAGGCCTTACCGGTAATTATCAGAGTAGAAAGGAAATAATTTACAATAACCAACACATTTATACAATGAAAACAAGTGATAGTAATTCTTATATAATTGAATAAATATTCTACTAACGAGCTTGGCAACGAAAAATACCCTGGGTTGACTACAGAAGATAAGATGAACTGAACCAAACGAAACCAGAAACAGAAGTGCCTAAAATTCCTGCACACAGGTATACCTAGATTGGTGGAACAATGAGGTACGTATAGAGGTATAGGTCTGCCACACCCTAAACAAGATTCCTTGGATGCCAGCAGGAGATTGGTCGAGGGTTGTGAACTCTGACATTATTATGCAAATATATTAACGCATAAACGTAAGAGAACCGTTCAAAAAACTAACAACATGCATAATATCATCGGTGGGAGATGACACTGACCGAAACAGTTGTTAGTTACGCCGCGAAAACGCTCCCCAAATTGTGGCTGGAACGAAGACTGAATCAACTGATCAATCCACACAGTCTTTTCTCTCAGTTTCAAAATGGTATCTTCATGATTGTTTTGTAATCATGTCCCATTTTGGCTTGTCCATGAAGTATTGCTCAAGTCAATAGGCTCAACGGCGCACCCAGGATTATGTTTTTTGGGAGGGCTCAAACCAATGTATTGGGTGGGTCCAGGGGCCGATGTGGACGGAGATTCTGCCCCCCGGAGATTCTGTCCCCCATATGGAGAACTGTGTACAAACCTCTTTTGATAGCGCCCTCTTTTGAATCATCCCTCTCCAGCCCACGTTAATTTCCCATAATGGGGGACAGAACCTCTGGGGGACAGAATTCCCTATGACACCGGCCTTACGGCCCCTGGTGGGGTCCAGGGGCGAAGCCCCGGTGGGGTTCCAGGGGGCAAAGCCCCCTGGAGCTCTGAGTTTTTGGCGTTTTGGTCCATATAAATGATCCATATAAATCTTTCAAGTTTATTTTAAAAAAATCCGTAAAATCAACGGGCTTAAAGAAAATTTAACTAGGCCGAGTATGCATGTACGTAACCTTGGTGACCTCCAGGAAAGGTTACTTATAAACGCTAAGCTTGAGAACCAATCTCGTGCTGAAACATGAATGTATCGTCTATAATTACGAACTGCACAAATCAGTCAATCATTGTGATTGGTAACTAGACGACAATACTTTATTAAAGAAGCAAAGCGTGATGATATTCATTTTGGATCTGGTCGGTATCATGCATATTCATTAAAAACATCGCGGGTATAAAAAAACATTACCATCCGGCGTTTCTCAAATTCAAGTGTAGTACTACAGGCAATCCAGGGGGAAAAACCATTGAATCCCGGAACAAGGGTGAGATATATTTTTTCCTGGACGTTGGTTTCAAATGCTTAATATGTTATTGTTGCAAGTTTAAACAATTACAAGGGAGTTGTCATAAAATGGTGTTCAAATCTTTCACCTCGCACCTCGCGTTATCGAATTTCCCGTACAAAAGAGTAATTTTGGCCGGAAAAAAAATGCGAATGGCAAAGGAAGAAAAGAAAATACTGCCACCGGAAATAACCCCCCCCCCCCCCCAAATAAAAAGAAGAAGAAGAAGAAGAAGAAGAGTATATTAACGATTGATAACTATACCTTGAAATGAATACAGATTTAGAAAATTATTAATTTTTTGGTTGCGGAGGAATTGTTCAAAATGGGAAATGAAGTCTCGTGAATACAACATACAAGGACAACGTTGGTGTAGAACCCGCAGGGCCAAAATTAATCAAGTGAAACAAGAAGAAGAAAGAATCAACAAAGAGAGAACTTACAAGTTTACAGCACTTATAGTGAGATGACAATAACTTTTTCGTCGCACTTCAAAATTACTTGTGTGGGCCCCTGCTTAAAGTTATGGTCTTTTTTGGACAAGGATGTTGGATAAATTAAAGGGATATCACTAACACTCATACTGTGTGTCCAGCATCGTTGTATTGTTGCACAAATACAAAATAAAAAGGGGGGGGGGGGGCACAGAACGCAGGTTACAAGCAAGGAGCAAACCGATGGGTAATGGAAGAAGTTAGTATGATTGGAGTTTACAATGGAGTCACCTGACCAATAAAAAGGGCGTGCATGGTTCGAAGCCAAAGGACAATTGAAGTGAACCAATAAGGAGGTCCGTCTGAAACAGCCAAATGAGACACTTCGGAACATGGCAGTTCGGGAGCTATTTTGCAAATCAGAGGTCATCATCATCATCATTTAATAGCGGTCGCAACCGATATCCCATTCACAACGTAATGCCAGAGGTGTTTATCGCTCACCATCTTCGGAAGGTCCTCAATTTCAGACTCCGTGTCTCTACCAATCATGTTGATGTGGTTGAGAGGTCTGTGACCTTTATTAGGGCAGGGAAGTATCTAGTATATCACATCAGGTATGACTTGGTCTTTAATAGCACGATAGCAGTGGCCAGCAAAACAGTAACAGAGATTGGTGGAATGTCTCAATAAATATGTTCTCTGGTCTTGTGCTCACGCCATGAGAAGCCTAATTGTGTATGTGCCATTAAGGCGATCTTGAAGTTCTCTCTTCGTGGTCCAGGTTTCAGCTCCATAGAGAAGAATGCTTTCTACACAGGCTCTGAAGAATACCAGCTTTGTTGACATTGCTATTATTTGACTGCCAGATGTTGTGAAGCTTGTTACAGGCATTCCAAGCTAAACTTTTTATTTTTTATTTTTTTATTTATTATTATTTATTATTACATATCAAAATCGCAGCAAAACAGCTGAATTACAATGATATTAACAGGATAAAAAGATTTTGTGTTTAAATACAAAACACAAACATGACTTACAAAAGATAAAAAGACATCAAACAAAGTGACCCCACAAAATAACACACATGTAAAAAAGAGAAACACAGAGTGAATGGGGAAAAAAACCTAGCAAAATTATTGATTAAGAAGCCTGGAGAGATATGGAATGGCACTCTTGCCATATCTGTCAACCCTGTAATGGGGTTCACTAAATAAACGTTTATTCCTTAATGGCATACTATGAGTACTGGTATTTTGTTTAAACCAAGCAGAACATCTTTCAGAAAGGGCACAAGATTTTGCAAATTTAAGGCACAGTTGTTCCCTCCTGTCAGACATTGGTATTAGCTTACATTCAGAAAGAGCGCTTTTATAGTTGGTGTGTTCATGGCCTAAGATAATTTTACAAGCCCGCTTTTGAATGGCCTCTATGCCACTTTGCAGGTTCAGATGTTTTTAGATTTTGAAGTCTGTCTGAATAGAAAAAGCGTTTAGCCCTAGCTATTGTTTTCTGGATGAGGTACTTGTAAAATTTCCACTGTGTTGATTTACCTGCAGAAGTGCTTGTTGACTCTTGGCAATTAGTGGTTTGATTGCTGGGGTGATCCAGGGTTTGTCTGTTTGATGGAGTTTGATTGTCTTTGTGGGAAAGTAGGCATCAAGGGCTGCGTGGAGAGATTGGTAAAAAACTGCAGTTTTAGATTGTGTGTCAGGAGACTCGGTAACTTCGTTCCACTTTTGTGACGTAATCCATCTTCCAAATTGCTGGACAGCATGGTGAGGCAATGGTCGTGTGACTTTTTTCTGGAGGTGGTTACATTGTTTGACTTTGGGCAAAGGGGTCCTTGTGGTCACTCCGTCCCATAGGTGAGTGAATTGTCGGGGATCTGTAGTATTGTTTAAGGTTGGTGATTAGAAGGTCGAGTGTAGCATCTCCCCTTGTTGGTTGGTCAACAGTTTGCTTGAAGCTGTGGGCTCTACAAAGTGGTTGAATGTCAGTTCTGTTAAGGTCCCCAAGGATGATAAAACCAGCTTCAGGATGTCTCAATTTCAAGAGATCAACTGACTGGATAAGATGATCAATTAGCATGTTCTGGTTGGGGGACTGTGGTGGAATATAAACGGCACAAACATATTTTGTGGGATGTCATGCCAGCCTTGACGTAAACAGCAACACCGCCACCATTTTTAAATGAGCGATGGTGGGAATAAATATCAAAGCCTTTGCGTATCAGGAAGTCCGTGTTACTATCTGTAACATAGGACCCAAGGTACCTGAAGTCGCTGACATCTTTGAGTTGTGTGCCATCGCTGGAACATAATATTGGCGGGTGGTTGTCATCCTCGTTGAAAGGCCAGCATCCAAAAGGGATTACTGAGCGTCCGACCAATGAGGAGGTCCGTTTCAACCAACCAATCAGGCATCTTGCACGGCAGCAGTTCGGATGACCGTTAACCGCATCTGGTACCCCGGCGGACAGGTCGACCGCCCTGAAGACAGTAGACTTGGTTCCAAGTCTGTGCTCGTGGTTTTTAGTCTACCTGATAGCCAATACATTATCAGAGCCGTATATTGGGAGAGTTGCGACAACTTGCGATTAGAAGCCATTTTGTGTCCAAAAACGAAACGCGTGGACCAGACTAACGCGTCCACGGACGGACGTGTGGACATGCGACGGACCTAGTTTAGCGGCGAGCTAGCGCCCTCAGATCAGCGGGGAAAAAATTTTATGTCATTCAGAGGTAGAGAAATAAAATCGTTCAACCTTCTACACATGTACATAAGAATCTTGTGCTTTTAAGTTGTATGCATGTGAAAAGTTTTGTTTTGATACTGTGTAAAGAGTTACCTCCGGTCTGGTGCAACACATGGTTCAGACCTAAACAATAACATTGACTAATGAATCTAGACCATGTCATTTCTTTAACTCATGAATTTTTAATAACCGACGCATTGTTCATGCTTATCGTATTTATTATAATATTCAAACGCTTATGATAATTTATGTACAGGGAAATTGTATATTTTACAAGTTTTATTTACATTAAATGTACAGGACAAAATGATATTGATAAAAACATGTATGTTGTATGGAATGTAGCAAGGCAAACTGTCTGTATGTTTTACTCGAAATGCAGGATTAACAATTCATGTGGCTCGAACATTATTTCGGTTTGCTGGGACTTCCATGGGTATTCTCCTCAATAAGTTAGAACATGGAGGTAGGAAAAACTAACGAAAGCCAAAATGTATTTTAAAACATAACCTCTCTACTCTAGCTAGGCTCTACATACAGTCTGTGTCTTAGTCTCAGGGACAGTCCAAGGTTTTCAAAATGTTTCTTCAGAAAAATTGATGCACATTATTTAATCAAATAGTTGTATGCAGTCTCTTTGTATGGTGGTGGAAATGTTGAAAACTTTGGACGACCTATTACCTTGTCTTAGCTTGATCAAATTTATTAAGTATGTCATTGACTGAATAAATTAAAATGACAATAATAGTAATAAAGGGGACTGTATACCTGCTTACTAATTATTGTGATACTACCAGTGTAGTACATGTAGTTCATTTTAATTTTGCCGTCCCTGACCTAGTTGTGATAACCATATAATTAAACATTCAATCCTCCCAATGGTCGTAGCTAGACCAGAGGGTTACGTCAAACCATCTGTTCAAATTTTGTTAACATTTAATGTTTGAAACTAAAGGAAATCTTCACACATGATTCATCGTAAACTTCATGTTTCGACCATCAGGAGGAATTAGGAACCTTACAATTATCGCAACTACCCCTGACCCACAAAACCCCTGACCCATAAGATTCCCCTTTATCTGGTTTTAAGCAGATTATTGTTATTAATGTCTTATGGTATTTCAGTGTTTACAGTCTACTAACTTTGTGTTCATTGTACTGTTGTGTTATTTAATTGGGTTGAATAAAATAATTGTATTATTAATAATAACAATAATTATCATCATTATTTGTATTTAACCAAAACAAATAACACAACAGTACACATAAACATGTGTACACTGTTATGACTGTCATGTTGTTTTAAAAAGACTTATTATTAAAAAAGCAAAATGTGAAATTTGATAAAAAAAATCACAAATTACCTACATGTACACATCCTTTACACATGCAGCCTGCAGTCAGTACAAAAACCAACTCACTTCTTGGAGTGGCAAACTTTGGTTACTCAGGTTTCTTTTCAGATTTTTAATTTGTTATAGCCTACATGTGAGTGACAAATTATGTGAATCAGGCAATGTATTTTTGGCTGTAGGCCCCTATATTTTATATCTTTGTTTAAAGAGGCAAAATATCACCTGCAAGTGGACATAGCTGTGTAAGAAATAGTTCCTGCCTCCTCCCAAACCTTGCAAATCAAAAGACTACTTAAATAGGCCACAAGTAGTAGGATTCAATATGAAAACTACATACATGAAGTAATATACATCATGCAACAATTTATCCCCCTGAAATGTTGGTGTTCAACTACACGGTACAAAAAATGTTGGTCAAGGATGTACATTATGCCTTAAATGAGATGAGAAATATAACCTCAGATAGTCGAACCCTCTTACAAAATATATGAAGTCGAACATTAATATAACTAGTGAGAAGTGCTCTCTTCACTCCATGGCAGTCCTCATGTTGAATTGCTGTGGTTTGTTGTTCACCTTTGTCAAGGAGAACCCTCTTGGTCTTCTTCAAATTCATAAGGACTTCATCATTGTAACCTCTGAAGATGAATTCAGCCTGAAGTAGAAGATGAAACACTTTGTCTGAGAAGAAAATAAAGATCTAGTAAGTGACTATCAAGAAAAGTTGTCATGTCTTAGGTTTCAAACCAATCTGTAGCTGCTTTTGTATTGGTAAAATACATTCAGGTAAATTGTTAGAGGAAATTTGTTTGAAATTGTATTGCTAGATTCTGTAAACAAGTACAATCTGCACACAACAAATATACAATTTAGAAGTGGCCCAATTTACAAAATTACTGAAATAACTTGCCAGTAGCTTCAAGGTGTGGAAATCAAAAACAGCCAAATTTTTTGTCAACAAAACTGCAAAATGTTAATAACAAAGGGAAATACATGCAAACCTTATTTAGAAAGAACAAAAACAGATCTTGAAAGTAGAACATAAGTCACCTAACTCAAAACTTAACTCTTCATCAGTCGTCATGCACCATTTTCTTTTCTTTACATGTTCACCACGCTGCCAATTTGTATCTCACAAATCCTGAACTAAAGCACCAGTGGAATCAAACCACTCACATCCGCTCTCATGGTAGTAGTACAAGAAAATTGCTGCTACACCAAGAGAACTGTGTGTCAATCTGAAGCGCTTTGTATTAGTTACAAAACAGTGAGTAACAACAGAACAATTTGTACATGTAAAAAAGTTGAACAAAAATGCAACCACATAGTTAATTTTGTGGAATAATATGTTTCAACAGTAGATTCTGAGTACATGTTTTGTCTTTTCCAAATACTCAAAAAGATAATCCAAGTTTACCACCTCAAGACAGAATGGTTGAGTATGGATAATTTTCAACACCACCTCAAAAAAAAAAAAATAATAATAATATAAATAAACAATCTGAAACTCTGCCTTGTTAACCCAAAGAATGATTATGGATGCTTATTGATTTTACTTTAGGGCATGCTCTGTTTTACCCAAATTATGGAATGCTACAATATCGTTCATGTACATTAAATTTAAACTGTATTTTTTTCTCATTTTGAGTCTGGTATGTTATTTTAAAAATGTTTCTAGTCCAATAAAACAGGCCCTGCACGCGGTCTTGTCGATGTTCCCCTCAGCTCAGTCAAATTCTAGCACTGTCAGAAACTATCGTTAACCATTCATTAACCACTATTTATAATTTATAATTTATAACCATCGGGGACAAAAGTTAATCTGAATGATGAAAATTCGACAGGATCGACCATCCATTCCATAAATCCATGGACTAACCTGCTAACTAATTTTGCCGATGGAATGGATTGTTTGTTTCTAACGACGTACTATAATACTAATAGTAAATAGGGTTAGTAATACTATTATATATATGCCAGGCCTAGACCAAGCAACAGTAACTGGGGTGCTGTAATGCCAGGCCTAGACCAAGCAACAGTAACTGGGGTGCTGTAATGCCAGGCCTAGACCAAGCAACAGTAACTGGGGTGCTGTACAGGCCTAGACCAAGCAACAGTAACTGGGGTGCTGTACAGGCCTAGACCAAGCAACAGTAACTGGGGTGCTGTACAGGCCTAGACCAAGCAACAGTAACTGGGGTGCTGTAATGCCAGGCCTAGACCAAGCAACAGTAACTGGGGTGCTGTACAGGCCTAGACCAAGCAACAGTAACTGGGGTGCTGTACAGGCCTAGACCAAGCAACAGTAACTGGGGTGCTGTAATGCCAGGCCTAGACCAAGCAACAGTAACTGGGGTGCTGTACAGGCCTAGACCAAGCAACAGTAACTGGGGTGCTGTACTCCTTTAAAAAATGTTTTGACGAACGCAGATTAGATGTAATGTTTTATTATAAAAGGAAGGAGTACAGCGCCCCAAAGTACTATTTTACTTTACTGGATCTAAAAAGCCAGGCTCTATCTAATCTTACCTCACAAAGGCATGAATTTGGGTTTGGATGCCAGTTGCTCCGCTTCACCTTAACTTCCCAAACTATTCTCCTCACTTTTTCTCGTGGAAATCGATAACATTTCAAGCCATTTCCGGCCCTATTCGTGCAACCCCGAGCACTACATCCCGTCATTTTGCCTGCGAGTGCGAATCTTTGGTCCTGTTTTTGACATGTACACGGACCGTCCGCCGTGTGCACGTTTTGTTGTTCTAGCTGCATGCTAGCTAGCCAGCTGTGTTTTTGGACCGAAAATGGCGTCCAGCAACCACGTGACCAAAAAAACTGGTCCCTCTCAGCTCACTGATCACTATATACTATCTCTATATTATACTCATAATAGAGATCAGTGGTCCCTCTATGTCAACTCTCCCAATATACGGCTCTGCATTATTGCCTGAAATAGCGCCCTCTTGTGGATTAACCTCCGTCTTTAACCTACGATCACCGACATTGTTTTTCGGTTTGTACACACCCTATGGCGAATTAGTCCAAAAGTGGACGGAACACTCTGATTGGTCAGAATCTCAGAAGCCGTCACTAAAATGCACATTCAAACTTGACCGTTTATACCACGGGATATAATACAGAAATACAACATTGATGCACATGTAACTAATCTGCCTCTGCTCAGTGATTCAACTTGAAGTTTGGAAACAAAAAACCCAAAGTGATTCTAGTTTTTAAATTCAAAATAAATAAAAAACGTTGGGAAAATCATTAGACGATTCCATTCAAATAAAGGGAACACAGGTTTTCGTCTAGTAGGGATCAGGTTATTTGTCATGTTTATTTTTTAAATATTTTAAGAATAGGCCTACATCTAGTATTATTTTGTGTATAAATTAGAAATAGCATACGTACAAAGCACTATAAAAATACAAAACAATGACTCGATCGATTTTACAGAAAATGCTGAAGTGATTATAACCTATTGGGAATAGACGCAACCAACAGGAGTTTTGTGGCCTCCTGATTGGTCACCTCTCTGGCATAGTGTTGTTATGTAAATGTCAGTTGTGAATAAATGAATATCCCGTATACACAAGGGTCAAGTCTGAGATTGCGAGTTAGAGCGCGTGATAGCCAATCTGCGGGGGGAATTTTGTGTGGCTGATGCAGAGAAATAACCGCGATCTCAGACTTGAAATCAAGTCTATGAAGACAGCAGCGAGGCGCCATACAAAACACCAAGATGGCGCAATTCCAATTCAAGATGGTGCGCTTCAAATCCGAGATGGCGAACGTTACGACTTTATATAGTATTGATTTAAACAATATTGACTAAGCTAAATCACCGACCACAAGACGCGCACACCACAAGGCGGCACCAAGGAGGTAACTGGTTTTCTCAGTTGCTATGTGTCTTAAAGAACGTACATACAATGAATCACGCATACTTCCATGGAACGCCATTTTGATATCTTCTGTATCTTCATTGTTTGCTTTGCGGTTACCGTGTTTATGAGATTTCAACGTTAAATAGATCAATTCGCAAGTTCATCACTAACGATCTAGGCCACCTAAATAAAATAGCAATGGCATTCCATAGACTTCTTTAAAAGGCTAAATTATTTTGCTCGTAATAGTGGACGCTTGTTGCATTTAAAATGATCAGTATCGTACGGTGGCCCACAACTGTCACGGCAAAACCCAAAGCGCCACGGCAAAACCCAAAGCGCCACGGCAAAACCCAAAGCGCCACGGCAAAACCCAAAGCGCCACGGCAAAACCAAAAGCGCCACGGCAAAACCAAAAGCGCCACGGCAAAACCAAAAGCGCCACGGCAAAACCAAATGAGCGCCACGGCAAAACCCAAAGCGCCACGGCAAAACCAAAAGCGCCACGGCAAAACCAAAAGCGCCACGGCAAAACCAAAAGCGCCACGGCAAAACCAAAAGCGCCACGGCAAAACCAAATGAGCGCCACGGCAAAACCCAAAGCGCCACGGCAAAACCCAAAGCGCCACGGCAACACCAAAAGCGCCACGGCAAAACCAAGAGCGCCACGGCAAAACCGAAAGAGCCACGGCAAAACCAAAAGAGCCACGGCAAAACCAAAAGAGCGAAAGGAGTCGCGGTGATTCATGGGGTAGGTTTATAAATGAATAGATATAAATATGGTCAGCACGCGCGGTGTGCAGTTGATCTGTACACACGTTCAGGTCCCATATTTACCAGGCTTCATGGCACATGGTCATGGTCATGATGGTATGAATAGCACTGTTTAGCAGCCTGACGTAAACAAAAAGAGGAAGAAAAGAAATCGAAACAAAATGACTTTTATTATATACAATCGGCACTGGAATGATTTTTAAGACTAACTCACATTGCTGAAAATGGTTCTACTGTGTATCATTCAACATTCCATTACTCTACGATATGACATCACAGGTTCCATCCTCGGCTCCACCATAGCATAAGACGTACATAACAATGGCATAAAATCTAACGACTTGATTTCAAGTTACTTCTGTAGTTCCAATTGCTGCTCGATATGGGGCAGAGGGAGGCCCCCCCTCTATTGTGTCTTCATTGTGTTCTGGGAATCTCAGGAATTCTTTTGAGAATTTTAGGGGGGGTGCTTCTGTATACAAGAGGGAAGAGTGTGTTAGGGTTAGGGTTAGTTTGGGGGGGCCTCCCTCTGCCCCATATCGGGCATGGTATACACAGAGTAATTGACCGAGAACCTTAACCCTATCAGGACCGGGGGAGGGGGGTACAATGTTCCCCCAACCAATTTGTTCTTTGTAACTTTTTAACGCCAAGGTCGATCGCCAGGGAATTTCCTGACTTTCCCGAAATATATTTTATGTCATTCTATTTCAAAAAGTCAATGTTACTGGGTGTGAACTGTTACCGCGACAACCATTTGTTTGACATCGGTTCACACACTTTTATTTATTTTTTCTGACTTTTCAAACAAATATTACCCATTTTATTTATTTTCTTGAAATGTCAGAGTGATGAATCCTGTGATAGTGTTAAGTGCAGAGTGGGAATTTAAAATGGCCGCCACATCCGGCGGCCATCTTGGATTTTGTGTTTTCAGCCTGTAATTAGAGGGTCAACTTATATCTAAATTTTTAACAATGAAATATTCTTACATGTCAATTTCTTATTTGATAGCCAAAAAAATAATAATATCGAATTTTCATCCGAGAATTTTCATCCCCCTGAAAAATGGTGGCCGTAAGTGAAAAAAGCAAAACATTAAATAAAAAAATAAAAAATGATGTGGCGGCCATTTTGAATTCCCACTTTAAAAAAATGTATTATTACTCTGGAGTTGTTATTCATAATACTTTTTCATCCAATTTGTCCTTTTTATTATGCGGGCTTGAGTCTCTAGCTGATGGGAGGGAGAATCATTGTCTCATGCTAGCCCAAGGGGCTTGCCTTCTCTTATCTGTTATGTACAAATGATCTTCTCCCTCTTGTAATACGGAATAGGGACAAAACAAAATTGACAACAAATGGGCAAAATTTACACCCAAATGCACCGTTGATGATTTCTGAATTGTTTATGAAACTAACATTTGTGACAAATTTCATGAAAATCGGTTCGGTAAACTTTGGAGGGGAACTCAGTGCTGTGCCTCCCCAGTCCCCGTACACATTACGTGGGCATAAAGATCAACTCTGCACACCGCGCGTGCTGACCATTTATTTATAACTTATCCCATGAATCACCGCGACTCCTTTCGACCTTTAACCCGCATGCTTTTGGTTTTGCCGTGGCGCTTTTGGTTTTGCCGTGGCGCTTTGGGTTTTGCCGTGGCGTTTTTGGTTTTGCCGTGGCGCTTTTGGTTTTGCCGTGGCTCTTTTGGTTTTGCCGTGGCGCTTTTTGTTTTGCCGTGGCGCTTTTTGTTTTGCCGTGGCGCTTTTGGTTTTGCCGTGGCGCTTTGGGTTTTGCCGTGGCGTTTTTGGTTTTGCCGTGGCGCTTTTGGTTTTGCCGTGGCTCTTTTGGTTTTGCCGTGGCGCTTTTTGTTTTGCCGTGGCGCTTTTTGTTTTGCCGTGGCGCTTTTGGTTTTGCCGTGGCGCTTTTTGTTTTGCCGTGGCGCTTTTTGTTTTGCCGTGGCGCTTTTGGTTTTGCCGTGGCGCTTTTGGTTTTGCCGTGGCTCTTTCGGTTTTGCCGTGGCGCTTTTGGTTTTGCCGTGGCGCTTTTGGTTTTGCCGTGACAGTTGTGGGCCACCGTAGTATCGAGATAATGGACATTTTCAACCGAGAGTACACATTACAAGCTCTTTATATATAGTTTGTCATCGAGTTGTGAAAGTTTGGATGAATGATATTTTCACGAATAACATTCAACGATTTGAGCGATCAGAACACGGGTAGAGATTAGGTAGAGATTAGTCGACTGTGACGACTGTTGCAAAAGCTCTGTGGTAATAATACATTTTGTTCAAGGTGTGCGGTACAGGGCATGAAGGAAAATGATTCAAAAGAGTGCGCTGTCAGGCAAACTTCGGGGGTGTGGGGGGGGGGGGGGGGGGTCAACACAAATTTCCTGCCATATGGGGGCTAGGTCTTCCACGATGCTGTTTTTATTTTGCTACAATAACAATGACCCAACCAACCATTTCACTAAGATAGTTTGATAATCCAATTCGTTTTTTTCCATAACTTCCACGGTCATCACTAAAAGACAAAAATCGTGGATTACCACTGACATAAAAGCATCTTGAATCTGTACGAAGTGATGAGATGAACGTTTGATGCAGTCATCTGCTCTCCCTTCCCGGCCTTCTGCCCCAGATGACTGCTGTTGTTGGGGGTGCTGAGGGTCCCGTTTACACCATGTAATGTGACATTACATGTTTATAATTGACCACAGAGCCTGGTCTTCCTGCCGGCTCGATTTGTACTCAGCCCAAATGGAAAAACACATAACATTTTATATTTAATAGAAATTGCACTGTCTAATTTTATCAGCTTTTGATGAAAAATGAGGTAAGGTCTAAAAACCAAAAAATTCAAACTTAACACTATCTTCAACTATTCACAAACGCCTATCCGGAGCAAAGTCTGGGTGGTGCACCGTATTGCGAACTCCATGATGTGCACCATAAAACATCTTGCATGCACGCAACCGACATACACTAGACAAACAAATTAGTAGCCTTCTAAAAATACTGCGATTTGACAGAAGAAATCCAAGACACGGCCATCACTGCATGAGTCACAATGCTTGACCTACAAACAGCCATTTGGGGGTTACTAATGTGGGGGGCTGCATTATATTGATTCATTTGCGTTTGTGAAGTGTGAAAGATAAAAATAACATCGATCAATTACTTCGATTTCTCTCCAACATTAGTGAGAGAGGCGTTCGAAATGTGTTTCATTGTTAAACCCTTCACACATTAATAAGGTTATCTTTTTGATTTGCCCTTGAGGAGGTTAAAATAGCCCAAAACTCAAATGAAATCAATTCACAGAGCTGATTGATTGTAACCCCCGCAAAAAAAGCCACACTGTATTATAACAGGTTAAAACAAATCAATGCTAATGTTTATAGTTGGTATAATGTGGGGTGGGGATGTTTTATTAGGGGCAAATTTATACCAATCCAATTATGATTTTCATTCAGAGCCCTTACAACATTGTGATCAATGCTTACAGATAGCACACAAAATTGACTTTTATGATAACAGATCCGTGTGGTTTACAATGAAATTAACAATATCCCTTTAATTTATACATTGTATACATTGATACTCCTCACATTGCTACGCTAAAAGTGCGCTTCAAAAGTGCGCTACTTCTCGTAAGAAGTTCTCCTGAAGTCGAGCAGAGACTAGCAGACTTATATTTGATCCTTACTTGTTCTCAAAACCACACGTAATTATTGTACAAGTAGTTGTTCTTCTCTCGTTGTTGCTCTTACACATTCTTTACATACCAGGGGTAATTAATAAAACAAACTGATGAGGACGAGTAAATCGAGGGCCCTCGTACAAAAACGCTTCTCCGGATCAAACTCTAGGTGGCGCACTACTGTGAATGCAAAGACTTGCCAGAAACATCCGGGCGAGAGCATCACGAATTACACAATAAGTGAATCGATGATCGCTAATTCAATAAATTTGCATTTCATCATGGTCCCGTTTACACCATGTAATGTGACATTACATGTTTATAATTGACCACAGAGCCTGGTCTTCCTGCCGGCTCGATTTGTACTCAGCCTGTTATGTTTGTTTCATGGGTTCATGAGTTTAGAGAATAGTAAATTGGAACGGACTCACCAGTGTCAACTGTCAAACGGGTCGCCATGTTTGCACACGCTTTATTACCAACGTGCACCAACTACACGTTCACATGTGATGAACAGATTATGACATGTACTTCGTGCATATTACAACATCTCCCCTTTTTCTAGAAAGGAATCAAAACTGGTTACAATATAAATGAAGCACAGTCCGGAGTAAATATTCAATATTGAGTTTGATAAAATAATCAATATTGTAGAGAATAGTTCTTTCTGATGTATTAGAGTTCAGTTCAATGTTCAATGTAATCTGGAACTGGAGTTGTCCGCAACAAACAAGAATCAATCGGAATGTCAAAGTTCAGCAAATTTGTAAAATCACACAGATCAAAAACTTGAACAATAAAACTTGGATCTGATTACTAGTGTTCATTTGAATACTAGCTTGGTGATCTACTATCAAAAAAAGTGCATGGATGCTAGAGTCTAGTTTCTTGAAATGATGTAGTCTTGGTGCCATACAGGTGCCTTCGATACACGAGTAGGTCGGGTCTCTGTTGGAATGGGATCCTTGGGTTCGTCTGATGGAATCTGGACCTCAAGGACTGGATCGGGTTTACATGTAGGAAGTAGAATGATATGTCGTCTGTTCCTGCGATATTCTGTTCCGTTGACGGTAACGATGTAAGAACGGGGAGTATCAGATTTGCGGATAACAGCACCTTCTGGACTCAACTTCCCTTTGGTTCTGATCTTTACCTTATCACCCGGATGCAGGTCATCAAGCTTTCTCACACCATGTTTGTGGTTGAAGGTGTTCGCGCTCTTTGACTTATTCGCGCTGTCTGTGACTTTCAGCTTCTGGTGGGCAACCTTCTTTGGACGGAGATTACCTGGTAGAGTTGGAAGGGATGTGCGAATCTCTCTTCCCATCATACGGCTAGCGGGGCTTTCTCCAAGGCTTGGTAGAGGGGTTGAGCGATATGTCATGAATGCTCGAACAGGATCTTCCTGACGTAAGATCATCTTGGAAATATGTACAGCCTTTTCTGCCTGTCCATTCGACTGTGGGTAATGCGGACTTGAAGTGGTGTGTTTGAAGTTGTATTCACTAGCGAACTGGTTGAATTCCCCAAGGAACTGTGGGCCATTATCCGTCACAACAACTTCTGGGATTCCAAATTGAGCAAACGTTGCTTTCATGAAGTTAATCACAGATGTGGCTGTTGTTTTGTGAAGATAGTGCATCTCTATCCATCTCGAATAGTAATCTACTAGCACTAAGTACATCTTCCCCTTCACTTCTGCGAGGTCGCAGGCAATCCGCTGCCAAGGTCGCTGAGGGAGTGGTGTAGAAATCAATGGTTCAGCTCGCTGTGCAGGTTGCATATCTCTGCAGTGTTGGCACAACTGAACAAACTGGGCAATGTCCACACTCATACCAGGCCACCACACAGCTTGATTAGCACGCAAGCGGCTTTTTGAGATGCCTTGATGTCCCTCGTGGATTTTCTGCAGCATCTCTTGTCGCATACTCTGGGGTATCAAGATGCGATTCCCATAGGTGATGATGCCACCAACTAGACTGAGCTTGTCCTGGTCTTCCCAGTATCGTTTCAGCTCTGGTTCGATGTCTTTCACATACTTTGGCCAACCAGCTTTCACGTATGCAGTCACTGCAATCAGAGTAGCATCTTGACTGGTTGCTGAGGCTATTTCTGCTAGCTTAATTAGCATCAGACGCTTGCCATTGGGTAGTAGTCATACAGACATGAGCTTCAATCTCGCTCTCAAGATCATCCTGGATTTCCGAAGATTTTCCTCTCTGAAGCGGAGCTCGGGAAAGCGCGTCAGCTATTACCAGGGACTTGCCAGGTATATACTCTGCAAAACAATGGTATTTCATCAGCCTCATTAACAAACGCTGACATCGTAGGGGTGCATCACACAAATCTTTGTTATTGATAAGCGGCACAAGTGGCTTGTGATCTGTCTGGATCAGTACTTTCAGCCCTCCGAGAAAGTGAACTTGCTCCTGTGAGATTTTACATTTCTCTTTGTTCAACCTCAATCCAGCACCATGTAGGACATGCAGGACATGATGTAGACGCTTGTCATGTTCTTCCTGCGTTTTGCCTGTGACGAGGACATCATCCATATAGACGACTACTCCCGGTAAATCTACCAGTAGATCGCTCATAATTCTCTGGTACAGCTCGGGTGCTGAAGTGATACCAAATGGAAGGCGCTTGAAACAAAACCTGCCAAAAGGTGTGATGAAAGTGGTCAGGTGTTGACTGTCAACATGAAGGGGGACCTGCCAAAAACCGTGTTTTGCATCAAGGACGGAGAATATCTGTGCTCCAGCAATCTTGCCTAACACTTCTTCCATGGTTGGAATCGAAAACTGTTCTCGTGCCACAGCCTTATTAAGTTGTCGTAGGTCGACACACACACGTATGTTTCCATTCTTCTTAGGGGCTATGACAATCGGGGCACACCAATCAGTAGGGGTGGTGATGCGTGTGATTATGTCGTGTTTCACCATCTTCTCCAACTCTGACTTAAGCTTGGGGAGCATTGGTAACGGTATACGTCGAGGTGCATGTACACAGTGTGGAGAAGTTTCATCTTTCAACTGGATTTTCACCGGGGGACCTTGTAGACAGCCTGCTCCTTCAAAAACTCCACCGTCGCTCAGCACATATATGCGCTTCACCAAACCAAGGGTTGAGCAGGCCGATTTCCCGAGAATGGGTTGACCATCATCAATGACAAGAAATGTTAACACATGGTGCTTGCCCTTCACCTCACAAGAGAGCTTCTTCTGTCCCCTAGGTGTGGTGTTCCCACCAAAGTAACCACATAGGCGAGTTGTTGTAGTCGGCTGCAAATTTGGGTTGTGCAGCTGGAGAGTGTCGTAAACATGCAGAGGTAGAATGTTAACATCTGACCCTGTGTCAAGCATGAACTTTACTGTCTGGCCTTGAACGTTGACGGTCTGGTACCACGATTCATTAGGTTGGTCAGCATTGCTGCGATGTACTGACCCGATGAAGAATTCACTGTCATCATCAGACTCTTGTGGAGCAGTGACAGCATGTAGCTTTCTGGACTTCGATCTACAAACTTTTGCGTAATGACCAGTCTTGTGACATGAGTTGCATTTCTGACCCTTAGCTGGGCAAGATGTATGACTGGAATCACGTCCACAGTTACCGCATGTCGACTTTTTCTGACCAGGTGTCGGTGATCGTCGGGTGAATGACCTCTGTTGCGGTTTGGGTTTTACTGCTTGGACAGCTGCTGTGTTATGGGAACCTTTTATCTCTCGGAGATCTTTGGTAGCAGTCTCAAGGGTCTTGGCAACCTCTAGTACTTTCTGAAAAGTCAAACCATCTTTGGTCAAAAGGTGTTTCTGAACATATTCGCTGCGAATTCCACAGACGAGGCGATCACGCAGTGCGTCATCCAGAAAGGATCCAAACTTGCATGGACTGGCCAAATTCTGGAGTGAAACTGCATATTGAGCAACCGTTTCCTCTGATTGTTGGTCCCGTTTGTAGAACCGAAAACGCTCTGCAATAACAAGACGTCTTGGCCCGTAGTGAGATGTGAGCATGTCACAGACCTCCTTGTAGCTCTTCTCAGAAACTGGAATAGGCTCAGCTAAACTTTTGACTGTCTTGTACACAGTAGGGCCCACTGCACTCAAAAGCACAGCTGTCTGCTTAGATGTAGGGATATCATTGGCCGTAAAATACAGGTCTAGCCTCTCTATATAGTTACGGATGTCTTCTATCTGGTCGTACATGTCAAGACGACTGATCAGCGCGGCGCTAACAAGCGCCCCCATCGACGGAGATTGTGCCATCGTGATCCCGTGTACGTGTATACGTGTATACGTGTATACGTGTATACGTGTATACGTGTATACGTGTATACGTGTATACGTGTATACGTGTATACGTGTATACGTGTATACGTGTATACGTGTATACGTGTATACGTGTATACGTGTATACGTGTATACGTGTATACGTGTATACGTGTATACGTGTATACGTGTATACGTGTATACGTGTATACGTATACGTGTATACAACGGTGTACAGAGTCTGTGATAATCGTTAAATCTACACAAAGTTTAGAGTCTTATAACTGAGGCAAAATGCAAAATGACGACGTTATTTGTCCGTGTAAACTACCGCTGGCTATTTTTTAACCAACCACTGCCACCATGTTATGTTTGTTTCATGGGTTCATGAGTTTAGAGAATAGTAAATTGGAACGGACTCACCAGTGTCAACTGTCAAGCGGGTCGCCATGTTTGCACATGCTTTATTACCAACGTGCACCAACTACACGTTCACATGTGATGAACAGATTATGACATGTACTTCGTGCATATTACAACACAGCCCAAATGGAAAAACACATAACATTTTATATTTAATAGAAATTGCACTGTCTAATTTTATCAGCTTTTGATGAAAAAGGAGGTAAGGTCTAAAAACCAAAAAATTCAAACTTAACACTATCTTCAACTATTCACAAACGCCTATCCGGAGCAAACTCTGGGTGGTGCATAGACTTGATTTCAAGTCTGAGATCGCGGTTATTTCTCTGCATCAGCCACACAAAATTTCCCCCGCAGAATGGCTATCACGCGGTCTCAGCTCGCAATCTCAGACTTGACCCCCTTGTGTATATGGGATATTCATTTATTCACAACTGACATTTTACATAACAACACTATGCCAGAGAGATGGCCAATCAGGAGGCCACAAAACTCCTGTTGGTTGCGTCTATTCCCAATAGGTTATAATCACTTCAGCATTTTCTGTAAAATCGATTGAGTCATTGTTTTTAATTTTTATAGTGCTTTGTACGTATGCTATTTCTAATTTATACATAAAATAATACTAGATGTATTCTTAAAATATTGAAAAATAAACATAACAAATAACCTGATCCCTACTAGACGAAAAACTGTGTTCCCTTTATTTGAATGGAATCGTCTAATGATTTTCCCAACGTTTTTATTTATTTTGAATTTAAAAACTAGAATCACTTTGGGTTTTTTGTTTCCAAACTGTAAGTTGAATCACTGAGCAGAGGCAGATTAGTTACATGTGATTCAATGTTGTATTTCTGTACTATATCCCGTGGTATAAACGGTCAAGTTTGAATGTGCATTTTATTGACGGCTTCTGAGATTCTGACCAATCAGAGTGTTCCGTCCACTTTTGGACTAATTCGCCATAGGGTGTGTACAAACCGAAAAACAATGTTCCCAAGTCTGTGATCGTAGGCCAAAGACGGTGGTTAATCCACAAGAGGGCGCTATTTCAGGCAATTATGTATTGGCTATCAGGTAGACTAAAAACCACGAGCACAGACTTGGAACTTGGAACCAAGTCTAGGTGGTGCACCGTATTGCGAACTCCATGATGTGCACCATAACATCTTGCATGCACCCAACCGACATACACTAGACAAACAAATTAGTAGCCTTCTAAAAATACTGCGATTTGACAGAAGAAATCCAAGACACGGCCATCACTGCATGAGTCACAATGCTTGACCTACAAACAGCCATTTGGGGGTTACTAATGTGGGGGGCTGCATTATATTGATTCATTTGCGTTTGTGAAGTGCGAAAGATAAAAATAACATCGATCAATTACTTCGATTTCTCTCCAACATTAGTGAGAGAGGCGTTCGAAATGTGTTTCATTGTTAAACCCTTCACACATTAATAAGGTTATCTTTTTGATTTGCCCTTGAGGAGGTTAAAATAGCCCAAAACTCAAATGAAATCAATTCACAGAGCTGATTGATTGTAACCCCCGCAAAAAAAGCCACACTGTATTATAACAGGTTAAAACAAATCAATGCTAATGTTTATAGTTGGTATAATGTGGGGTGGGGATGTTTTATTAGGGGCAAATTTATACCAATCCAATTATGATTTTCATTCAGAGCCCTTACAACATTGTGATCAATGCTTACAGATAGCACACAAAATTGACTTTTATGATAACAGATCCGTGTGGTTTACAATGAAATTAACAATATCCCTTTAATTTATACATTGTATACATTGATACTCCTCACATTGCTACGCTAAAAGTGCGCTTCAAAAGTGCGCTACTTCTCGTAAGAAGTTCTCCTGAAGTTGAGCAGAGACTAGCAGACTTATATTTGATCCTTACTTGTTCTCAAAACCACACGTAATTATTGTACAAGTAGTTGTTCTTCTCTCGTTGCTCTTACACATTCTTTACATACCAGGGGTAATTAATAAAACAAACTGATGAGGACGAGTAAATCGAGGGCCCTCGTACAAAAACGCTTCTCCGGATCAAACTCTAGGTGGCGCACTACTGTGAATGCAAAGACTTGCCAGAAACATCCGGGCGAGAGCATCACGAATTACACAATAAGTGAATCGATGATCGCTAATTCAATAAATTTGCATTTCATCATGACATCGAAACCACAATTCTTGAACTAAGCTATGTCTTTGGGAGGTTGTATTAAGGGGAAACGATTCCCACAACATTGATCAAAGAGTGTTCTCCTACCTTTGCTCCAATAATTGCGAGAATCGTGAGCTTGAGCCTAGATCAGGCCACTGTTCCTTCGTATTAAAAAATTGCATAGGCCTACATCCGTCCTCTCCTGAAGAAGCCATCCCTTGATCCAGAAATTCTCCAAAATTATCGACCAGTCTCAAATCTCCCTTATTTGTCTAAGATAATTGATCTATGAGCGAGTTTTTTTTTTCAAGAGTCTCTGAATACCTTATTGACAATGACCTTTTTGATAACCGTCACTCCGCCTACCTTCATCAGCACAGCGTCGAGACTCTCCTCGTAAATGTCTCTGATCAAATATTAAACGAAATGGCTGATGGAAGAACTACTGCCTTGCTACTCCTGGACCTTTCATCCACTTTTGATAAGGTGAACCATCTTATTACATTCTCTCCAATCACTTGGAATTGCTGGACGCATATAAATGGTTTGAGTCGTATGTTCGTTCTCAGATTGTATGTATTAATGATTGTAAATCTGATCCTATGCCTGTAACTTGTGGTGTTCCGCAAGGATCTGTCGGTAGCCCTGCACTGTTTTCCATATATTATCTCAGCAGTCTAAAAAGTGTTCTTCAACTTCATTCTGTCAAATATCATTGTTACGCAAATGACATTCAGCTATGTATCTTTTCCACCAAATCAAAGTCAGGCACTCAAAATCTTGAATCTGGTGTGGAGGATATTAAATTTTGTAGTTGGTTGAGTCTGTCTCTTTGATCTTCTAATACTTGCTTGTTAGATGTTCCTTAGAGTAAAAAATCATGGGGTGATAGGTCATTTTCGAATGGGTCCCACCCTGTGGAATGACTTACCACTACAAATTGTTGCGGTACCCGCTGCCATGGATTCGAACTGCCTCTAGCCATCGGGCTAGCTCGATGGTCTAGTGGTAAGACATCTGCTCTAGCAATGCAAATGTCGTGGGTTCGAATCCAACCCGAGTGATTTGCCTGTGTTTTGTTTTTTTCACAGAACTCGGGAAAGTACTGAGAATACAGTGCTTAACACACATCGTTGTAGGGTAAAAACCAAATTACACTACAAATTCGTAGGCCCTATTACTTCTCGTAATGAAACTTTTAAAGGCACAGTATACCTTTGGTGCACAGTATACCTTTGGTTTTTGGAACCGTTCGTTTGTTTCACTTCTATAAGATGTAGACATATACAATAAAACTAACCTGGGAAAATTTCATTTCAAAAGGTGGTAGCGTTTTTCAGCTACCATCTAATATCTGGAGCGGTTTTGTTTACGCAGGAAGAATAATCCGTCATTGGAATACACAATCTGAGAACATTTTCTGGCAGAAAAGTTTCTCAGATGCAAATTTTGGGGAATAAAAACTGATATATTTTTCCATAACCACATCACTTCGAAGTGAAATGTTTCTCAAAATGCTTTATGTTATTAAAACCTGCTGTGCATCTAAACCAAGCAAGTTGTTATTGCCATTGTTTACAAGAGTAATTACTAAACGTATACCTTCCCTTTAAGATTATTAATGTAATTGTTCTTTGTCTGATTTTCCTCTTACTTTACTGTGTGAGGATTCACTCTCAGGCGCCTTGAGCACCTTATTTGGTGGATTTGCCGCGATACAAATACTCTGTATTATTATTATTTTGTGACATTAAAAATACTGCGATTTGACCACAAACATCTGGGACACGATCCAGAATCCGCCATGTTTAATCTACAAAGAGAACGATTCAGATGTAAATTACAGGGAATGTGCAGCTGCTTAAAAGGTGGATGGTAACGTTATAAATACAAGGTTACCTTTCGTTTACCTTCTGTTACCTTGGAGAGATGAAAATAGCAATAAACCAAAATCAATTCACATGAAATCAATTCCCAGCCAGAGAGATTGTGTCTCACGCCAAAAACACCCACATAATAACAATAAATAAATCATTACCAAGTTATTTTTTTTTACTTTTTTTCTTTCTGTATTGTAGGTTAATTTTGGTCCTTGTTTGTACACATGACTTCAACTAATTATAGTTATTTCATCTCGTCCTGACTGCGTTACCAACCACTGAAAACACATTATAACTATTCGTAACAAGAAAATAATATCGTCTGCCACGTTTTGTTGTCCACCATTTTAAAAACCACCACACAACACATCAGAAATACGTTCGCATGGTTGCGAACGTTCGCGAACGTTGTTGGCGCACAACTCGTTCCACTCAAAATTGGCATACGTTTGCAAACGTCGGCAACGTTTGCGCAAGTGGAACGCACCCCCAAAGCTTAAAAACTCAATCTGGCACCCTCATTGTCTGGTGCCCTGGATGTTAACAAATATGAGCTTGTCCAGAGTATTTTCCTCTGCCGGCCTCGGTTTGGCTATAAAGGGAAAAGAGTGGCGACGAGGTACTAACGGCCGTTTAAAACCTGTGTCACGTCCTCAGCGTTCCGGCGTACTGAGCGTTCCAGTTGACGTACGCATGCGCGGCCGTACTGAGATCGCCAGCCGTGTGGGTGGCGTAGCCGGTCATTTCAGTAGTCATGGTCTCCTTCCCGCGCTCTTAAATTGTCAGACAATACCGCCCTCTTTATCACATTCTTTTGGCACGTCACATAAATGTTTTTTTGATTGTGAACGTATGACCCTCTTCTCCCCCTCTGTCAACCCTTCCATATACCTGCTGCCGTTCAAATAGTGAACAATTCTTGAGGTCTTCACACCTAATTCTTAAAAACGATTTGTACGTTCATCACTAATATAGAGCTCGGGGACGCCGCCATGACAGCTTCTTCGAGAGAGTCTAGAGAGAAGAGGAACACTCAGTGCGGCACAAAATGGACTACTTTCGCTTGCTGCGCGCAGGCATGACATGACGTAATGTTACCATATTTGGTCATCCGGAACGGATAGTACGCCGGAACGCTCAGTGCGCGACACCGGCAGGGTTATTATGGCCGTGCTATAAAGGACAGGTACCCGAATGTGTTGGTCCTTTTTCGCACGGCAGAGACCCCGCATCGTTTATAAACGGCCGTTGAAGACCGAGTCACTACTCTCCACGTCGCAAAAGATTTGTCGCTTTCAAAGTGTTCTCTTCAAATTAAAATTGTTCCGCTGTCAAGCACTTACAAAAAACCAATGAAGTTTTGTAACTAAACACAAAACGCGTGAGGCCCTATTGGCTGAGAGTCGTGCGCAGATTCGTATACGCGTGCACGTTTCCACTTCCAGAGGGCGCTCTAGTTAACATGCGAGGAAAATAAATCGTGGACATGCACGTCTGTATGAAGTGACGTTGACACGTTTGTCTGTGATCCGGGTACTTAGTGTCTAATTTTAGCATCAGTCACAGTGCGGAGTGATGTTGATCAACAAGGGAATTAGACTACATTCGGCCCAGGGTTGTAACGTACTTTTTTTTGAAAGTCAAGTGTATATTTCTTCATCAATACCGAAAGTTGATTGTACAAGCTGCAATCTCAATAGGATAACAAGATTTTGTTTTCTTTCGTTGAGCTCCAGGCTCTTCGGCCCTTCAACGCAACAATGTGATTGATGAATAAAGGCTTAACTGATGAAGCCAAACAATAAGTAAAGTGGGAGTGATGGCTTGTGGTGAAAAAACGTCACCATTAGGAACCTTGAATGTGAACATGCGGGGGAAGCCACATTTCCCGAATGACATCTGAGACCGTTATGTGGGCTAAATCGTTGATTGTCATTAAAGATTATTGGAAATCAAAGCCTTTTACCTTGTCAGGTGCAAAGCTTTTAAAATGACCAGGTGCTCTTTTTATGTTAAAAACAATCGTTAATCGACATAATTAAAGCCTAGTTTCTGTTCGAATTGAGTGACTTAGGCTACCACTTTAGCCATTGGCAGCAGCGACATAAATTTCGTTTTTACAAACACAACATCCCCCACAAAACAGTCTCCATTCGTTGCAGAATTGATCATCCGGCACTCACGTGTAGAAGTTTGAGTCCTGCCTGTAACCTTCGCAGTACGTAGAAGATAACGGGAACATGGCAAGAATACCCTCAGCCTTAACGTTTCTCTTGGTGACCGGAGCCTTGCTTCTGGTATACCCTGACATAGTCAACGGAGACGGTATGCCCTATCTGTTTTTGTATTTTGTATTAAAACTCTGGCTTTGCTTGGTAAAATCACTGGACTCGGATGGCATGTGGACCAAGTTAAAAAAGACATTGCCTAAACAGGGGTGCGTTCCACTCTTGCGCAAACGTTACCAACCTTTGCAAACATTTGCCAAATTTTTTGAGTGGAACGAGATTTGCGCCAACAACGTTGGCAAACGTTCGCAACCGTTGGCGACGTATTTCTGAGGTGTTGGTGTGTGGTTTTTAAAATGGCGGACAACAAAACGTAAGCAGACGACATTATTTTCTTATCACGAAAATAGTTATAATGTGTTTTCAGTGGTTGTTAACGCAGTCAGGTGGAGTCGGAGCCGCCAAAATATTTAGCTGTTCCGACATGGTAGTCGGAACAGCTATTGTGTCTGTCGAGATTTTTATTTTTTTAGCTGTTCCGACGTGGTAGTCGGAACAGCTATTGTTTTCGTCGAGTTTCCCCAAAACCCTATTGACTTAACATGTGACTTTTCTGCCTTTCATATGTCTCTCTTAAATTATCAGAAGTAGACAAATCATATACCATATTAAAGTTTATGACCTGTTTTAAATGTTAGATGTGATTATATATTAAATTTCTTAATTGTTTATTCACGTGATGACAGCGGTGTGAACATTTAATTATCCAATCTTGTTCTAATTATATCTCAAGAGGTATACATCCGATCCTCAAACTTTTTTCAGTTATGGATTTGTCTTGTAGTGTAGATGTTAATTCTGGCCTAACATTCTCCATCACGTCATCACGACGTCACTTTATGCGCGTTTTATATCTGTGTACAAAACACATGGCACTAAAAGTGTAAAAGGTTTTGGTGGTCAAAAATACAATATTTTAAAAATAAGTTAATTGTTAGTTTCCTGATTTACATAAAGTGTTTTGAAAAGTGAAATACTTTTAATAAGAGTTCCAGGCCAAATTTGTTTATCAACGGACCGCTATAATTAACCATAATTAATCATAATAAATCCTGGCACCGTGGCTAAAACGCAGTGCTTCATTGACTATATCCAGTCACCTTCACTTTGGCGGTTGGTATAGTTTATGGTTCGTGCACTGTGTAGTGTCTAATAAGATTGGGACTTACTCAGGCCACCTTGAATTAGTTTTCAGTTGGCATAGATTAAAAATTTTAATTAATTATTCACGTGACAGCAATGAAAATACTTAATTAGCCAATCTTGTGTCTATCATATCTTAAGAAGTATACTTACGATCCTCAATCTTTTTCAGTTATGGACTTATCTTGTATTGTAAAAGTCAATTCCGATCTAACATTACCCGTCAAGTCATCATGACGTCACTTTTACGCATTTTCTATCTGTGTACAAACCGCATGGCGCTAAAACTGTAAATGTTTTGCTGGTCAAAAACACAATATTTTCCAAATAAATTAGATTGGAATGAGTTGCATATCATCGTGTTCCTTATCAAATTTGTTAGTGTGAAAAATAATATTTTTTTACTGTGACGTCATCAGGTGTCAAATTACGGTAATACAAAGCTTATTACTCAAAAAATCATATCTTCTGAGCCACAAGTCGTAAAATCGTAATGTTTGTTTTGTATGGTAGCTTTCAACACTGGCAAAATTTTCATAATCAAGATGACCCACTTTGACCTTTACTTCCGATCCAAACAAGAAGCTCAAATATTTAAAAAATCATATCTCTCGAACCACATGTCATAAAGTCGTAATGTTGAGGTTGTTTTGTAGCTTGCAACACTTGCGACATTTTATTTAAAACAATAACCTTACTTTGACCTTTACCTCCGGTCTAAACAGGAAGCTTAAAAATTGAAATCATTGTATCTCCTTAACCTTATGTCATAAGGTTGTAATGTTTGTGATGTCGTGCAGCTGAAAACACTCGCGAAATTCTATTCAAATTATGACCCTAATTTGATCTTTACTTCCGGTTGATTCAGGTAGCTCGAAATAAAAAAAATTACCGGAACAGCTCTGTGATTGTTAGTTACAATCACTATCTCTAGTTTTTGTTTACTTTTTTTGTGCAGCGACTCGCTTTTTGATGAAGTCAATAGAGGGCGCAATTTCAAGTGTCAGGGCGCACCACACTAAATAGGCCAACATTCATGCGCCAAGCTACTAATCATAATTTGTAAACCCACAGTATATTTTGAATTACAACCCGTGGGTTCTGTGCTTAACTTTTGAGGAGACTTGATAAATTTAGGCGTTAAAGTTGGCCCTATTTGACCGGGGAAGTGGAGAAGTGCTTCACGAAAACTGGCAGCAAGTCGGTTTTGGGAAAAAAACATTTTTATTTATTTATTTATTTTTTCTTTTGAGGTAAATTTAAAGGATAATCAAGGTAAATAGCAAAAATTCCAAACGGCTGACCTGCCTAAAATTGAAACAAAATTCTGAAGTTCAGTCGTCCGAAAATATGTTTGATTGGTTTTTAAGAGGCTGAGAGACATACACGATTTTTTGAGTATTTTTGAATATTTATCATTTAGCATTGGTTCCTATGGGAGTTTATTTAGTGTGGTGCAACCGTCACCTTGTATTGTTGTTTTGATTGTCAGCAAACACATTGCCAAGTTTTAAGGAGAAACATCATTAACTTCAGTCATCTATTCCACTATTAAATACCTGGTCAGCTCAGCAAAGTGAGTGGTTACATTTTGTTTAGCATTATTTAGTGTCAGTATTGGGTAATTTGGAAGTGTTTTTGATATACAAAATTAAGGTTTTTGTTGTGTGAGAATTACACGTGTGTAGGACCATTACTCTGTATAACGCTCATGTATGAGTAATTGATGCCATTTATTATGTCAGTAGTTTCCAATATTTGGTTTCTTGTATGAAGATACATTAGATATTTGCATTAAATTGATTTATATGTTCATATGTTTAGGAGTTGATGCCTAATGATCTAGTTTAAGTCAACAATGTGACCTTGGTTTATGTATCTAAATTGCAAGTTGTTATTTTCTCTTTATATTTCTATGGGGTGCCGTTTATGACTTTATTACGAAACCAATATATATAGAATGAAACCAATATATATAAAACGAAACAAAAATATATAGAACGAAATAAAAATATATAGAACGAAATATCAAATATATAGAACAAAATAAAAATATATAGAACGAAACAAAAATACATAGAATTAAATAAAAATATATAGAACGAAATAAAATACATAGAACGAAATAAAAAAAATATATTGAACCAAACAAAAATATACAGAACGAAACAGAAATATATAGAACGAAACAGAAATAAATAGAACGAAACGAAAATATATTGAACGAAGCGCCGCCTACGACGATTAAGGGCCAGGCCGCACTATTTATAGAACCATGGAGCTATATTTATGCCCAAATATATATAGTACGAAAACTAAAATATAGAACGAAGCGCCGCCCGCGACGATTATTGGACACAATGTCCCTGACAGGAAAACATGATAATATAATGATGTAGAACATATTATTAAAGACCAGTTTGAACGAAAACGGCAACAATTGATCTATGCTGAAACTCATTTAAAATGCTTTCAATCTAATGGAAATTAATTTTGACGCACGCCGTCAGCGGCAGAAGTGTAACTAGTTTTTCAAAACGTTGAGGTGTGGGCCTAATTTTGTTATCAATAATTACGAAAAATTCAGAAGTATCAAAATTACATTTAAATGATAAACAAAAACATTATTAACTTGTTTAAATAGCATTCCCGTTAACAATTGTTGTTCGGTCAAGTAGCTGTTTAAATATATTTACAACTAAACAGAAAGTGAATACTGAAAATCCTGATAAAAAACTTTGCTGATAATAATAATGACGCAAACCCGACTGTGCAGTTTCCGTGTCTATCACACTTGAAACTCACATCGTCTGCTATGTTTTCAGGATTCAGTTTAAGTTTTTTAGTTGCAAATATTTATGGTCAATGTTCTTCATCGTTATGCCATGCTGTCCTGTCTGGGAAAATGTGTCAATAATTGATCAAGATTAGACACCTAATTCGCCTAAAAAGTTAAAAATACAACGGTTTTCTCATGTCTGAGGTAGCGTCCCAGCGCAGTGCGGCGTACAACACTTGCGCGTATGGATGGGTCTATAACGTCCTAAATAGCGGGGGAAAAAACATAACTTGGAAGGGGGGGCGGTCTTTTTTAATGTATCGAACCAATCACTTTGTGCATTTTGTCGATCTCATTTTATTTGGGGGCGGGCAAGAGGGGGCAGGGCAAGGGTTCTGACCACCCCCCCCCCCCCTCCTACTGCCCCCTCCCCCGCTGGTTTACACCACTGCGAAGGAGTGTTGATGGGGGCTGGATCTGGAGTAAGGGATGCAGGTAGGATGTGGTGTGCCTTTTTGCTGGGGCGGGGACTAGTTTGAGATGAGAGATAGCACAGTCCGTTCACAAAATTTCAGGACCGGGACACACGAAGTGCCCCTGCCATATTTCCCCCGTAACTCTTTAAAGCTGATTCGATCCACCACTAAACCTTTTGACGTATAGACCATGTGACCTGTGACAATGTTTACAAAAGAGCCACAGAGCCTGGACTTCCTGCAGGCACATTTGTATACAGCTCAATGGAAGAATACAACAAATGTTATGTTTTATGGAAATTGCACTCTCTGATTATTTTCAACTTGTGATATGAAGAAAGGGGGAACATCTCAAAAGCTGTACAGTTGTTGCTTTTGTAAATTTAGAATTTATGTGAAAATTTTCATAGCATCTAAAAAAAATAGGCCCCCTAAGAAAATAATTTTATAGCATTTGGAAAAATAGTAAGGAAATAATGGAAACAATACTTTCTTGATCCCAAAAGGGCATAAAACTACCAAAATGCACTCTAACGGCAAAAACGTGAAAAATCTTGTGTCGTCATTTTGTAGAAATTGGAATGAACATTTCATGGCAAGTAAAACTCCGTAAATCAGGGTGTTATAACGCCGTAAATTAAGTGCGTTAGAACGCCACGAGCGTTAGAACGCCACGTGCGTTATAAAGCAGTAGAAATAGTGTTTTGTAGTTGACTACACGGCGAGTGGCATTACAAAACTAAATCGCCCGGGCGAAATAGTAAATCGCCCGGGCGATCATTGAAAATTTTGAGTTAACGTGTTCGTGTACGTAGCCATCCTTACAGCGATCGATAATTCGACGATTATCAGTGAGTGTGCACTACGACTCTATGATAACGACTGGATTTCAAGTCTAGCAGACTGGCCCATAATCGTCGCGGGCGGCGCTTCGTTCTATATTTTAGTTTTCGTACTTTATATATTTTGGCATAAATATAGCTCCATGGTTCTATAAATAGTGCGGCCTGGCCCTTAATCGTCGTAGGCGGCGCTTCGTTCAATATATTTCTGTTTCGTTCTATATAATTATTTCTGTTTCGTTCTGTATATTTTTGTTTGGTTCAATATATTTTTGTTTCGTTCAATATATTTTTATTTCGTTCTATATATTTTTATTTTGTTCTATATATTTTTGTTTCGTTTTATATAGCCTATGTTGGTTTCATTCTATATATATTGGTTTGGTAATAAAGTCATAAACGGCGCCCCATAGTTATTCCCCTAAAAATAATATTGACGATCATCCCAATGACTGTATATGTTTTCCTTTATGTTTTAGTCTCAACGTTGGTTTCCTTTAATCATGTCAAATTCGGCACTAGTTGGGGTGCAGCTCCGGGTGTGAAGAGTATTAAGGTTAAATTCTGGCTCACCGCAACCACGTGGTCATCGGCTAAAGACTCACTGCAGAACCTGACAGGCACCGGCCTTTGGAAGCTTTCACTCTCCGCCAGAAATTCATCGGATGCATCCGGAGCGCCAGATATAGAACAAAGTTTGTCATTGGAACAGAGTAGCTCGCCGCTGTCTGGAGGCAAGTTGCACATAAAGACCGAAGCGATTCTGAGCGGAATGGGTGGTTGCCCTGAGGACAAGGCGCACGTCTGCTACATACTTGACAAGGGGGATAATCCAGATCCTAATTTTGAGCTTGCAGCTCCTTTTAGAGGTTGCTTAGGCAAGATAAATTTGTCGAAACAGGACTGTAAGGAGGTAAGGTAGTTTTTGTTGTGAATTAATTGGTATCATGTAATACACTAAACAGGAAACTGACTTAGTAAAATCTAAATAGTTTGGGTTAAAACAAAGAAAAATTTACTGGAGCGGGACTTGAACCAACGACCTCCGGATTAACGTGCCCCCAACAAAGATATTGACTAAATAGGGAGACCGCCAACATAGGGTTGGATAGCACAGATGGTATAGAGCGACAGTACGTTAATCCGGAAGTCGTTGGTTCAAATCCCGCTCCAGTCAAAGTTTCTTTGTTCAAACCCAAACGTATTAATTTGAGTGAATCTATTGCAAACCAAAACAATTAAACAATGAAAACTTCTGCGTTTGCATGTGAACGTGCAGGAGGTCTCGGACTCCCCACCGGTCTCGAGTCCACTTTTTGTGGACTTCTCAGACTCGGACAACAGTGACTCGACTATGCACTAGTATAGCATGTGGTGATCCGTTTTTAGGAATCTATTCTAATAATATTAAATCCGGGTCAATGTGTGAAGAAGTTCCGGATTTTGGATCACCTCTGATCGATCCATGATTTTTTAATGATATTCAGTGAGTTTATGAGCAATGCATTTCCTTTATATGTGTCTTTCACAGTGAAAGCTGAGACGACTTGGGAGAGAACGTTGGACCATGGTTTGACGCAACTACAATCGATTGAAACATCCGCAATATTCACTTTTATTATTACTTAAAGTAGCTAATTTAATATTAAGATGCAAATGGTAGTAAGGGCTCACAGTTTCATACCAACTACGACTAACCGCTGACGGCCGTGCCAGTGCCAATGTAAGCATCGTTGCTTTCCATTATTTTACGTGACGAGGCAGAAGCATGACACTGAGCCAATCACGTGCAAGGCATGCAGACAACGATAAAACCCAAACCGGATAACCGGATAACCGAATGGACGCACATAATTTAGACCCTGTCCAAATTGATTGCGCTTACTTGGGTTTTGATCATCACGTCGCACTTTTGCCGTGTCGAACTCCAACAATTAGAAAATGTTGAATTAAATTCGACAAAAGAGCGACGTTTAGCGCAAACTATAATTTAAGTTCGACGCTGTCGTGCAGCACGGCAAGCTCTGCCGCGCTACACGGTAGTTGCTAGTCTTGGTTCCAAGACCATGGTGTTTGCGCGGTACACACAAATTAATCAGTACCAACGTTCGGATATTATACACTGTGCACGTTTGTAATGAACAAACATAGAGGGCGCTGTGACTAGTGTTATTTTCCGGCTCACCGACATCTGGATCCGGTGTCATAGGGAAATCCGTCCCCTGGAGATTCTGTCCCCCATGGGAAATTAACGTGGGATGGATGAGGATGATTCAAAAGAGGGCGCTATCAAAAGCAGTTTGTACACAGTTCTCCATATGGGGGGAGGGGGGGGGGGGGGGGGGCAGAATCTCCGGGGGGACAGAATCTCCGTCCACACCGGTCCCCAGGGAACAAAAGCGCCCTCTATGTTTATTCATTACAAATGTACAGTGTGCGGTGTACATAGATCTGAACGTTGTGCGCTCAAACACCAATGGTCTTGGAACCAATACTAGATATGCACGGTTTCAAACTCGCGCTCTTGCCGTGTGTCGAATCGAATTCAATTCTCAGTCGGGCGATGCTCTTTGGGAATACGCATGCGCAAAGCGTTTGAAAAAAAATGTGTATGTGTGTTTTCTAATATTGTGAACGTTCTTCTTGTTAGTACCGAAGCTGGTAGATTCCTGGATGGGATGGGGAACAACTTCTGACTGGAACAAACGTAACCTGTAGAACTTCAGGACACTTTGCGTATAATAATGACAACATATATAAGGTGGGGAACGCTATAAATATGAGTTTTTAAATTAATATTTGGGTGTTACAGCTCGAAATGTCATCATTAAACATGACTCATTAGCAATTTTCTCTCGCATCCGCAATTTGGAATTACTTTAAATGCGGCAAACTATTTCACTAAATTCGGCGTTTGTCACTGATTCGTTTTAATTGCCGCAATTTTGCCGTACGAAAATTATTTGAGTTCGAAACGGCAAAAGTGCGACGTTTAGCGCAGGCCTTATTACATTAGACTGCAAAAAATCTTGCGCGTTTTTTTATTTTTGGGGGAAAAACAAAATCACACTCTTGCTCCATTGAATCCAACATTGGAATGCTTGCATGACTTGCACAATCTATCAAATTGGTTAGTTGTAGTTCAAATTATTTCTTTCCGCGTCTACAAAGTGGACCCAAGCGGTTGAACCTTATCAGGACCGGTGACTTTTTCCCTAAAAAGTGGTAGTGACTAGTGATGTATAGCGTTACTTGCATAAAGGATTAAAAATGGCCATAATATCCGGCAGCAATCTTGGATTTGCCTTTCAGTAATAGGCGTTCATTATCAATGTTTTGTGTCGATGGGATGTTTAACATGTTAATTTCCAAGTTTTCAAAGAGATGCTATAATAATCAGCAATCGGGCCTCATCATTGCACCTTGGGCCCCAGAATTTGGCGGGAATATCAATTTTAAAGGGAAAACGTTGACAAAATTGACAAACCAGTGATTATAGTGCCCTCATCGGTCATCCCAGTAATAAAATCTATGCCGTGTTATTGATTATGTCAAAGTAATGAAGTTTGTAAAGCTGTATGCGATTTGGACAACAAATTTTATGGGAAAAATACAATTACCAAAAAATCGTAAAAACTAACAAAAAATAATACGCAACAGTCCGGTCCTGACATGATGGGGCTAAACATTGAGCTAGTTTTTGTTTTGGTATCCACGCAAGACTGTGAAATTCTCGTTACGCTTGTCACATTTTTTTATCATGCTAAAATTGTAAAATCTGTCGTTAAAGTTGGCTGTTTTATAAGCAGTGACAAGGGAATAAATCTATTGGTAAATTTTGCGAATATACCCCCCCCCCCTAAAAAAATAATTAAAGTAAGTAAGTAAATAAATGAATACATAAATAAATAAATAAATAATTAAACGGAAAACAATAACACGTCCAAAAATGCGCTCACATTTGCCGTAGCCGTAGCCACAGGCAACTTCTCAGCCATAGACATAGCCTACAAGAGAGTGTTATATTGACATACTTTTTTATGTAGTTACTTTTATTTTAATTATAAGCCGGGTACCACTTTCAACAACTGACACAGATTATTTAATTTCTGTTAAGATAGAAAAGGGGAAAAAAGGTTTTCGAATTCTATATCAATGAAGCCTTGACTTCAGCACTATTACTCCTTACCCTCCATGTCATGGCCGGCATTGCCCCACCTGGTATACGTAGGTCAGTAGCCAGCAGTACTGAGCGCCTCAGACAAACCGAAGACGCCCGCCATCCATGCCATAATGCCTACCAACCAGCTCCCAGCCGTCTGCAGTCGACTCACGGAAGAGCCTTCTTCACTCGGATCAGTAGAACCACTGACAGTTTCCACGAGAGGTGTCTAGACTTGCACTGTGGGAGAAGAGGCGCATCGACAGTCACCATCACGAGAAGCTTCCCCTCCCAACTCGAGCATAGCTAACCCTGGACATAAGCAGAACTGGTTTAGAAGTTTCTCATACAGAGGAGGGACGATGCAAGACAAATATGAAGAAATGGAGATATACTGACGATGATGACACCAATTGTGATTGTGGCACACCACCCCCAATCTATATGCCACACCTTCTACGATGCCTATACCTTGAGGAGCAGTGCTGCCTAGAAGACCTGATGGCAGCAAACGAGAAGGATGTGAGATGTGCCCAATTCTGACCAACATTTGAAGAGTAGATGATGGAATCAAAAGAAGAAGAAGAAGACTCCTTACCCTTCCCTGGTATGTCTCAAAGAGTACCCAGAATAACGTCAACAATATTTAAATTATGGCAAGAAGGTATACGGATGCCCAAAGTCATGTAAAAATTGATTTGAAATTATCTGGGCCCGATTTTAAAGAGCATGCTGCTTAGAGTGCACAACATTTGTAATCAGGTTGGAAATATAAATGTTCACAGATGTGCTCTTAACTTCAATGCATAAAGATGGCCATGGTGGAAAGCTTCCCTTGAAATAAATTTCCTAAAAATTCTACAGTTTTTAGGAAACGAGTAAAACAATTTGTCTTTATCACTGGTGATAAAATCCGATGTTTGAAAACAGTGAAAACATATAATGGGGGGGGGGGGGGGGGGGGGGGGGGGGGGGGTTTCCACTGTTTTCTCATGACTCCGAGGCCGATTTAGCTGAAACTTTCGCAGGTTGGTTACTTCATGTGTATGTTGGGTCACACCATGAGTGGATACTGGTCTTTGACAATTACCAATGTTGTACACACCCTTTAAGCAAAAAAAAAAAGCAGCTAAGCATAAAAAATGGATGCTTACCAGAATAAGGTTAACAGCTTTATTGCCATGTCACTGTTCCACCTGTGACTGGTGCTGCTCAGTTTAGCTTAACACCAAACTGTTTTGCAACATTTACTGCTTTTAAGCAGAGCTATGAAGCATCGGGGTCTATTCGCTGAAGATGCCGGCGCCTTTCAGCGTTCGACGATAATTATCATCGCGCGACCAACTACACCAGCCTTGGACATCTGAACGAAACGGCATCGTATAGTGGATGCTAAAAGACAACCTTGTACAATTTTATGGTGATTGGTTTTCGGCCTTCAAATGACAAGAATTTATCTCTGGGTGTTATATAAAACAAATAATAAAATGTTTATAAACTTGTGATCGTGCAATGGAGAGAATATTTTCATTCGCCTCGATGAATGGAACATTAACAATCCATGTTTCAGCTCATGAAAATATTCCCATCGCTGCACTCATAATTATAAACATTTACTATTCGTATAATGTTCACTCGCGTGTACTGCTGCGGTCTGGTGCGCTGATGCAGTGATCTTGTGAGATCTAGGGCCGAAGTTGAGCTAAGATCGACCTTAAGATGTGTACCAATCTTAATTTCTAAGCAAATCGTGATGTCACAATACAAATTACTATGATGATATTGACAACTCATTAAGACGAATCTTAGTGATTTGTGAAATCGAGTCCTAGGTGGTGGAATTTTTCTCTGACAAAGGCCTTTAGGTATTTTTAGCAAACGTGACGTCAATAGTGCGGAATGATATCACATTATTATCTCATGAGCGCCACACACTATTGGTAAGGGCCTACCAGACCGTCCGTATAATTATACATTCAGCATCTGGAAACCAACAACATGGAGTTTCAAACTCAAGATGGAGTAAGTATAAGTATGTTATATCAGCCTTGCGAAGTATAAAGACACACATTTGTTTGTCATTTTTCATTAAATTTGGCCAATGGTCATCTGTGGTCAGTATTGGTCACTAAACGAAATTTACAGACTATGCCTCTCCTTTTGCTTCAATGGCTCGAGCCCCATGCCTTAATGACTGAATTATGCCAATAAGAAAAGTAACTGTTCATGGAACTATTAAACTAAACTGTTTTAATTCAACAATTAACTCATGAGCAATTAAAATATAAGCAATTCAATAATTTTAGTTTCCCCAAATTCAGCTTTTTAGTTGCTGTTCACTGTTCACATCGTGAGAGGGCGCTGTAACAGGTCAAAACTTTGTAGTATACTGCCCGGTTCAGTAACTTTCCCCGCGATGTTTTGACGTGCATCTAGTTCACGTTGATGACGCAAAACTCACGCAGTAGCCTTTAATAGTTAACCCGACGTGTGAGCCAACCAAAATACAGAACCAGCAAGAGGGGTGTTATAATTATATTCACATGGACTGCTTCTAGTGTGGTTAAACTACGACTCCCGTGGCGTGTTCTATTTTCACCGAGGGAGTCGCAGTTTTAATTATACCTAAGTAATTCGACCACGTTTACCTCTTAATACCTAATTATTTTGTATTGCTTCTGCTTGAACTGTTCTGCCATTCTTTTGCTAATTATGAATTCGTTGCATTATCCGTCTGAATCACATTATGTATCTTGTGTCAGTATAGCTGTTTTTGTCCAGTGTTTTTCTGTCCCTCTGTTTTCGTGTCTGTCTGCTTGTTTTTCGTTTGTTTGTTTGTTTGTATGTGTCTGGCTGTTTTTTCTACAAGCTTCGGCTTATCAAAACAGCCCCATACTCTATTTATTACATTATCCTGCGTATTGCTACTTATTGTTATTTTTGTTTTGCTTTACTCCATAATTACATGTAGGCCTACTTATCGTTTTTCTACATAGAAGTATGGAAATAAATGTGTATCTGAATTGAAAATTGAATTGATGTATAGTTGTTTGTTGAAAGAAAAAAGTCCTGCATGACAAAATGTATAAACTAGTCTGATCCTAATAATACTTCAACGCAGTTCAATGGCAGGCAAAAGTCTGTTTCTATATATTTTTTTGAGAATTATTTTAACACTTTGCACACCCTGATACACTTTTAAGTATGTGCTACTTGTTCTACTCAATTAGTATTGTTTTCATTAATAAAAACCAGGCATTTAAAACAAGTAAACTTGGTTGTGGTCCCTAGCTACACGTCCGTACAGGTTGTATGGCTTCCGACTGGCACCCCCAAATAAATATATTGACATCATTGGGAGGCCGCCACCATATTATTAAGGACTAGACATAGACAGCTAACTTGGTAGAGCGCCGGCACATTAATCTGGAAGTCGCAGGTTCAAATGCCGCTCTTGTCAATTTGTCGATGATCAACCGAAATCATTTTTAAATCAATTGTTAAGGCCTAAGCAAGTATATATTATACAAAACCTTATGATGGAAACTTTGTAGAACAGCTTTCGTTTCTTTTCTTTTTCAAATGATTTTAATGGGGGAATATACATGGAAACGTTTACAGACTATATAAGATTAATTGAAGCTGTCCTGCTTAAGATAACAAATAACCAGTTAGGACAAATTGTCATCCCCACCCAGGGTAGACTTGTTGACAAGTCGTTAATGATGGTCGCGGTGGGTCGAGTCGCGTGTGGTGCTGTAGCGTAATAAAGAATGCTCTCGCGAGATCACTGCTCTCGCGCGAAGTTGCTGGCTGCCGACTGGCTGCTGACTAGTCTTGAGAGCAGTAATCTCGCACAGAGCAGCCCTCTCGCGGGATATTGCGAGAAAGCCGTTCCGCTATCACCGCGACAGACATTTAACGACTTGTCCACAAGTCTACACCCAGGGTTGTGGTGTTGATCAGTTTTGCTTAGTTTATAGGAAAACTCGCCTGATAGCTTCACGTATGTATTCACTACCCGTGTGTGTACATAGAACACAATTTGAGGGACATTGCCTTACCACATGCAATTCAGTGCGAGTCAAAAAAATATATACTCTTTTAAAATTGCCCGTTGTTTTATTGTGTAGGAATAATAGATAAGATATTTTCATATGTACTTGTAAAGTCACTCTTCCTGCTTCTTTTGGTGCCAGTTTCACTGGATTGGATTTCATGCTTGATTGCACATGAGGCAGTTAAAGGCACTGGACGTAATTGTCAAAGACCAGTATTCTCACTTGGTGTATCCCAACATTATGCATAAAGTAACAAACCTGTGAGAATTTGGGCTCAATTAGTCATCGAAGTTGCAAGAAAATAATGAAAGAAAAAACACCCTTGTTGCACATGAGGCAGTTAAAGACACGTTTGGTAATTGTCAAAGACCAGTATTCTCACTTGGTGTATCCCAACATTATGCATAAAGTAACAAACCTGTGAGAATTTGGGCTCAATTAGTCATCGAAGTTGCAAGAAAATAATGAAAGAAAAAACACCCTTGTTGCACAAATTTGTGTGCTTTCAGATGCATGAAAAAGGCTTCAGGCCTGCAGTCTTTTTCAGATTCAAATATTTTAGTGAGAAAATACCTCTTTCTCAAAAACTACGTTACTTCAGAGGGAGCCGTTTCTCACAATGTTTTATACTATCAACAGCTCTCCGTTGCTCGTTACCAAGTACGTTTTTATGCTATGAGTAATTACTGTCTCCAGTGCCTTTAAGGAGGTCAGGTGAAATTTGGTATACACTGTTTCACGAGTTGGGCATCTTACGTTTGGGAACTGGTGGCGAAAACTTCGCAAGACATCTGTGGCACTTTGCGTCCGGGTAAATTCACTGACCAAGAAGGCCCTTTGCTGGGGTGTGAACTGTGGACGCACCATGCTTCAACAGTACCAAGTAGGCCTACTGACACCCTTGCAAGCAAGATCCACAGAGCTGAATTGATTATGCAATCCATGACCAGAACCAAGAAATTGATCGTGTTCTTTTTAATTGTACTGTTTCTTATCCAACCCTGACCAATTGGCGCATACCAAATTTCACCTGCCCCCCTTATTGCCTCATGTGCAATCAAGCATGAAAACTAATCGAGTGAAACTGGCACCAAAAGAAGCAGGAAGAGTGACTTTACAAGTATATGAAAATATCTTATCTATATTGCTACACAATAAAACAATGGGCAATTTTAAAAGTGTATAGTTTTTTTTTGACTCGCACTGTATAGTTCTACTCAAAGACAAAGTGCAGAATTGGTATTTCTCGGAACGAAAAATAAACATTTTAGTCTGAAGATTCACTGATCATCAAGTTCAAACCAGTATCAATCCTCCAGAGAAATCATTCTGTCTAATAAACTGTTCAAGCGATAAAAGCCCGATTTATGAGCATTCACAAAGTCCTTGACATAAATAGCAAGAACCGTTTTACGTTTGTTTTCACGCAAACATGAACCACCGCATTATTTGCCTTTTTGTCATTAGGTTGGCTGCTCATTGAAAACAAGAAGATCGTATAATTACATTGCTGCTACCTAAAAACGTGTATATTGACTGTACGCATATATTATTTTCTTTATAAAAATACCCATCAAAAAAGACATCAAGTTTCTCAGTTTCTCGACGTCATTATTAATGGGTCGTGTATATTTATAGAACCGATATGAACCACTCCATTCTATTTGATATTTTCAAAGGATTTGGTTAAAATGTGGGGTGAATCACTCGATACTTTTTTTTATGACGCGTGTATTAAACAACGACTGCAGTAAGGGTGTACAGTCAAAATGCACGAAAACCGGCACTTTTTGTTGCTAAGAAAAATACAGATATTTTATTAGGTTATTTATTTAACAACACCTCGGTGTAAATCCACTCCAAAGGTATTAGAAGCATCAACATTTACTATATCCGTGTAGCGTTGCGTCACTTTATAATATCGGTCGGATGTATTGCGACGGGAAGTGAACTGGCGTGTATTGTGAACATACACAACAGACGATGTGATCAAACATGGCAAAGTGGATGACCACGCCCCAGACAGTGTTACGGGCTCTCCTTATCTTAGGATGTTCAGGTAAGATCTTGGAACCTGTATTCAAGGGGAACGCTAAGGGTGTTACGCAGTGATGTTACCAGCCATTCTCATTTGGGAGGGGGGGGGGGGGTGGGGAGCGGGGGCAAAGACATAATATGGCGGTATGGGCTATTTCGTGTATCGGACCATTCATTCTTGCTTTTTTTCCCTCATATTTTTTTATTCTATCTTATTTGATTTTATTAATATATTTTTAAAAATTCATTTATTCAATTATTTATTTATTTATTTACATATTTAGTTTTTATTTATTTATTATTTTTATTATTATTAGGGCCTACATGTACTATATTTGATTGTTTTTTTTGGGGGGGACAGGGGAAAAGACATGATTTTGAGGTGGGGGCTATTTCGTGTATCGAGCCATTCATTTTTGCATTTATTTAAATATCATTCGGGGGGGCAAGATGGGGGAGGGGCAAGGGCTCTGAGGGGGTAGCTACCAACCCCTGTCCACTCCCTCTGGTGTTGCGATTTGTTAACTGAGTGCTGATATGTAAGGATCATTCAATTTGACTTTTACTAAAAATATCTGTTGGACAACATATTGCGATTCCATGCATCGGCAATGAAGCGCACGATTATTTTCAGCTTGTCCGTTACCGACGTATGATTATGAAATTAAAATGTCTTCATCTTAATGATAAAATTATGCGTTTCGAAAAACATGTTTGTCTATGGTCAGGTTACCACGTTTTCACTGCTTATATTTTGGGCTATTATACTGGGTGGTCCACATTGTGATTTTTACGAATCCCGCAATTATCAAGAAACATCATCCAGGAAAATGAGGCAATTGAGTGTGTTTTTTCAAATTTACATTGAAACCATAATGTGCTCGATTTTCCCACTTCCTGCAAACAGCCAGATACATTATTCTTAATTTCTGTAATTTATGTGTTGTTATTCTGTGGCGTTTAAGTCAACATGGTTTGTCATCAAGGCAAGACAAAATGGCGTAGGATTCACACAAAGGTTTTTCCAAGGGTGACAACATTGTTTATGTTTACATCTTTTTTTCCCCCAAACATGATTACTACCGTAAAACAAGTTTATAGCAATTTTTATAGATATTTCTTTTAAATTTTTAGATATTTTATTTTCTCATTTATGTTTTGATATAGTTATACGGGCCACTGTCACTGAGTGTTTGTCTTTCAAAGAAAACATTAACGTTTTTTACGGAATCAACTTTTTAGTTTATTGTCCCCCCCCACTTTAGTCATTCTGACTCCACCCATATGAAAGTTGTGTTAAGTAGCTGCATCCAGAATTGATGATATTCTTTAGCATTGTCAGGTCAAAGATCAAGCAATCGAAGGATGAAGTCGCAATCAAAATATTGTTTTGTTTTATGCTGTAGTTTGTTGCTGAGTTATTGGGGTTTTATGAAGGCTAATTAATGTTTATTCTATTGATTGAATTCTTTGTGTACATTCGCTCGCATCCACGAGTTTTTAATTAAAATTATCGAAAATTAGCCCATTGTGGATCTTTATTCGTTAAAAATGGTGTACCTATACACTCTGCGAGAGTGATGCTGTAATATGTTGAATTCTAAAAATACCAAAAACAACAAACTATGAGGCGAATTATAAAATGAAGTCTGAATAAATTGTCATCGTCCCAATTTAGCAATTTCAGCCTTTTCCGGGCAGCCTGAAGCATTTTATGACAAAATAGTTTTTAAAATGATTTTTAAAATGTTCTTGAAAAGATAAAAGCATATTGGTTGTGTGACAGGATAGCGAAAGCTTGTTTTTTTTTGCTCGAAATGTTCAGTTTAAGTGCAATTGAGTGTCTTTTCAAACTATTTTAGATTCTTGCCGTGTTTGTCAGTCACTTCCGTTTCAAAATATCCGGGCCCAAATGTGGCGCTGCTTACCGCGGAACTTTTAGCTTGTACGGTCCACAGAATCCCAAAAGGGCGACGTAAGCGAATAAATTATGGTTAGCAGTGCCATGAAATTGGGCCCTGGTCAACGTTAGTGTTCACTCGAAATATTAATGTTCCATCAAAATAATAATTCATTCCACCGAATAGTTCAGTTCATGATTCTTTATTCGCATCTGATGACGCACATTATTATTTCTCTCCCTCGAAAAATCATTTCGAGGGAATGAAATATTTTTCGGGGGAAGGAAATATTATTTCGAGCGTCCCAAAAACCATTTCGAGGAAACAAAATAGTATTATGATGGAACGGAATAATATTCAAGACGATAATAAACATAAGAACCTGTCCCTTTACGGCCTCCGTAACCACTGACTCATGTACTAACTAAATCTCTCAAAGTAAGGTTACTTGAGAAGGTCGGCTGTCAAAATGTATCACTGTCACATCATAATTCACCTGCTTAATTAATGTTTAAAATGTGTCTTTTCTCCACCAAGGGACACAAGTTATTGGGAATGAAGCCAAGAATCTTACCAAGGATCTGCTGAGCAAGTACGGGTCGAAGGATGTCATACCAGTGTTGAACTTGTCGCAACCGCTTAACGTCACATTGCGAATACTCATAGCGCAAATCGTAGAATTTGTGAGTCAATTCTGGAAAATCTTCTTGAATTTGCCAGGAATCCCCCGGGGTTTTTGTTCACGGGAAACGGCTATGAAATGTGAACAGGGTTACGAGCCAATACTATGTTGTCAATGTGTCATCCAAAGATTTCAAAATGTTACAGGGTCAATCAAAGAGTATGGCTTGGAGGTGGGGGAGGCGGTGGTCAGAGACTATGACTTTAGAAGGCGATATAAAATTTTGATATGTCAATGAATTCAACACGGGAAATAAAACAAATATTGGGAAAATAATAACTTCCAAATCTAGCAAGTAATCATGTTGATTATGTTGTGTAAGGAGAGATGGGATATTACTACATGAACATGAATGCATTTGACACGCACAGCTTTGTCTTGATAAGTAGGCCTATACTTTTGGTGGAGAGTGGGCCTTAAAAGTGGTTCTTTCTTAACATCCTTGTTGAAAGATTTTGAAAGTTTGAACTACTCAAAACCCCAAGTTAAAACCAATTGATGACCAGTTTCACATCCATGCGTATTGAGCAAACTTTGCTAATTTTGTACTTTAGTTGAGAACTCCAATAAAGATACATGGGGGAAACACGAACAGGCAACTTGTTTATGTCTCGAGATCAATATGCTTATATATTGGATTGTTTACAGGATGAACCTCGGCAGCAGTTGACATTGGACGTTTGGCAAAAGTTGGTAAGTAAAGTCAGCTTTTTTCTTACATCATTGGCCATTGGCAATGCTTAACAGTAACAAATGTTCGTGCTAAAGCTTTATTGGGCAGCCAGCTTGTGCGTTCACTATGGATTTTTATGATTACGTCACTCGTTTGCATGAAGCCTTTCTTAGGCATCTGAAAGCACACAATTATATGCAACACGGGTAGTTTTTTCTTAATTATTTTCTTACAACTTCGATGAACTATTGAGCCCATATTTTCGCATGTTTATTATTTTTTGCGTATGTTTGGACACAGCAAGTGAGGTATAGGTGTTAAAGCGTGCGCTTGTAGAAGCAGCAGCTCGATCAGCTCTCCACTGGACTTACAAGTTTTAGCTGAATCTTCCAACCTGAAACTTTACAAAAATTGCCAGTCTTCTGATCGAAACACACCGACTTTGCAGGACTGTTTTTAGCGGTAAATGTTTTGACGTTTTTAATATTTTTGGAGGAGAACGTTTCCAGATTTGTAACCATTGGATGTGCAGGGTAAGAAGCCATAAAAAAAAAAACTGTTCATTGATGCGTATTGCTCCCTTTTGTGATGAGTGTGAATGAGATCTTTTAAATAACACTTGCACACAGTTGGTGCCGTGCCACCGCTATTCAGCAAGATTTGCATGGTATGTATTGAGGCAGAACAATGAAACAACATTATGCCCTACTGTTCCTGCTCTTGTCATGTACTTACTCCGGGCAAATTAATGGGCTTTTACAGGTACATGCTTGTACTGCAGCCATTTTTACTGATCGTCTTCACTGCCCAAAACATATATATGTTGGACCACGAGTACAATATTATGAAAACTCATCAGCAACTTTTCAGATTCTCTTGCAATGTGGTGACGTCGACCCAAATCCAGGACCACCAATGCAAGATTCTCTTCATTCTGTTCACCGTTATTCAAACAGTCATATTCACAGCCTTCGGACTAACTCTAGCAAGTTAAAATTATCCTCTACCACATGGACCACAATCAAGAACTTTGGCTTAAACATTAAACCCTCAACTCATCGTGGAAAGCGAGGTGGAACCAGAACTGTAAACACCTCTGCCGATACTCGACAGATCCCTGTACTCGTCAGCCATCGTCCGCCGGTTTCATCCAGGCAAAAAGTGACCTTTATTAGACCACAGACAAGATACCTGACGAGGGTGACAATTTCTCCAAACACTCACCACAGAAAGCACTACAACCTACCCCAAGTGCTTTTGCTCAACTCTAGATCTATCACCAATAAATTTGATGAAATAACTATTGTGGCCAATGCAAACAATGCCGATTGTATAGCTATAACTGAAACCTGGCTGCACTCTGATACACCACCGGAACAATTTGCAATGGATGGGTTCACTTCATTTTTTAAATCGA